>CM021102.1:160348529-160361383 GCA_007115665.2 Sequoiadendron giganteum | reverse complement strand
ATATTGATAAAGGTTTGGTAAACGCTTTACACTTGCTTATGGTAAACATCCTAACATGGGTCATTTACATTGATCCTATCCTACCCAATGCTATCTAAGCGAGAAAGCACTATCCAAATGAGTATTTCTCTATTTGAACACCCTTATCTTATCACAAAATAATCCATATCCATTCGTCACTGAATCCACCAATGCCCATTCAAACATTGCTAGAAACTATGGGCAGATAATTATATCTTGCTTCGAGAAAAAATCTTGATATATATCCTTCAACCTATGTGGTGATCCGAACATTGGAAAACATGAAATCAAATTGGCCAAGCATTTGTGAGCCAAAATCTAAATCACTAATCCATGGCATATTTTGACAAGACGATTTTCAGTATCAAGTTTTATCTTTCATCGAGCATCAATCCAAATAATCCATATCAATTACATCTAATGTGTACATCCGTGTCACATCAAATCATCAAAGCAATTTTGTTCCAAACCAAGCTTCATCAATCTTGATCAATTCAAACCAATCAATTATCACCTTGTTTGACTTAATGCACCTAGTCAAATTATCATCTTATGCATGAGTTTACTCTAGGATAACACAATTTCCTTGGGTTTATAGGTCCATTATCATCTTGTTTGGCTTAACACACTTAGCCAAATTATCAAATCCATAATCACCTCGTTTGAATTAGCACACTTAGTCAAACTGACCTCTTATGTACAAGTTTATTCTAGGATAGCACAACTTCCTAAAGTTTACTAGTGCATTATCACTTTGTTTTGACTTAGAACACTTAGTCAAGCTATCAATCCATTGATCCAATTGATCAACATTAAGCTTGGTTTTCAACAAAATTCTAAAAAAGAGCACTAATATCATCACATGTCCATATGCAAATTCTCAAAATCATGTGAAAAATCCAAAAACATTAAAAAAATTCATCAAAAAAACCAAAAAAAAAAAAAAATTCATCAAAAATTCAAAAACATCCAAATCATCAAAAATCCAAAAACATGTTGAAATATCAAAAAATCTATTCATCATTATCATCATTAAGTCTTGTCAGTCTTTCGCCTTATTGAACTACGTTGTCTATGACCTTGAACGTAGGCAAGGTTGATCCTTGATCATCCCCTGAGATAGTAGGGTCAGTCCTTTAGCCATCCATTGCATTGGCAATCCATTTGCCTATCTAGTCTATATCGTAGGTCAGTCCTTTAGGTGTTCGTCACAATAAAATGGCAATCTACTTGCCCATCTTATCATCGTCAAGTCTTTCATCAATCAAAATACTTGGTCTTTGCATGTATAACATAGGCAAGGCTAATCTACGAATCAGCTCTTGAGACCCCTAGGATAGGTCTTTAAGTTAGTCTCTTCATCATAAATCTCGAAAATACCAAAAACAACCTCAAAATATTTGAAAAACCCAAAATGGTGCATCCATTTCATCTCGCTTTCACCCATGATTTTCATAACTCATAATAAAATCAATCGTCACCTTCACCCTTTGGTGAGTCAGTCGGAAGCAAGTCTAGTAGGTTCGAAAGTGAACACCTAATTGTCAAAGTCTTGACAGTCTAGGTCAGTGAGTGAACAAGTTGGTCAACTCGGAGTATCAATAGCTTATCACCCAAATTAGTCCTATCAAAACCCTGATCACAACATGTCCTAGGATGAAGCTTTCTTGCGATGGACATAAGCATAAGGTACCCCTCATAGTAGTTTGTCTTGGCTAGTGGTATGAAAAAAATTAGCTCATTTGGTTTGCTTTATTTTGGTCTTTTATTGACTTATCTTATTTTGTGCTCATTCCAAGGACCTCTTGATGATGCCTAATAATATCAATCACATTGGCAATCTATTTGCCCATCTAGTCTATATCGTAGGTCAGTCCTTTAGGTGTCCGTCGCAATAAAATGGGAAATTGCTTGCACATATTATCACCGTCAAGACTTTTGTCAATCAAAATACTTGGTCTCTAAATTTATAATGTAGGCACGGCTAATCTACGAATCAGCTCCTAAGACCCCTAGGATAGGTCTTTAAGTTAGTCTCTTCGTCATCAATCTTTAAAATACAAAAAATAGCCTCAAAATATTTGGAAAACCCAAAATGGTGCATCCATTTCATCTCGGTTTAACCCATGATTGTCATCACTCATATTAAAATCAATCGTCTCCTTCACCCTTTGGTGAGTCAATCAGAAATAAATCTAGCAGGTTCAAAAGTGAACACCTAATTGTCAAAGTCTTGAAAGTCTGAGTCAATGAGTGAACAAGTTGGTCAACTCGGTGTATTGATAGCTTATCACCCAAATCAGTCCTATCAGAACCCTGATCAAAACATGTCCTAGGATGAAGCTTTCCTATGATGGAAATAAGCATCAGGTACCCCTCACAGTAGTTAGTCTTGGCTAGTGGTATGAAAAAAATTAGCTCGTTTGGTTTTCTTTATTTTGGTCTTTTATTGACTTATCTTATTTTGTGCTCATTCCAAGGACCTCTCGATGATGCCTAATAAAATCAGGTTTAGAGAGAAAGGAATGGGGCAATTATTATTATCTTTTTTATTTGTTGTGCTTGTTGGATACTCTTTTAAAATAACTTAGTCATGCGTGCTTTGTTTGGTTTGTAGGGAAGGTGTTTTAGGTATCTTGTTGAACACAAAGGAAGGTTTGCTTTTCTATGTTTTGGTTCGAGATGTTTAGAATATTTGAACTACATCCTGAAGGAAGTATGTACGCTAAGTCTAAACAAGAATACATCTATCTTATTGTCAAGTCAAATTCCATCACACTAGGTACAACACCATCATGGTCCTGTATACCTTGACTCATCATACCTATGTGTGTTATCAAACATAAAGTAATTAGCCCTTTGAAAAACCCAACTCCTAGTAAGTAAATCATTAATCATCATCTTGTGAGGATCTTCTTTCCATTCTTCTCATTCTTATATCTTTACTAACATTTCTACCTAAAATCGGTGTGTTATATCAAAATATACGTGAGACTACCCATAGTCGATGACTGTCTATACATCATCAAATATATCTACATCAAGGAATTATCTTTCATTCCCTAATCATTAGAACCACTCCTCTCGAAATTCATCATGTTATCCATTGGAAAATTAGCATTTCCACTCGATCTCTTGAGGGGGAAATATACAAACATAATCCTTCCACTGGGGCAACAATGGGGCATTCTAGAAAATTCAGGAGTGTTTTTACTTTGATCATAGCAGTTTATTTTTTGAATCAATGCAACAAGTACATTTGTTCAAAGAGGGGAAAAATGTAGACATTGAAAATGTACAATTCGATCTGACACACTAGATCTTGATTTAATAACACCATTTCATCCTGAATCATCTCCTTTGCTAGTAATTTAAGCGAATAATCTGTATTTGATTAAATTCATCGCTCTTCATCTCTTAATTAAATAAATGAAATTTATCCAATTAAGTCATCATCTCTTGTTAATTAAATAAATCAATTTTATTTAATTAATTTTGTAAAACTCCTTTTAATTAAATAATTTATTTTATTTGATTAAATCGCTAAAGTCTTCTTATTAAATTGAATAAATTAAACATTATTTAATTTAGTCTAACATTACCCCCCTTAGTTAAATATATCAAAATCATTTATCTAATTAAATCTTTCCTCTTATTTTTGATTTAAATCAATCTTAAAATCTAATTCAAAATGGTCAAATCATCTAATCTCTCATGAAATTGATCAAATCTTGATTAATTTAATCTCAATCACTAAAATCCTCTAGAGAATGCAACTTGCACAAAAAATCAATTACTTTGATTTATTTAAGTTCCTATTTTCTCTCAACTTGGCATCAAAAGGGAATATTCCCTCATATTTGAATTCAAATTCAAATGGGCTTGGTCCTTCCAACAAGGCATTTAATGTATCTTACATGTCCTTGGCCTTGAGCCAAGTGACATTAACTCCATTTCTTTCATCCCCCCTAAACATGTCACTTCATCAAATTCAAAACTTGCACATTGATCAAAATGTGCTCAACCTTCAACCATTTGCATCTTGACAAGTGACACTTGGCCATTGGATGTTGAATGATCCCACATTGTTCAATTTCATTCATTCTTCCAATTTGAAATCTATAAATGAGAGACTCTTCCTATCATTATATCATCCACAATTTGAGTAAACTTATTATACTCAATTACATCTTCAAGCATAGCCATTTTCATCTCTCTTTATCAAGCTCTTAGCTAGGTTATGTAGGAATTCAACCAAAGTGGATCAAATCTTAATAAAATCATCATAAAGCTTAGAAAGGAGTTGGGAAAGGGCCAATTTCAACACACCAATTGGCACCAACTCCCTGATGGGATCAAGATTTTGCATCTTAAAATAGGATTTATTTTCTTTCTTTGTTTGTTTATTCATTTTCTTTCCTATTTCAGCATTTGCAAATGGATTTCATGGGGGAATCCTTGTCTTAACTTGCATATTGATCTAATTATATGTTTGTTTGTTGTGTTTATGCAGGTATAAAGGAATGGGGTTCACATTTTGGCACTACAAGGAGGGAAATAAATCACAAATTTAACATGTTTTTTAAAAATTCCGCTGTTTTTTACAGTTCTGGACATTAATCCTTGTTTTAGCGCATTTGAAAATTGTTTTAGTGCATTTGTGGACTGTGTTAGTGCATCCATGATTTTTTTTGACGCATCCATGCTCTGTTTTAGTGCATCCATGCTCTATTTTAGCACATAGACCTCTCTTTTAGCGCTTTTACATTTAGTTTTTAAAATGACGATATCTTGGGAATACGAAGGTCTTTTTTGATTCCTATTTTTTTGAAATAGGGTATAATTTCATAAGCTATCCAATGGTGTAGGTTTTTATATGTTTTATTAGAGTTAAAATTATCAATTTCACATCTGAAGTCAAATCACACTATAACTTTTTCTAAGTTTTAGGATTTTTATGCTTACTGATTCATGAAACACTTGTACCTTCTTGTTTCTTGATTTAATCTAAAATTTTGAGTATTTTTGTAGGTTAGGAAATCAAAAAGGGGAGGAGGAAACAAAATAAAATATTATCATGACATCATTTTTTTACTGTATCAAGTATCTTTAAACACTTTTGGAAGCAATTATAATTCCAAGTTTAGGGATTTTATCTCTTCAAATATTTTAGGATTCAATAAATTTCAATTTGAGCTGTAAAAACAACAAGACAAAAGGATTTAAAAGAACCTTAGAAAAAATGTACTAGATTATGTTTAACGTTTAACAATTGAATAGGGAAAATCTCACTTTTATTTTGGTGCTTAAAAATAAAACATTTTGCTTTGTGGGATTAAAATGAACAAGTGTTATTTTGTCTTGTAATTATTTATTCAATTTAATATCATAAAAAGGGCGTATGTGCTTCTCTCGTGCCTCATGGTGATCTTGAGAATCAAAAGCTTCTTTTGGTGATCTTAAGTTGAATAAAATAATTTTCTCCCCATTTCATTTTTGGAATTAAAATTTAACCAAACATGTGAGTGTGAGAATGGTATATTGCGAGTGTTCTCCCTTTGTTTTTCAATGAAGCTTGATTGAACTAGAAGATATGCTAGCTTTCTATTGTTTATCTTAGTGGTCCTGCCTTGTGGGAAAAATTACTCACCCAAGGGAATGACCCAACCGGGAACACACTTAAGCCAAGCGAATTTCAACTGGTATATAGGTGTGGATTCTTCAGGAAAGTTCAAGAATCAGGAGGATTGTTCTGATGAGAAGGGCATAAATGGTCTCTCACCACATTGATAGTCCCCCACAAATGGAATGCTCGAATTAAAACCTATTATTTAGAAAAGGCTAAATCCTATCTCTTTTTCGGTGCAAAAGGTCATATCCTTTGAAGTCATGCCACGTTATACATGCGGTTTTGTTTTAGACATGAAAAGTATGCCATTGGAGATTCATGGGTACTGATGCTTGGTTGACCCGAGAAGTGTGTGTCATGGAGGGGAGTCAGTGTGGTCAAGCATCTAGTCATCCACGCAGAATATGTGTAGCCAGATTCATCCAAGTGGGAACCCAACAAATATTATCTTTTCATCCTAGGGTTGTGCATGTTATTGAGACACCTTGCTTGGTTCTAAAAAATTGAAAAATAAAAATTCACAAAAGCTCCAAAATTTAAAACTCTTTGGGGGAACAAATACCCTTGACAAATCAACGTGCTCTTGCTTTCCTTGGGGATTCTATCCTTAGAGGTTTCTAAGTGCTTGGGTTTAATCATCATTTGTTTCTATCAAAGTCAACACTAGGAAACCTTTGCCTTGATTTCCTTGATTTCCACATAATGCACTTTTTGGGATGAAAGAAAATTAGGATATTGGACATTTAGTTTGAAAAGGCGTAATAAAAAATGTATTTGTGGTAAAAAGAACCAAATCTAAGCAAGATAACAAACAATTGAAGCACACATATTCCTAGTCTCTTTCGAGTTATTTGGTTTCCATGCAAACATTGGTCTTTTGGTTGAATTAATTTTTGGGAAAAGCATGTTTTTCATCATCTTGGTCTTGTAAGTAAGTCCTCATAGGGTCATCTAGGATCAAATAAAACACTTCACCCATCTCAAACATAAATCAAATCCCATCCCACCAACAACTTTTGGAACTTTTAAAACATCACTTAAATGCTAAAATTTTAGGTAAAATCATCATCCTCTTTTTTGACTTAACGCACCTAGTCAAGTTATCAATCCTCTTGAACAGAGTTACCTTTAGGATAACACAACTTCCTAAGGTCCACTACTTCATGATTAATTTGATTGGTTTAATACACCTAGCCAAGTTATCATCTTGTGTACATGTTTTCTCTAGGATAACACAACTTCCTAGAGTTTACAAATGCATAATCACTTTTGTTTGAATTAACACACCTAGTCAAACTATCCATCATGATCAATCAAATCAAAACCTAGAGTCTAGCATTGATCCAAAGTTCCTAAAAGTTCAAAACACCCATTTTATTCACCCCTTTCATCCTTCATCTCATCATTGGTCCTAAACACCTTAGAGGTTCACTTTTACAACAATATCACAACACAAGAGGGACATGAAATATAAACTTGATTCATCCATCATGAATAATCCAATTCAACCGAACTATCCAAGTCTCACAATACCACTTGACTATCAAAACTCACATTTATGCATGGAATCGTCATCTCCTCCAAACCTCAATGGTACAACAAATGTGAGCATGCCCAATCTAAATTTTGGATCACCTTTCCCGATGATAGATTCAAATACAAGTGAAAACCTAAAAATCTATCAACCAAATAGTCAATGCATGAGTCTCATTCCAAACAACACTATCCCACCAAATCCATACATGCCAAATACAAGTTTATCAAAAATGACCATTTCGAATCCACATTTGGTAAAGTTTCGGATAGATATGCTTGCAAATAATACCAATGTTCTTCAAACTCCAAGAAATATGTTAACGACTTCAGATATTGATCCAATTCAAGGTAACACCATGCAAAATAAAATTTACCTAAATCAAGGGAATATAATTTGTAACCAAAACAATCTTCAATTTCAATCTATCATGTCGAATCTAAACATCACATTGAATCAGAGCATTATCCAGAATGAGCTTGTCTATGATCCCAAAAAAACACCACAAGGATGCATTCCAAAGCTACTTTCTAAATGACCAAGTCAAACATATGAGAATGTCAAGGTAAAATCGTACGAAACGAAATTGATACACTCAAAATTCTCATCGATTCATATCAATAGATGACAACCATCCAAGCAACCCGAATTATCAATACAATCACTCCTTTCACCACAATAATCAACACCATTCCCAATCCACCACCACCACCACCAAAACACAACATGACCAATTAGTTCTCCATCATGTTGTAAGCCGCTCAAGAAGCTTCCCGCCAAAAGGCACTCCAAGCCCAACAAGTTGCACAAGCGACTCAAGTAGCCCAACAATATCAAGCTCAAGCTCAAGCCCAACACCATTTGAAGATCAAATCAACATACATCAAGAGCTATTTTTTAGTCATAATCAAGACCCTTCCTACAAATATCTATTTCAAGGAGTGTTGATTTTATTTCATCCTATTTACATAAACCAAGATCCCTTGACCAATGACCATGTTGAAAATGTCTCTACATCACCTAATGAGTTAGAAGACATATCTCAAGAACTTATTCCAAAGCATGATCAACATCTTTTACCAAAGGTCTAGCAATGATCCTTTCCAAAACATTTGGACATCCTTTCACCTCATTAAATTTGAGAATATATCTATGCCTAATGAAGATATACAAGAACCCTTTATAAGCAATCCATTATTTCAAATTGACCCATATCAAGAACTTCATCCAAAGCATGTCGAAAGCAATTTTGAAATCATTTGAGATCAAGAATTTTCATCTCAAAGTTATTACAATGATATAATTGAAACCCTCTTATCTATTAAAGATGGTCATATCCACATAGGACATAATCCTCCATCTACCCATGAGATTATTTCCTTGGATGGACACGTAGATGATCTTCATCCAAAACAAGATTCCTTTACTCCTCACATTCTTACACAAAAAAAGGAGGTTATTGATTCCTACAGTCAAACTGAGTTGTCAACAACATTAAGATTAGGTATATCCCAAATTCATACTAAGGACATCATGTATGAATATATCCAATATTATCCACTCAAGGAAACAAGTCAAAATTTATAGGATATTTCAGAGTCAACAAAGCAACAAATTGGAATGATGTGATCTACTGTGGTCATTTGTCAGAGAATACATTTTGAACAAGGCATCTTAAAACAAGGAGAATCAAAGAACAAAGATGCTACTATCACCATACTAGGGGAAATTTCATCTCAAGCAAACTTAAACATAGGGCGTAGGAAGGATCCTTATGATTAAACCAATGCCAATACTACAACCTGCCACATCACAAATCTTGAACCACCCATCAACCCATCCATGAATTGGGAACAACAACAAAAGAAAGACTTAAATTGAAGCATGACGATTGTTACTTGAGAAAAAGAAGCTAATAATCATATCAAACAAATCAAATACATATGGATACCAAAGAATACAAAGAAAGATTATCCCTATCAAACTCCATTAGTCAAATAAACTATGGGGAAAAATAAAAAAGGGAAAAGTATCCATCAAAGATGTCCAAAAAGCAAAAAGAAAGCTTATCAAGAAACATAAAAATTGTATCAAGAAATTGGTCCTAATTTGATGCACACTTCCATATCCACTCATTATTTATCATCTTCCCAAATTTGGAGAATCAAAGGCTCCAGACTGTCAACCAATCCATCTTTTATCCCTAAACACACTCCATCCATGTCTCCACGCATGATATCTAATTATCAAATTAGTTATGTGTTGGCAGTGACCCTCCATCATAAGGATTTAGAAGGCACTCTATTGTGATGTGCGCACAAAGACATAGTTAACTTCAGTATCAGCAAAGCATATCAGGGATCTCAAAATTCGCATTCAAGTGCATGTATCTTGGCAAATAAACTTCTTCAAGTAGGATACCGATGGCACGTTATGACACATGCATCTACATCAGCCTAAAATCTCTCAGAAAAAAAAATATATATATATATATATATATATATAAAAGTATTGAGAACAATAAAGAAAAAAATCTTCCTCTAGTGAAAACCATTTCGGTGGCGCTTTGGGCAAGTACCATGATGAAAACCTAGCAAACATGCTTGATGTGTAGAATTGAGGATCTACGTGCGCCATTTTAGGTGATTGAATCTTATCACATGCATAATAAAGCCAATATTTTGTCCATATCATCCATTCATCCATGAACCATTTATCCAACCCATTACCATCTATCTACCTTATCTTGATATTGATAAAGGTTTGGTAAACGCTTTACACTTGCTTATGGTAAACGTCTTGACATAGGTCATTTTCATTGATCCCATCCTACCCAATGCTATCTAAGCTAGGAAGCACTATCTAAATGAGCATTCCTCTGTTTGAACACCCTTATCTTATCGCAAAATAATCCATATCCATTTGTCCAAGAATTCACCAATGGCCATTCAAACATTGCTAGACACTATGGGTAGAGATTTATATCTTGCTTCGGGTATAAATCTTGATATATATCCTTTACCTTATGTGGCAATCTCAAAATTGGAAACCATGAAATCAAATTGGTCAAGTATTCATGAGCCAAAATCCAAATAACTAACCCATGGAATATTTTGACAAGATGATGTTCTTTATCAAGTTTTATCTTTCATTGAACATCAATACAAATAATCCATATTAGTTGCATCTAATGTGTATATTTGTGTCACTTGAAATCATGAAAACAATTTTGTTCCAAACCAAGGTTCATCAATCTTGATCAATTGAAACCAAACAATTATCACCTTGTTTGACTTAACACACCTAATCAAACTATCATCTTATGCACGAGTTTACTCTACTATAACACAAATTCCTTGGGTTTACAAGTCCATTAATATCTTGTTTGGCTTAACAAACTTAGCCAAATTATCAAATCCATAATCATCTTGTTTGACTTAACACACTTAGTCGAACTAACCTCTTATGTACAAGTTTATTCTAGGATAACACAACTTCCTAAAGTTTACTAGTGCATTATCCCTTTTGTTTGACTTAACACACATAGTCAAACTATCAATCCATTGATCCAATTGATTGAAATTAAGCTTGGTTTTCAATAAAATCCCAAAACAGAGCATTGATATCATCACATGTTCATATCCAAATTATCAAAATCATGTGCAAAATGCAAAAAATTCAGAAAATTCATCAAAAAAACCAAAAAAATTCAAAAAATTCATCAAAAATCCAAAAACATGTCGAAATATTAGAAAATCTTCAAAAAATTCATCATTATCATCATTAAGTCCTCTCAGTCTTTCACCTTGTCAAACTACATTGTCTCTGAGCTTGAACTTAGGCAAGGTTGATCCTTGATTATTCCCCGAGATAGTAAGGTCAGTCCTTTAGGCGTTTGTTACATTGGAAATCCATTTGCCCATCTAGTCTATATCATAGGTCAGTCCTTTAGGCGTCTGTCACAATAAAATGGCAATGTACTTGCCCATGTTATCATCGTCAAGTCTTTCATCAGTCGAACTACGTGGTATCTACCTATATAACGTAGGCAAGGCTAATCTACAAATCAACTCTTGAGACCACTAGGATAGGTCTTTAAGTTATTCTATTCATCATCAATATTTAAAATACCAAAAACAACCTCAAAATATTTGAATAACCCAAACTGGTGCATCCATTTCATCTCGCTTTCACCCGTGATTGTCATAACTCATCATAAAATCAATCATCGCCTTCACCCTTTAGTGAATCAGTCCGAAGTGAGTCTAGCTTGTTCAAAATTGAACACCTAATTTTCAAAGTTCTAAAAGTCTGAGTTAGTGAGTCAACAAGTTGGTCAAGTTGGAGTATCAATAGCTTATCACCCAAATTAGTCCCATCAAAACCCTGATCACAACATGTCCTAGGATAAAGCTTTCCTGTGATGGACATAAGCATCAAGTACCCCTCACAGTAGTTAGTCTTGGCTAGCGGTATGAAGAACATTAGCTCGTTTGGTTTGCTTTATTTTGGTCTTTTATTCACTTATCTTATTTTGTGCTCACTCCAAGGACCTCTCCATGATGCCTAAACAAATCAAGTGTAGAGAGAAAGGAATGGGGCAATGATTATTATATTTTTTATCTGTTGTGCTTGTTGGATACTCTTGTAAAATAACTTAATCATGTGTGTTTTGTTTGGTTTGTAGGGAAGGTGTTTCAGGTATCTTTTTGACAACATAGGAAGGCTTGCTTTTCTATGTTTTGGTCCAAGATGTTTAGAATATCTAAACTACATCCTGAATGAAGTATGTATGCTAATTCTGAACAAGAATACACTTATCTTATTTTCAAGTCAAATTCCATCTCACTAGGTACAACACCATCTTGGTCCTTTATACCTTGATGCATCATACGTATATGTGTTATCAAACATAAAGTAATTATCCCTTTGAAAATCCCAACTCTTGCTAAGTAAATCATCAATCATCTTGTGTGGATCTTTTTTCCATTCTTCTCATTCTTCTATCTTTACTAACATTTCTACCTAAAATCGGTGTGTTATATCAAAATATACACGAGACTACCCATAGTCGATGACTATCTATACATCACCAGATCTATCTACGTCAAATAATTATCTTTCATCCCCTAATCACTAGAACCACTACTCTCGCAATTCATCACGATAATGATTGGAAAATAGGCATTTCCATTCGATCTCTCGAGGGGGCAATATACCAACATAATCCTTCTGCTGGGGCAACAATGGGGCATTCTGGAAAATTCAGGAAATTATTTACTTTGATCACAAGAGTTTATTATTTCAATCAATGCAACAAGTACATTGCTTCAAAGAGGGGCAAAATGTAAACATGAAAAATATACAATTCGATCTGTCACACTAGATCTTGATTTACTAACACCATTTCATCCCGAATCATCTTCTTTGCTAGTCATTTAAGCGAATAATCTGTATTGGATTAAATTCATTGCTCTTCATCTCTTAATTAAATAAATCAAATTTATCTAATTAAGTCATCATCTCTTGTTAATTAAATAAATCAATTTTATTTAATTAATTAAATAAAAATCCTTTTAATTAAATAATTCATTTTATTTGATTAAATCCCTAAAGTCTTCTTATTAAATTGAATAAATTATACATTATTTAATTTAATCTAACATTACC
>CM021102.1:160141226-160348429 GCA_007115665.2 Sequoiadendron giganteum | reverse complement strand
TAGGGAAAATCTCACTTTTATTTTGGTGGTTAAAAATAATTCATTTTGCTTTGTGGGATTAAAATGAACAAGTGTTATTTTGTCTTGTAATTATTTATTCAATTTAATATCATAAAAAGGGTGTATGCACTTCTCTCGCGGCTCATGGTGATCTTGAGAATCAAAAGCTTCTTTTGTCGATCTTAAGTTGAATAAAATAATTTTCTCCCCATTTCATTTTTGGAATTAAAATTTAACCAAACATGTGAGTGTGAGAATGGTATATTGCGAGTGTTCTCCCTTTGTTTTTCAATGAAGCTTGATTGAACTACGAGATATGCTAGCTTTCTATTGTTTATCTTAGTGGGCTTGCCTTGTGGGAAAAATTACTCACCCAAGGGAATGACCCAACCGGGAACACACTTAAGCCAAGCGAATTTCAACTGGTATAAAGGTGTGGATTCTTCAGGAAAGTTCAAGAATCAGGAGGATTGTACTAACGAGAAGGGCATAAATGGTCTCTCACCACATGGATAGTCCCCCACGAATGGAATGCTCGAATTAAAACCTATTGTTTAGAAAAGGCTAAATCCTATCTATTTTTTGGTGCAAAAGGTCATATCCTTTGAAGTCGTGCCACGTTATACATGCGGTTTTGTTTTAGAGATGAAAAGTATGCCATCAAAGATTCATGGGTACTGATGCTTGGTTGACCTGAGAAGTGCGTGTCGTGGAGGGGAGTTAGTGTGGTCAAGCATCTAGTCATCCACATAGAATATGCGTAGCCAGATTCATCCAAGTGGGAACCCAACAAATATTATCTTTTCATCCTAGGGTTGTGCATGTTATTGAGACACCTTGCTTGGTTCTAAAAAATTGAAAAACAAAAATTCACAAAAGCTCCAAAATTTCAAACTCTTTGGGGGAACAAATACCCTTGACAAATCGATGTGCTCTTGCTTTCCTTGGGGATTCTATCCTTAGAGGTTTCTAAGTGCTTGGGTTTAATCCTCATTTGTTTCTATCAAAGTCAACACTAGGAAACCTTTGCCTTGATTTCCTTGATTTCCGCATAATGCACTTTGTGGGATGAAAGAAAATCAGGATATTGGACATTTAGTTTGAAAAGGCGTAGTAAAAAACGTATTTGTGGTAAAAAGAACCAAATCTAAGCAAGATAACAAACAATTGAAGCACACATGTTCCTAGTCTCTTTCGAGTTATTTGGTTTCCATGCAAACATTGGTCTTTTGGTTGAATTAATTTTTGGGAAAAGCATGTTTTTCATCATCTTGGTCTTGTAAGTAAGTCCTCATAGGGTCATCTAGGATCAAATAAAACACCTCACCCATCTCAAACATAAATCAAATCCCATCTCACCAACAACTTTTGGAACTTTTAAAACATCACTTAAATGCTAAAATTTTAGGTAAAATCATCATCCTCTTTTTTGACTTAGCGCACCTAGTCAAGTTATCAATCCTCTTGAACAAAGTTACCTTTAGGATAACACAACTTCCTAAGGTCCACTACTTCATGATTAATTTGATTGGCTTAATACATCTAGCCAAGTTATCATCTTGTGTACACGTTTTCTCTAGGATAACACAACTTCCTAGAGTTTACAAATGCATAATCACTTTTGTTTGAATTAACACACCTAGTCAAACTATCCATCATGATCAATCAAATCAAAACCTAGAGTCTAGCATTGATCCAAAGTTCCTAAAAGTTCAAAACACCCATTTTATTCACCCCTTTCATCCTTCATCTCATCATTGGTCCTAAACACCTTAGAGGTTCACTTTTACAACAAGATCACAACACAAGAGGGACATGAAATATAAACTTGATTCATCCATCATGAATAATCCAATTCAACCAAACTATCCAAGTCTCACAATACCACTTGACTATCGAAACTCACATTTATGCATGGAATCGTCATCTCCTCCAAACCTCAATGGTACAACAAATGTGAGCATGCCCAATCTAAATTTTGGATCACCTTTCCCGATGATAGATTCAAATACAAGTGAAAACCTAAAAATCTATCAACCGAATATTCAATGCATGAGTCTCATTCCAAACAACTCTATCCCACCAAATCCATACATGCCAAATACAAGTTTATCAAAAATGACCATTTCGAATCCACATTTGGTAAAGTTTCGGATAGATATGCTTGCAAATAATACCAATGTTATTCAAACTCCAAGAAATATGTTAACGACTTCAGATATTGATCCAATTCAAGGTAACACCATGCAAAATAAAATTTACCTAAATCAAGGGAATATAATTTGCAACCAAAACAATGTTCAATTTCAATCTATCATGTCGAATCTAAACATCACATTGAATCAGAGCATTATCCAGAATGAGCTTGTCTATGATCCCAAACAAACACCACAAGGATGCATTCCAAAGCTACTTTCTAAATGACCGAGTCAAACATATGAAGAATGTCAAGGTAAAATCATACGAAACGGAATTGATACACTCAAAATTCTCATCGATTCATATCAACTGATGACAACCATCCAAGCAACCCGAATTATCAATACAATCACTCCTTTCACCACAATAATCAACACCATTCCCAATCCACCACCACCACCACCAAAACACAACATGACCAATTAGTTCTCCATCATGTTGTAAGCCGCTCAAGAAGCTTCCCGCCAAAAGGAACTCCAAGCCCAACAAGTTGCGCAAGCGGCTCAAGTAGCCCGACAATATCAAGCTCAAGCTCAAGCCCAACACCATTTGAAGATCAAATCAACATACATCAAGAGCCATTTTTTAGTCATAATCAAGACCCCTCCTACAAATATCTATTTCAAGGAGTGTTGATGTTATTTCATCCTATTTACATAAATCAAGATCCCTCGACCAATGACCATGTTGAAAATGTCTCTACATCACCTAATGAGTTAGAAGACATATCTCAAGAACTTATTCCAAAGCATGATCAACATCTTTTACCAAAGGTCTAGCAATGATCCTTTCCAAAACATTTGGACATCCTTTGACCTCATGAAATTTGAGAATATATCTATGCCTAATGAAGATATACAATAACCCTTTATAAGAAATCCATTATTTCAAATTGACCCATATCAAGAACTTCATCCAAAGAATGTCGAAAGCAATTCTGAAATCATTTGAGATCAAGAATTTTCATCTCAAAGTTATTACAATGATATAATTGAAACCCTCTTATCTATTAAAGATGGTCATATCCACATATGACATAATCCTCCATCTACCCATGAGATTATTTCCTTGGATGGACACGTAGATGATCTTCATCCAAAACAAGATTCCTTTACTCCTCACATTCTTACACAAAAAAAGGAGGTTATTGATTCCTATAGTCAAACTGAGTTGTCAACAACATCAAGATTAGGTATATCCCAAATTCATACTGAGGACATCATGTATGAATATATCCAACATTATCCACTCAAGGAAACAAGTCAAAATTTATAGGATATTTCAGAGTCAACAGAGCAACAAATTGGAATGACGTGATCTACTGTGGTCATTTGTCAAAGAATACATTTTGAACAAGGCATATTAAAACAAGGAGAATCAAAGAACAAAGGTTCTACTATCACCATACTAGGGGAAACTTCATCTCAAGCAAACTTAAACATAGGGCGTACGAAGGATCCTTATGATTAAACCAATGCCAATACTACAACCTGCCACATCACAAATCTTGAACCACCCATCAACCCATCCATGAATTGGGAACAACAACAAAAGAAAGACTTAAATTGAAGCATGAAGAATGTTACTAGAGAAAAAGAAGCTAATAATCATATCAAACAAATCAAATACATATGGATACCAAAGAATACAAAGAAAGATTATCCCTATCAAACTCCATTAGTCAAATAAACTATAGGGAAAAATAAAAAAGGGAAAAGTATCCATCAAAGATGTCCAAAAAGCAAAAAGAAAGCTTATCAAGAAACATAAAAATTGTATCAAGAAATTGGTCCTAATTCGATGCACACTTCCATATCCACTCATTATTTATCATCTTCCCAAATTTGGAGAATCAAAGGCTCCAGACTGTCAACCAATCCATCTTTTATCCCTAAACACACTCCATCCATGTCTCCACACATGATTTATAATTATCAAATTATTTATGTGTTGGCAGCGACCCTCCATCATAAGGATTTAGAAGGCACTCTATTGTGATGTGCGCACAAAGACATAGTTAACTTCAGTATCAGCAAAGCATATCAGGGATCTCAAAATTCGCATTCAAGTGCATGTATCTTGGCAAATAAACTTCTTCAAGTAGGATACCGATGGCACGTTATGACACATGCATCTACATCAGCCTAAAATCTCTCACAGAAAAAAAATAAAAATATATATATATATATAAAAGGATTGAGAACAATAAAGAAAAAAATCTTCCTCTAGCGAAAACCATTTCGGTGGCGCTTTGGGCAAGTACCATGATGAAAACCTAGCAAACATGCTTGATGTGTAGAATTGAGGATCTACGTGCACCATTTTAGGTGATTGAATCTTATCACATGCATAATAAAGCCAATATTTTGTCCATATCATCCATTCATCCATGAACCATTTATCAAACCCATTACCATCTATCTACCTTATCTTGATATTGATAAAGGTTTGGTAAACGCTTTACACTTGCTTATGGTAAACGTCTTGACATAGGTCATTTTCATTGATCCCATCCTACCCAATGCTATCTAAGCTAGGAAGCACTATCTAAATGAGCATTCCTCTGTTTGAACACCCTTATCTTATCGCAAAATAATCCATATCCATTCGTCCAAGAATTCACCAATGGCCATTCAAACATTGCTAGACACTATGGGTAGAGATTTATATCTTGCTCCGGGTATAAATCTTGATATATATCCTTTACCTTATGTGGCGATCTGAACATTGGAAACCATGAAATCAAATTGGTCAAGTATTCATGAGCCAAAATCCAAATAACTAACCCATGGCATATTTTGACAAGATGATGTTCTTTATCAAGTTTTATCTTTCATTGAACATCAATACAAATAATCCATATTAGTTGCATCTAATATGTATATTTGTGTCACTTGAAATCATGAAAGCAATTTTGTTCCAAACCAAGGTTCATCAATCTTGATCAATTGAAACCAAACAATTATCACCTTGTTTGACTTAACACACCTAGTCAAACTATCATCTTATGCATGAGTTTACTCTACTATAACACAACTTCCTTGGGTTTACAAGTCCATTAATATCTTGTTTGGCTTAACAAACTTAGCCAAATTATCAAATCCATAATCACCTTGTTTGAATTAACACACTTAGTCAAACTAACCTCTTATGTACAAGTTTATTCTAGGATAACACAACTTCCTAAAGTTTACTAGTGCATTATCCCTTTTGTTTGACTTAACACACTTAGTCAAACTATCAATCCATTGATCCAATTGATCGAAATTAAGCTTGGTTTTCAATAAAATCCCAAAACAGAGCATTGATATCATCACATGTTCATATCCAAATTATCAAAATCATGTGCAAAATGCAAAAAATTCAGAAAATTCATCAAAAAAACCAAAAAAATTCAAAAAATTCATCAAAAATCCAAAAACATGTCGAAATATTAGAAAATCTTCAAAAAATTCATCATTATCATCATTAAGTCCTCTCAGTCTTTCACCTTGTGAAACTACGTTGTCTCTGAGCTTGAACTTAGGCAAGGTTGATCCTTGATTATTCCCCGAGATAGAAAGGTCAGTCCTTTAGGCGTCTGTCACATTGGAAATCCATTTTCCCATCTAGTCTATATCATAGGTCAGTCCTTTAGGCGTCTGTCACAATAAAATGGCAATGTACTTGCCCATGTTATCACCGTCAAGTCTTTCATCAGTCGAACTACGTGGTATCTACCTATATTACGTAGGCAAGGCTAATCTATAAATCAACTCTTGAGACCCCTAGGATAGGTCTTTAAGTTAGTCTATTTGTCATCAATCTTTAAAATACCAAAAACAACCTTAAAATATTTGAACAACCCAAACCGATGCATCCATTTCATCTGCTTTCACCCGTGATTGTCATCACTCATCATAAAATCAATCGTCGCCTTCACCCTTTAGTGAATCAGTCCAAAGTGAGTCTAGCTAGCTTGTTCAAAATTGAACACCTAATTTTCAAAGTCCTGAAAGTCTGAGTCAGTGAGTCAACAAGTTGGTCAAGTTGGAGTATCAATAGCTTATCACCCAAATTAGTCCCATCAAAACCCTGATCACAACATGTCCTAGGATAAAGCTTTCCTGTGATGGACATAAGCATCAAGTACCCCTCATAGTAGTTAGTCTTGGCTAGCGGTATGAAGAACATTAGCTCATTTGGTTTGCTTTATTTTGGTCTTTTATTCACTTATCTTGTTTTGTGCTCACTCCAAGGACCTCTCCATGATGCCTAAACAAATCAAGTGTAGAGAGAAAGGAATGGGGCAATGATTATTATATTTTTTATCTATTGTGCTTGTTGGATACTCTTGTAAAATAACTTAGTCATGTGTGTTTTGTTTGGTTTGTAGGGAAGGTGTTTCAGGTATCTTTTTGACAACATAGGAAGGCTTGCTTTTCTATGTTTTGGTCCAAGATGTTTAGAATATCTGAACTACATCCTGAATGAAATATGTATGCTAATTTTGAACAAGAATACACTTATCTTATTGTCAAGTCAAATTCCATCTCACTAGGTACAACACCATCTTGGTCCTTTATACCTTGATGCATCATACGTATATGTGTTATCAAACATAAAGTAATTATCCCTTTGAAAATCCCAACTCTTGCTAAGTAAATCATCAATCATCTTGTGTGGATCTTTTTTCCATTCTTCTCGTTCTTCTATCTTTACTAACATTTCTACCTAAAATCGGTGTGTTATATCAAAATATACAGGAGACTACCCATAGTCGATGACTATCTATACATCACCAGATCTATCTACATCAAATAATTATTTTTCATCCCCTAATCACTAGAACCACTACTCTCGCAATTCATCGCGATAATTATTGGAAAATAGGCATTTCCATTCGATCTCTCGAGGGGGCAATATACCAACATAATCCTTCTGTTGGGGCAACAATGGGGCATTCTGGAAAATTCAGGAAATTATTTACTTTGATCACAAGAGTTTATTATTTGAATCAATGCAACAAGTACATTGCTTCAAAGAGGGGCAAAATGTAAACATGAAAAATATACAATTCGATCTAACACACTAGATCTTGATTTACTAACACCATTTCATCCCGAATCATCTTCTTTGCTAGTCATTTAAGCGAATAATCTGTATTTGATTAAATTCATTGCTCTTCATCTCTTAATTAAATAAATTAAATTTATCTAATTAATTCATCATCTCTTGTTAATTAAATAAATCAATTTTATTTAATTAATTAAATAAAAATCCTTTTAATTAAATAATTCATTTTATTTGATTAAATCCCTAAAGTCTTCTTATTAAATTGAATAAATTAAACATTATTAAATTTAATCTAACATTTCCCCCCTTAGTTAAATAAATCAAAATCATTTATATAATTAAATATTTCCTCTCATTTTGATTTAAATCAATCCAAAAATCTAAGTCAAAATGGTCAAATCATCTAATCTCTCATTAAATTGATAAAATCTTGATTAATTTAATCTCAATCACTAAAATCCTCTAGAGAATGCAACTTGCACAATAAATCAATTACTTAAACTTATTTAATTGCCTATTTTCTTTCAACATGGCATCAAAAGTGAATATTTCCTCAAATTTGAATTCAAATTCAAATAGGCTTGGTCCTTCCAACAAGGCATTTAATGTCTCTTACATGTCCTTCACCTTGAGCCAAGTGACATTAACTCCATTTATTTCATCCCCCCTAAACATTTCTATTCATCAAATTCAAAATTCAAACTTGGACATTGATCAAAATGTGCTCAACCTTCAACCATTCACATCTTGAGAAGTTTCACTTGGCCATTGGATGTTGAATGATCCCACATTGCTCAATTTCATTCATTCTTCCAAATTGAAATATATAGATGAGAGACTCTTCCTCTCATTATATCATCCACAATTTGAGTAAACTTATTATACTCAATTACATCTTCAAGCATAGCCATTTTCATCTCTCTTTATCAAGCTCTTAGCAAGGTTACGCAGGATATCAAACACAATGGATCAAATCATCATCAAGCTTAGAAAGGAGTTGGGAAAAGGGCCAATTTCAACACACCAATTGGCACCACCTCCCCCATGGGATCAATATTTTGCATCTTATAATAGGATTTCATTTCTTTCTTTGTTTGTTTATTCATTTTCTTTCCTATTTGAGCATTGCAAATGGATTTCATGGGGAATCCTTGTCTTAACTTGCATATTGATCTAATTATATGTTCGTTTGTTGTGTTTATGTAGGTATAAAGGATTGGGGTTTAGATTTTGGCGCTAGAAGGAGGGCAAGAAATCGCAAATCTAACACATTTTTTTTAAATTTCGCTATTTTTATAGTTTTGGGCATTAATCCTTGTTTTAGAGCATCTGTAGACTATTTTAGTGCATCTACGAACTGTTTTAGAGAATCCATGCTCTGTTTTGGCACATCCATGCTCTATTTTGGTGCATCCATGCTTTTTCTTGGTGCATTCATGCTCTATTTTAGCGCATAGACCTTTGTTTTAGCGCTTTTACACCCACTTTTTAAAATGACGATATCTTGGTTATACGAAGGTCTTTTTTGATGATTTTTTTTTTTTTGAAATGGGGTAGAATTTCATAAGCTATCCAATGGTGTAGGTGTTTATAATTTTCATTAGAGTTAAAATTATCAATTTCACATCTAAAGTCAAATCACACTATAACTTGGTCTAAGTTATAGGATTTTTATGCTTAATGATTCATGTAACCCTTGTACCTTCTTGTTTCTTGATTTCATCTAAAATTTTGAGTAGTTTTTTAGGTTAGGAAATCAAAAAGGGGAGGAGGAAACAAAATAAAATATTCTCATGACATCATTTTTTTATTGTGTCAAGTGTGTTTAGACACTCTTGGAAGCAATTATAATTCCAAGTTTAGAGATTTTATCTCTTCAAAGCTTTTAGGATTCAATAGATTTAAATTTGGGCTCTAAAAAGAACAAGACAAAAGGATTAAAAAGAAGCTTAGAAACAATCTAGTAGAGTTTGTTTAAGGTTTAACAATTGAACAAGGCAAATCTCACATTTCGTTTGTTGCTTAAAAATAATTTATTTTGATTTGTGAGATTGAAATAAACAAGTGTTGTTTTGTCTTGTAATTATTTATTCAAGTTAATATCATCAAAAGGGCGTATGCACTTCTCTTGCGCCTCATGGTGATCTTGAGAATCAAAATCTTCTTTTGGTGATCTTAAGTTGAATAAAATAATTGCCTCCACATTTTGTTGTTGGAATTAAACTTGAACCAAACATGCAAGTGTGATCACGGTGTATTGCAAGTGTTCTCCCTTTGTTTTTCAACGAAGGTCGATTGAACTACGGGATATGTGAGATTTCTATTGTTTATCTTAGCGGGCTTATCTTCTGGGAAAAAAGTACTCTACCAAGGGAAGGACCTAAACGGAACACGCTAAAGCCAAGCGACTTCCAACTAGTATATAAGTGTGGATTCTTGAGGAAATTTCAAGAATCACAAGGATTATTCTGATGAGAAGGGTAGAAATGGTCTCTCACCATATGGGTAGTCCCCCAGGAATGGAATGCCCAAATTAAAACCTCTTATTTATAAAAGGCCAAATCCTATCTATTTGTTGGTGCAAAAGGTCATGTCCTTTGAAGCCACCCCACATTATACATGCGGTTTTGTTGTAGAGATGAAAAGTATGCCATGGGAGATTCATGGGTATTGATGTTTGGCTGACCCGAGAAGTGTGTGCCATGGAGGGGAGTCAGTGTGGTCAAACATTTAATCATCCACATAGAATATGCGTAGCTGGATTCATCAAAGTGGGAACCCAACAAATATTGTCTTTCTAGCCTAGGGTTGTGCATGTTATTCAGACACCTTGCTTGGTTCTAAAAAAATTAGAAACAAACATTCACAAAAGCTCCAAAATTTCAAACCCTTTGGGGGAACAAATACCCTTGACAAATAAAAGTTCTCTTTCTTTCCCTAGGGATTATATCCTTAGAGGTTTCTAAGTGCTTGGGTTTAATCATTATTTATTTATCTCAAAGTCAACACTAGGAAACATTTGCTTTACTTTCCTTGATTTCCACATAATGCAATTTGTGGGATGAAAGAAAAAATTAGGATATTGGACATTTAGTTTCAAAAGGCGTAATCAAAAAAGTGTTTGTGGTAAAAAGAACCAAATCTAAGAAAGATAACAAACAATTGAACCACACATGTGCTTGGTCCCTTTCGAGTCATTTGGTTTTCATGCAAACATTGGTCTTTTGGTTGAATTACTTTTAGGGAAAAGCATGTTCTTCATCACCTTCGTCTTGTAATTAATTCCTCATGGGGTCATCTAGGATCAAATCAAACACCTCACCCATCTCAAACATAAATCAAATCCCATCTCACCAACAACTTTTGGAACATTGAAAACATCACTTAAATGCTAGAATTTTAGGTAAAATCATCATCATCTTGTTTCACTTAATGCACCTAGTCAAATTATCAATCCTCTTGAACAAATTTACCTTTAGGATAACACAACTTCCTAAGGTCTACTACTTCATGATCACTTTGATTGGCTTAATACACCTAGCCAAATTATCATTTTGTGTACATGTTTTCTCAAAGATAACACAACTTCCTAGAGTTTACAAGTGCATTATCACTTTTGTTTGACTTAACACACCTAGTCAAACTATCCATCATGATCTATCAAATCAAAACCTAAAGTCTAGAATTGATCCAAAGTTCCTAAAAGTTCAAAACACCCATTTTATTCACCCCTTTCATCCTTCATCTCATCATTGGTCCTAAACACCTTAGAGGTTCACTTTTACAACAAGATCACAACATAAGAGGGACATGGAATATAAACTTCATTCATCCATAATGAATAATCCAATTCAACCAAACTATCCAAGTCTCGCAATACCATTTGATTATCGAAACTCACATTTATGCATGGAATCGTCATCTCCTCCAAATCTCAATGGTACAACAAATGTGAGCATGACCAATCTGAATTTTGCAACACTTTTCCCAATGATGGATATAAATACAAGTCCAAACCTACAAATATATCAACCGACCAATCAATGCATGAGTCTTATTCCAAAAAACACTATCCCACCAAATCCATACATTCCAAATACAAGTTTGTCAAAAATGACCATTTCGAATACACATTTGGTAAAATTTGGGATAGATATGCTTGCAAATAAAAATAATGTTATTCAAAATCCAAGCAATATGTTAACGAATTCAGATACTGATCCAATTCAAGGTAACACCATGCAAAATCAAAGTTACCTAAATCAAGAAAATATGATTGCCAACGACAACAATGTTCAATTTCAATCTATCATGCCGAATCTAAACATCACACCGAATCAGATCATTATTCAGAATCAACTTGTCTATGATCCCAAACAAACACCACAAGGATGCATTCCAAAGCTACTTTCTAAATGACCAAGTCAAACATATGAAGAATGCCAAGGTAAAATCATGCAAAACAAAATAGCTACACTCAAAATTCTCGTCGATTCATATCAAGAGATGACAATCATCCAAGCAACCCCAATTATCAATAAAATCTCTCCTTTCACCACAAAAATCAACACCATTCCTAATCCACCACCACAACCACCAAAACACAACACGATCAATTCATTCTCCATCATCTTGCAAAAAGGCACTCCAAGGCCAACAAGCTGCACAAGCGGCTCAAGTACCCTGACAAGCTCAAGCTCAAGCCCAACACCAAGCTCGATAGGGGCACACACAATTCCGGGCACTATTGAAAGCAATCCATCAAAAAGTGCATCAAAAATTAGCTCAACAACAAGCCCAACAAAAATAATTGTTGGCACAACAATGAAACGACTAACAACAAGAGTTGTTGGCTCAATAGAAAACATAGGCATTACTAACACAACAAGGCTTGTAACAAATTCCCACAACAATTGTTGAAAACACTAATCAAAATATATCCATCAATGAACACATTCAAGATGTTTCCATCTCATCCAATGATCAAATCAACACACACAAAGAGTGAATTTTCAATCATGACCAAAACTCACTAATGATGCATAACGATGATCCAATTCAAGAAACATTAACATCATTTGATCCTATGGTTGAAAACATTGATAATCTATCCACCACAGTTGTTGAAAATAAAGATCTACCCATCAATGAACACCTTGAAGGTGTTTCCACCTCATCTGAAGATCAAATCAACATACATCAAGAGCCAGTTTTTAGTCATAATCAAGAACCCTCCTACAAATATCTATTTCAAGGAGTCTTGATGTTATTTTATCCTATTTACGTAAACCAAGATCCCTCGACCAATGAACATGTTGAAAATGTCTCTACAACACCTAATGAGTTAGAAGACATATCTCAAGAACTTATTCCAAAGCATGATCAACATCTTTTACCAAGGTCTAGCAATGATCCTTTCCAAAACATATGGACATCCTTTGACCTCATGAAATTTAAGAATATATCTATGCCTAATGAAGATATACAAGAACCCTTTATAAACAATCCATTATTTCAAATTGACCCATATTAACAACTTGATCCAAAGCATGTCGAAAGCAATTCTGAAATCATTCGAGATCAAGAATTTGCATCTCAAAGTTATTACAATGATATAATGGAAACCCTCCTATCTATACAAGATGGTCAAATCCACATAGGAAATAATCCTCCATCTACCCATGGGATTATTTCCTTGGATGGACACATAGATGATCTTCATCCAAAACAAGATTCCTTTACTCCTGACATTATTACACAAAAAAGTAGGTTATTGATTCCTACAGTCAAATTGAGTTGTCAACATAATCATGCTCAGGTATATCCAAAATTCAGACTGAGGACATCATGTATTAATATATCCAACATTATCCAATCTAGGAAACAGGTCAGAATGAACAAGATATTCTAAAGTCAACAAAGCAACAAATTGGAATGACATCATCTGCAGTGGTCATTTGTCAGAGAATACATTCTGAATAAGGCATCTCAAAACAAGGAGAATCAAAGAACAAAGGTTCTACTATCACCATATTAGGGGCAACTTCGTCTCAAGAAAACTTCAACATAGGGGGCATGAAGGATCCTTATGATGAAACCAATGCCAATACTACAACCTGCCATGTCACAAATCTTCAACCACCCATCACCCCATCTACGAATTGGGACCAACAAAAAAATAAAGACTTGAATTGAAGCATGAAGAATGTTACCAAAGAAAAAGAAGCTAAGAAGCATATTGGAAAAATCAAATACATATGGATACCAAAGAATACAAAGAAATATTATCCCTATCAAACTCCATTAGTCAAAGAAACTATGGGGCAAAATATAAAAGGGAAAGTATCCATCAAAGATGTCCACAAAAGAAAAATAAAGCTTCTCAAGCAACATACAAAGCGTATCAAGCAATTCATCCTAATTCGATGCACACTTCCATATCCACTCATTATTGCTCATCTTCCCAAATTTGGAGAATCAAAGGCTCTAGACTGTCAACCAATCCATCTTTTATCCCTAAAAACACTCCATCCATTCCTCCACACATGATATCTAATTCTTACATTGACCATGTGTTGGAAATGACCCTCCATCATAAGGATTCAGAAGGCACTCTATCATGATGTGCAGACAAAGACATAGTTAACTCCGATATCAGGAAAGTAGATCAAGGATCTCAAAAGTTGCATTCAAGTGCACGTATCTTGGCAAAAAAACTTCTTCAAGTAGGATACCCATGGCACGTTATGAGAGAAGCATATACATTAGAACCAAAAGGTGGTTCAACATCAGCTTAAAATCTCTAAGAAAATAAAATAAAATTAAAAATATATATATATATATAAATCCAAAAAAATCTGAAAAGGATTGAAAACAATAAAGAAAAAAATCATCCTCTAGCGAAAACCATTTCGGTGGTGCTTTGGGCAAGTATCACGTTGAAAACCTGGAAAAGAGGCATCATGTGTAGAATTGAGCATCTATGTGCACCATTTCAGGTGAAAGCATCTTATCACATGCATAATAAAGCCAACATTCCGTCCATGTCATCCGTTCATCCATGAACCATTTATTTAACCCATTACCATCTATCTACCTTATCTTGATATTCATAAATGTTTGGTAAACGCTTTACACTTGCTTATGGTAAACATCTTGACATGGCTCATTTTCATTGATCCCATCCTACCCAATGCTATGTGAGCTGGGAAGCACTATCCAAATGAGCATTCCTTTGTTTGAAAAACCTTATCTTATCACAAAATAATCCATAACCATTCATCCAAGAATCCACCAATGGCTATTCAAATATTGCTAGACACCGTGGGAAGATATTTATATCTTGCTTTAAAAATAAATATTGATATATATCCTTTAACTTATGTGGCGATCCGAACATTGGAAAACATGAAATCAAATTGGTCAAGCATTTGTGAGCCAAAATCCAAATCACTAACAAATGGCATATTTTGACAAGACGATTTTCCTTATCAAGTTTTATCTTTCATCGAACATCAATCCAAATAATCCATATCAGTTGCATCTAATGTGTACATCTGTGTCACATCAAATCATCAAAGTAATTTTGTTCCAAACCAAGCTTCATCAATCTTGATCAATTGAAACTAATCAATTATCACCTTGTTTGAATTCACACACCTAGTCAAATTATCATCTTATGCACGAGTTTACTCTAGGATAACACAACTTCCTTGGGTTTACAAGTCCATTATCATTTTGTTTGGCTTAACACACTTAGCCAAATTATCAAATACATAATCACCTTGTTTGACTTAACACACTTAGTCGAACTGACCTCTTATGTACAAGTTTATTCTAGGATAACACAACTTCCTAAAGTTTACTAGTGCATTATCCCTTTTGTTTGACTTAACACACTTAGTCAAACTATCAATCCATTGATCCAATCGATCGACATTAAGCTTGTTTTTCAACAAAATCCGAAAACAAAGCACTGATATCATAACATGTCCATATCCAAATTGTCAAAATCATGTGAAAAATCCAAAAACATTTAAAAAATTCATCAAAAATCCAAAAACATCCAAATCGTCAAAAATTGAAAAACATGTTGAAATATCAAAAAATCTTAAAAAAATTCATCATTATCATCATTAAGTCTTGTCAGTATTTTGCCTTGTCGAACTACATCATCTATGAGCTTGAATGTAGGCAAGGTTGATCCTTGATCATCCCCTGAGATAGTAGGGTCAGTCCTTTAGCCATCCCTCTCATTGGTAATCTGTTTCCCATCTAGTCTATATCATAGGTCAGTGCTTTAGGTGTTTGTCGCAATAAAATGGCAGTCCGCTTTCCCATCTTATCATCATCAAGTCTTTCATCAGTCAAACTACTTGGTCTCTACATGTATAACATAGGAAAGGCTAATCTACGAATCAGCTCCCGAGACCCCTAGGATAGGTCTTTAAGTTATTTTCTTCATCATAAATGTTGAAAATATCGAAAACAGCCTCAAAATATTTGAAAAACCCAAAATGGTGCATCCATTTCATCTCACTTTCACCCGTGATTGTCATCACTCATAATAAAATCAATCATCACCTTCACCCTTTGGTGAGTCGGTCGGAAGCAAGTCTAGCAGGTTCAAAATTGACCACCTAATTGTCAAAGTCTTGAAAGTCTAAGTCAATGAGTCAACAAGTTGGTCAAGTTGGAGTATCAATAGCTTATCACTCAAATCAGTCCTATCAAAACCCTGATCACAACATGTCCTAGCATGAAACTTTCTTGCAATGGACATAAGCATCAGGTACCCCTCTTAGTCATTTGGTTTGCTTTATTTTGGTCTTTTATTAATTTATCTTATTTTGTGCTCATTCCAAGGACCCCTCGATGATGCCTAAACAAATCAGGTTTAGAGAGAAAGGAATGAAGCAATGATTATTATCTTTTTTATTTGTTATGCTTGTTGGATACTCTTGTAAAATAACTTAGTCATGTGTTGTTTGCTTAGTTTGTAGGGAAGTTGTTTTAGGTATTTTGTTGACCACATAGGAAGGCTTGCTTTTCTATGTTTTGGGCCGAGATGTTTAGAATATCTGAACTACATCCTAAATGAAGTATGTACACTAAGTGTGAACAAGAATACACCTATATGATTGTCAAGTGAAAGTCCATCACACTAGGTACAATGCCATCCTAGTCCTTTATACCTTGATGCATCATATCTATGTGTGTTATCAAACATAAAGTAATTAGCCATTTCAAAATCCCAACTCTTGGTAAGAAAACCATCAATCATCATCTTGTGTGGATCTTCTTTCCATTCTTCTCATTCTTCTATCTTTACTAACATTTCTACCAAAGATTGGTGTGTTATATCAAAATATAAATGAAACTACCTATAGTCGATGACTGTCTATACATCATCAGATCTATCTGCATCAAAGAATTATCTTTCATCCCCTGATCATTAGAACCACTTCTCTCGCAATTCATCGTGATATCGATTGGAAAATTAGCATTTCCACTCGATCTCTCGAGGGAGCAATATACCAGCATAATCTTTCTACTGGGGCAATAGTGGGGTATTCTAGAAAATTCAGGAAGTTTTTGACTTTGATCATAGCAGTTTATTCTTTGAATCAATGCAACAAGTACATTGCTTCAATGAGGGGCAAAAATTTAGACATGGAAAATGTACAATTCGATCCGACATACTGGATCTTGATTTACTAACACCATTTCATCTTGAATCATCTCCTTTGCTAGTCATTTAAGTGAATAATTTGTATTTGATTAAATTCATCACTCTTCATCTCTTAATTAAATAAATGAAATTTATCTAATTAAGTCGTCATCTCTTGTTAATTAAAAATATCAATTTTATTTAATTAATTCTGTAAAACTCCTTTTAATTAAATAATTCATTTTATTTGATTAGATCCCTAAAGTCTTCTTATTAAATTGAATGAATTAAACATTATTTAATTTAATCTAAGATTACCCCCCTTAGTTAAATAAATCTAAATCATTTATCTACTTAAATCTTTCCTCTCATTTTGATTTAAATCAAATCTAAAATCTAATTCAAAATGGTCAAATCATCTAATCTCTCATTAAATTGATCAAATTTTGATTAATTTAATCTCAATCACTAAAATCCTCTAGAGAATGCAACTTGCACAATAGATCAATTACTTTGATTTATTTAATTGCCTATTTTGTCTCGACATGGCATCAAAAGAGAACATTCCCTCAAATTTGAATTCAAATGGGTTTGGTCCTTCCAAAAAGGAATTTAATGTCTCTTACATGTCCTTGGCCTTGAGCCAAGTGACATTAACTCCATTTATTTTATCCCCCCTAAACATGTCACTTTATCAAATTCAAAATTCAAACTTGCACATTGATCAAAATGTGTTCAACCTTCAACTATTCACATCTTAACAAATGGAACTTGGCTATTGGATGTTGAATGATCCCACTGTTAGTGTAATTAATATTTAATTAGACTTGCATAAATTTACTTAGGTTTGGCTTAGGTAATAACTAGTTTACTTATTTAATAAGTAAGATTTATTTAGTTGAGTTTATTTCAGGTCAACATTAGGGTTGCATACATTGCTTTTATAAAGCAATTTTCTTATTATAATATCTTAATTCTGAATATTATCAATTTGCACATTTCATGCAAAGCTCTATTTTTTTCATTGTTTTTCTCTTATGTGGAAGGTGTTTAGATTTGCATGTCTAATCTTGGTTTCTAACATGGTATTAGAGCTTCAGACCTACAACTGCTTATTCGTGAGTTTCAAGTGCAAGGGTTTTCACAGGCATCTTTTTTGCAAGATCTAGGGCTAGCCGATTTTTCAGGACACTATGGGCTCAAACGAACATCGCCATTATGTTCGTAGCACTCCAAAACCCTAGAAATGCCTATCAAATCACCGATTTTGGAGCAGTTGGTTTCTAAGGCAAAAAAAAATTGCGAGGGTGATCATACGGCCTCCCCAACATGCTTCACGAGGCATGAACTTCAAAATAAAATAAAATAAACTAAAATAAACACATGGTTTTTTTACAAATTTCTGCACTACCAATGCAAATTGGATCCGTCGTCGGGTAACAATCGGGCGGCCACCAAGCGGCCACCAATCTGTCGCCGATGCTAGTGGCTCCTCCTTCTGGTCAATTGCTCCACAAGCAGCCCCCGCGGGCTCCTTTTAGGTCGATGCCAGTCACATGGCCGACCAGGGGCCCTCCACCAACCCCTGAGGGCTTCTGCACATTCGACTGTTGGTGATATCGGGGACCAGTCGCCTTGTCCCCAGCCCCCTGCTCTGTGCCCTCACTCACATGGGTGACCAGGGTCCAAAAATTCTCTGGAGGGGGGCCATTTTTTCGTGGCAACGCCCAGATGGCTATCAATTTTTTTCCAGTGAAGTGTTGACATCAACATGACATCATTGATCATACGGCCTCTTAGCCCCCTCTTAGCCCTGATTTGCCTTCAAGGAGCAATTTTCTTTGTTTTTGGCATAACTTGGGCATACGATATCGAAACTGGGAAAATAAGATATCGTCGGAAAGCTGGTTCCGAGCACTTTCTTGTGGTGTAGTTTATTCTATAGTATTGTTCTATTTTATTGCATTTATTTTTGTTTGAAGTTATATGTTACTTTTATGCTTCTGAACTCACAAGTTTTTGCCACGATCTCTTATTTTCGCTATCTTTGCGACGTTGGAAAGGTATTAAGGAGATCTATGTTGTTGTTCATGCATGTTTTTTGTATCTATCCTAGGTTGATGGCTTAGTCTATATTTGGCCTAATGGGTTGTTTGGAGATTACTTGGATGTTTTGGCAGCTAGGAGGGTGCAATTTGCATCTTTGCGCTTCGTTTTCAGTAATACATCATTCAATAATTGAGTTTTGCATTATGGATTCTAGGGTTGTTCCCATTTGGAGTTTTTGAGTGTTCCATGGCATCGGGTCTATTGTTGCATTATTATGATTCTGATATGGTTTCTTGTAGACAGAAGTATCTTTCCTTGCTTGTCGGATTGTCGTTCCAGTGTTACTCTACAGTGTTCTTCCAATGCTTCTTTTTAGCATGTCATCACATTGTAGGGGGTTGTCCCACTAGGTTTTCCTTCTCTACCTCATTATTGCATTTGTACATGCATACCTGATCATGCCTTGTTTTCGGGACCCATTCATGCTTTCTTGCATTCATCTTAGTTTTAGGTGCATGCTTCTTTAGTCTCCCTAAGTTGCACTTATGGCAGGGGTGTTAGTGTAACTAATATTTAATTACACTTGCATAACTTTACTTAGGTTTTTCTTAGGTAATAATTAGTTTACTTAATTAATAAGTAAGCTTTATTTAGTTGCTCTATTTCTAGGTCAACATTAGGGTTGCATACATTGCTTTTATAAAGAAATTCTCTTATTGTAATATCTTAATTATGAATATTATCAATTTGCACATTTCATGCAAAGCTCTGCTTTTTCATTATTTTTCTCTTATGTGGAAGGTGTTTAGGTTTGCATGTCTGATCTTGGTTTCTAACAGCCACATTTCTCAATTTCATTCATTCTTCCAATTTTGAAATCTATAAATGAGAGACTCTTCCTATTATTCTATCACCCACAATTTGAGTAAACTTATTATACTCAATTACATCTTCAAGCATAACCATTTTCATCTCTCTTTATCAAGCTCTTAGCTAGGTTATCCAGGAATTCAACCAAAGTGGATCAAATCTTCATCAAATCATCATCAAGATTACAAAGGATTTGGGAAAGGGCCAATTTCAACACACCAATTGGCACCAACTCTCCCATGGGATCAAGAGTTTGCATCTTAGAATAGGATTTCATTTCTTTCTTTGTTTATTTATTCATTTTCTTTCCTATTTGAGCATTGCAAATGGATTTCATGGGGAATACTTGTCTTAACTTGCATATTGATCTAATTATATGTTTTGGTTGTTGTGTTTATGTAGGTATAAAGGATCAGGGTTCACATGTTTAAATACAATAATAACAATGCAATTTTTCAACTTTTTCACTATATGAAAATGACTAAGTGAATGTTTTGAATAGTTTTCATATTTTAGTTCAGACCTAATACAAGTTTATGAATGAATAAATGAACTAATCTTATGTTGCAATGACTCAATTTAACCCTATATGTAAAATATAATACAATTTTTCACTTTTTCAATGATTTTTATGATGAATATGCAAGCCTAAATGATGAATGCAAAAACTCTAAAATATAATTCAGATTTGGAAATGACAACTTCATATTTCAAAGGTGCTAAAGTGTTTGAAATAGTTAGGTTCACCAAAATGTTTGATTGGGAAAGGATGAAGACTAGCTTTCCAATTTATTTGAATTGGATTAAAGATGACCTCAATACCTACTTGGCTACAAACCTATTCGGGAGATCCAAAATGGTGGGTCAAATATTTAATTCAATGTTTTTAAATGAGTGTGTGAGTTTTTGTCATCATTTTGATGATTTGAATTTTTGTTAATTGATTAATATCTAGCATATAATGATCTCATTCTAAAAACTATGAAAATGCAACAGTTGGTTATGATTTTTGATAGACTAATTACAAAAATACAAAATTCAAATTCAAAAATGTAGAGTAGATATGGAGGAAATCTTTATTTAAATTTGGTGTAGAATTAGTTGGTCTAGGGTGAAATATGCCCTAGACTTTCCTCCTCTTTTTTGAGAACTAAAATTTTTAGGCCTAAGGTCCCTAATCTATAGCTTCTATCTTCCAAGAATTGTTGAAAAAACTTTCTTTATTGATGAGAAAATGAAGGTTCTATGATTTGACAACTTGTAGGGTTAGAGTGCATGAATGAAAAAATATCGTTCCATCTTATTTCAACTCACTTCAAATTTGTAGCCTATATACACAAGAGGATAGGAGGGGTTGAGCAATATAGGGGCTTGGCTAAGTCAAACCCCATGTTGGTATTTCTACTTTTATAATGGTAAATTAAGATAAAATGGGGTGTACCTTTTGTTGGATAGAGGTTAATTGTTAAGAAATTAATGAATTGACAACCTTGCTATAACTCACCACTCAAATCTAATCTCCTTGATGATATGGATTCATACTCATCACCTTCAAGGATCAATTATTTCTTGAATTGAATTCATTTGATCACCTACAATTGTTAGTCCATAAATAATATGCATGCAAATATGAACACAAACTCACATAACATACGACATGATGATTTAATGATGAAATGTTGCAATATTCTTGATAAATCTACTCTTCACTTTTGTTGAATGCTTTTAGGATGCCCAATTTTCTCAATTAAAGTGTTACGATTAATTAGAATTTAAAATCATGAAACAACTTGTATTTATATGCTTGATTCTTCTAATTTATCAAAAATCAAATGGCTATGTGCAGGATCATGATTGGCCAAAAGTGGCGATATCTAAGTGATATGATGGCCCATGTGGTTGATGACTTTTTTACCCAAAATTAATGAAACGAAAAGGGTTTTTAAAGGATATTCTCAGATTTTCACTAGTATAAATTATTCTTTACTTTGAATTACAACTAAAGTCTTGATTGATAGGCTGATTGAAAAACATCTATAGGTTTCAAATGGTATCACATTTTTTGAATCCAAAAGATGTATCACATTATATGCTTCACATATTATAGGATTAAGAAAAAAAGAATTTAATTTCATAAATTTTTGACCAAGTTAAGGTGGTCAGACATACAATTTTCTATATTTTTAAAGTTGCAATAAAGAAATCATAATCAATTATTTACTTGGAAAAAACTTACTAAACAATATGCATAACACCGGGACATGATTTCCCTACTTATATCTAAAATCTTATAAAAAAATATTATCGTTTTATTGTGGTTAGGGTGGTCAGACAAACACCTACTTCTTATTTTTTCCCTGAAATTTAAGTACTACTGCTTTGAAGTTTCAAAAATTCACCAAATAGAATTAAAAAAATTAAAAAATAAACCTATTAGTTTAGAAACTAAATTCAATTTTCTAAAAATTCTATTCTTTCATATTTTTGAAATAATATAGATAACTTATTCAAATTGCCTAACTATGATTTTCTGAATTTTATTCCCACTTAAGGGCCTATTTTTTCCATGATGATCCTACACATACCCAAATATTGATAGAAGAGAATGAGTTGTGCTAGTGTTTTTTTTTTTGTGTAGTCATCCTTGGCCCCTCTCACATCATACTATTCCTTTTGCGCAAGAGAATTCCTCCCTCATTGAGTATGACCGCATTTAATATGCCTTCGATCGGCATTAACCCAACAATTCATGTTGGTGTTAACGGTTCATCGACGCAGTTCAATGGCTCCTTCTCCGAATAAATGTCTTTGAATTTTTTTTCTGAAAGTCTTTCATGAGGTAAGCATTCTAATGCCCCTATTGATGTAGTTTTGTCTTTACCTGATTTTGATTCTACTTGCCAATGGCTCAAACAACACACCCTTGTGGGTTATTTTTTTGGGAGGACTCCCCCCAAAAGTTTGCTGAAAGAATGGGTCAACAAGGCTTGGGTCCCTCATGGGGTCTGCCTTGATATGATCGAGAACGTGACCAAACACTTTTTTTCTATTCCACTTCATGGAAGTTAATCATGTCCACACCATTTTAGGGCATGGACCCTAGTATGTTAGGTCATCCTTGTTGGTATTTCAAGCATGGACCCAGTATTTTGCCATCTCAGACGACACTAAAATCTGGGTCTTTGTCTAGATTGAGTTTCCTTGTCGGCCTTTGTGATCTGTGCCCTTCCTGAACCACATTGCTTTTTCTTTGGGGATAGTTGTTTATATCAAACTTGATAGGTTCTCCCAAGCCCGGCCATAGAAGTGGGTTTGTGTGGAAGTTTATTTGTCCAAGGATTTGAAAGTATGTAGACATTCAAATAGGAACTATTAGGCACACCAAAAAATTCACGTATTTCAATTTTCCCAACACGTGTTATCAATGCCAGTCAGTTGACCATAAGATCAAGGACTGCCCTTTGACAATTCCTCGTACACCATCACCGTCAGGAGATGTTGAAAAGCCTCACTAGATGAAGCCTTCTACTAAGGCTGATTCAAAGTGGGCCACGGTTACCAACTAGAAAAATAAGACAACTGGTTCTGGATCGACACCCAAGGCCCTGGAACCATCCAAAGTTGTTTCGAACCCTTCTGAAAAGGGGACCATCGCTCCTTTCAGAGTTGTTATTGTTTCAGTAAAACCCAAGTCAAAGGCAACGCCTAAGCCTATGGTTGTTCTATGTGCTCAACCGCCTATTCCTCCCACAATGGGGACTCAACGATGGTCTCGCAGTCTATCTCCAGCACCGGGAAAAAGTTGAATATGTGCCATAAAAGTGGAGGTTTTCACCCTCTATTCATATTGGTTCAGTTACACATAATTTTTTGAAGAATAGTTTTTCTTCCCTAGTTGAGGACAAACTACGTTTCGAAAGCATGGAGGAGTTTCATCCATGAATTTTCTTTCATGGAATGTTCGAGGTTTAACCAACCTCTCCAAAAAGTGTTCTATTAGGGACACTTTACAAAAACCTTCAGGGATTGAAGTGTTTTGTCTCAAAGAAAAAAATAATCCAGATTTTTGCTTGCCTCGGCTAGTCTTTCTATTTGGTCAGCCAGTACTATGTTTTGCACTTTGTATGAAGTCAAGCATGGTGAAGCTTCCACTGTTTTGTCCCCCCCGGTTTCATTCTTGCGTTGTGGATCATGGGCCAAATCCTTCCCAGCGGGTCGTCTGGGTTCTTCTCAACATTGATAATCATTCCTTTAGGATTGTCAATGTTTATGCCTCTAATGATGTTGTAGAGCACTCTTTGCTTTGGCGTTGGATAGTTGATTCTCTTCTAGTTGTCACATGGTTGCTCTGCAGGGATTTCAATATGGTTAACGTGGCATATGACAAGGATGGCACCTTACCTTTCCATTCAGCTGCTAGTGAAAGGGAGGCATGGTTTTATATGCGTAATAAATTGGGGCTTTTCGACCCCAATATTGGCTACTGCCATTCTCATTCCCTTTGGCACACTTGGTGTAATTACTGGGTCGGTTTTGATAGTCTTTAAATTCCTTGATCGTGCCATGATATTGGCTCAATCTTTCTTTTATTTTGCTAACTCTTCCTTTCTTGTGAAGCCGTTAGAGGATGTGACTTTTTCGAACCACTTCTCAATTCATTTTCACATTGAATGGACTTCTTTCCAACCCTGCACATGTAAAAATCAATTCTTTTTTAACATGTCTCCTCTCTACCACAAGCCCACTCTGGCCGACATTCGTCGAGTGTGGAATTTGGAATGCAGACAAGTTGGGCATACAGGCTGGATTACCTGGTGGAATTATGCCATCATTTGTATGACTCATTTCTTGTACATTTATGGGTGCCAATTGGATATCTTTCGTCAGCGATGATATGAGGCTACCACTACTGACTTGCATGCAACTATTGAGGCTTTCGCAGCCAATCATTTTTTCTTGTCACATCAAGTCAGGTTGGTGGAATTAAGGTACAAAAATCAAGTGGCTGATAATTACTCTGCTAGAGGAGCGCAAATCAAAGCTCAGCTACATTGGCTTAATATTGGTGATCGTGCCTCCAAAAAAAAAAATTTGGCACTTTGTGCCATGCACTCATCCCTAAGCATAAAAAAAAAAGGATGGCACTCGGGTGCTCTCAGAGCTTCCCGAAATTCTCCAAGCCTTTGTGCACCATTACGAGCAGGTGTTCACTGTGTGAGATTCCATGCCTGTGCAAAAATAATCCCTTCAGTACTTTCTTGTTGTGCCACATAAGCTTTCTTCAGCCCAGATAATTTTTTGTGATCAATTGTTAACAATTGATGATCTCAAGGAAGCCGTTTCCTCTATGGTCAATGATAAGGGTCCTCAGATTGATGGCTTCCCTTGTGAATTTTACAAAGCTCTTTGGGATTGTGTTGGGAGCGACTTGCATCATGTCTATCTTGAAGCTTTTCACGGAAATTCTCTAGGAAATTTAATAAACAAGGGAAATTTAAAATTCATACCTAAGCCTGGGGATCCAAAGGATATTTGCAACTGGAGGCCCATCACACTTTTTAGTGTGTCCTACAAAATCATTTCCAACGCCCTTGCTCTGAAATCCACCATCTCTTGCCTCAAGTGGTGCGCCCAGAGCAAACTAGTTTCATCAAATCCAAATTTATTTTAGATAATATCATTGTTGCTTGGGAAGCGATGGAGTGGGTCTGACACTCCAACCAGAAAACTATGTTCATTAAAATTAACTTTGCTAAAGCCTATGATCGCATTGAATGGTCTTTCATTCTTGTGATGCTGCAAGCATTAGGGTTTAAACCCAACTTTATTTATTCTTTTCGAATGTTTTTTGTTGATACTTCGACTTGCATTACCATTAATGGCCACCAATCTTCTGTTTTTTGTCTTTTCCGCTCAATTCATCAAGGGTGTCCTCTCGCCCCTTCTTTGTATGTGCTTGCAGCTGAAGGCTTTGGGTACCTTTTAGCCCATATTGTTTCTCAGCACGGTGTGAAATGGATTCTTCTCCCGAACTCACGAGAGCAGCTTGTTAATGACCACTTTGCAGAAAATTCCTTTCTCACTCTCTTGGAGAAAGAAGAATCTATCACTGCAGACCTTGACTATCTTAACACTTTCTCTCTTGTCTCTGGCTCTTCCATCCAATGGCACAAGACCTTATGCTAGAGGTATACGGTGTTACCCACCCCTGTGTGGTTTCAATCCTATAATTGAAAGTGGATCAGGAAGGGAGATATTTTTCATTTTTTAGGCATTCCCTTTGCCTTCTAGGCTTCCCCTAGGGAGCTTTGGTAGGTCATTCTCTCCAAGGTCGAGAAAAATCTTGCTTACTTGATTACCAAGCCTCTTTCTTTGGCTAGTAAGTTCCAGGTTTGTTCTAAAATTTTGGCAGCCACTCATGTTTACTATTCCTCATGTTGGGCTCCCTCCAAAGCTGAATACAGAAGGCTTGAAAAGTTGTTGTGGTATTTTTTATGGGCCTCCTCTAAAACTCACAAAGGTTTCCATCATGTCACTTGAGAGTTTTGTTGCCTCCCTAAGGATTCTGGAGGGCTTCAGTTCCTCTCCACTCAATAGCAAGGGACTACTCTTTGTGTCAAATGGATTATATGGGCCTTCAGCGAAGATGAAGCCTAGAAGATTCTCCTCAAGCACTATATTCAGTCCAAATTTCCTGCTCACAGACCCACTTGGAAAGAAATAGGCTTCCAAACTCTCCTGGTTATGAGAGAGTCTGTTCAAATTGTGGGAAATTTTGTGGCCAAGAGCATTTGGCATGCCTAGGAGGCTGGCAAGCCTTGGCTCCGATGGGCTGGAGATGGATTTCGTGATGTTCTTTCGCTCAATTAGTAGAACCTCTGGTGTTCTCCCCTTCTTGCTCAGAATGGCTAGCCTTTGGCTAAATCGTCTTGGCTCAAACCCCTTAGATTTCAGAAAAAGGGCATTCAGACCCTGTAACAACTCTTTCACTAGCTCACTATGTGTATCATTCAGTGGGATGCTTTTAAGACCCAGCACAGTCTTCAAAACCAGGACCATGCCACCTTTGATGGGCTGGTAAGTGCCATTCTGGCTGATATGCTCCACAAAGTTGGCATTCGTGGGCACAAAATTTTGTGGAAGGACTAGAAACAGTTTCTAGACACTCCTCTTAGGAGCTTCAGGACGCGGTTTGGTTAGAGGTGGCTTTCAGCCCATTTTCCTATGATCAACAGTTTAAACTAGAGGTGGCTTCTTAATTCCTCTACTCATGTCTGGCGGAGGAGATTTGATGTCATTTTGTCTGCAAGTATTAATCCAAAGCTAGCCCACTTTGCTTGGTGTATTCTTTTCCAAGGCTTGCCTATGGGTTTTTGGCTTATTCACTTGGGGGTCCAGGACCCTCGTTGCCCTTTTTGTGGGCAACCGAAAAGCTTCAAGCATCTCTTCTACTTTTGTCCTAGAGCTCAACAGCTTTGGACTTGGATACATGACTTCTTTCGATCCTCTCGGTCGGAACCCTTTTCCTAGCCTGCGGCTCTACTTGGAGATCCACTTGGGATCCCTACTAAGTTCACCCAACTTTTACACACTTTCAGGGTGGAAATCCTCTTCAACATCTCGAAAGACATAAATTCTTGCATTTTTTCTTATTCTGAATTGGATATTAATGTTTCTCTCTATGCTAAAGTAGCTATTTGTTCTAATGTTCTTTTACAGATATAGGTGCAAGCCAATAAAGTTGCACTAGAGGTGGCTCACCTAGAGGTCCTCCAAGACCACTGGGGCAATGCCCCATGTGTTGTGGCTCAGATCCTCGACTCACTCTCTTCCTCCCGTGGTCAGTCATCCTCTCAGGGCTAGCAATGGAGTGGCTTCGCTCGTCCCTATTCCTAACCCCCTGCTCGGTAGGACTCTTGCCCTCCTTGGCATGCTCACTCTCCTCTCTCGTAGGTTGCTCAAAGGTGGCCTTCTAGTGATGCAACGGGGAGCGACGGTGGAGGTTCTGGGTGCCCCTCTGATACTCCACTTGCTTCTTGTTTTGGTTGGCCTACCAATGGGAAAAAAAATTTGCGGTTGGTGCTTGCAATCTCTCCCCAGCACGAGGAAGAAGATAAAGATACATAAAAAGATGATAATGGTGGGGTGCCTCTCCTAACGTCACTCCAGAACCCACTGATGTATGTAGGAAAAACATGGATGACATAGACCCTTCGGACTCTGTTGGCACTGCTTTGGCTGCATAATGGCTTGTTTGTTTTAATTTTTCATGTTTTTAGACTTCTGGGCTGAGCCCATATGATCTGATATTTTGTTTTCTCTAGGCACTGCTTATTTGACTCTCGGGGTGTATCTTCTTACCACCCGCCTTTTTTTTGTGAATATGTATTCTTATCTTTAAATTAATATAAATATCTACCTATTCATCAAAAAAATATATATATCGATAGCAAACATTTGAAATTTGAAATTATAACAATAAATTATCGATATCGACTAGAAAATATAGTCTGCTAGAAAAGTTAAATTAATAGAAAAATATATTCTTACATACAACATGAAAACCACAACCGTCTTGGAAATCTAGCAAACTAAACTATGATATCTATGACTAACGTCACATAGAAATTGGTCAAATTCACACATCACGCGTTGTGGAATGTAAATATTTGAATGTGACTTAACTCCATATTGAAACTGACATTTTCCAACTTTGAATGTGTCCCTTGTGTTTCAAAATTTATATATTCAACAACTCACACTGTCCCATTGCTGCGACCACCTATAAATACGCCTCATTTCTTTCTCAATCCACATCACCTCTTTTTCTCTCGCAACACTTCGGATTTCATCATATCTTATTCGACGAGCTATTTACTCTCTCTCGTAAGCTTTCAGATTTCAACATATCTTATTCGTTGAGCTATTAATTATCGAGTTATTTTTCTCGACTCCCTGGCAGTGAATATGGGCAGATCAATGCTTATCAGAGTCATAGTAGTACTACTTTTCATTTTTATGTTCGTCTGCAATGTCTCTGCTCGATATAATCTCAAGGAAACTGCGAACACAAGAACGGGTATCAACAACAACAAGGCAATCAATAATCTACTTCAAACCGTGGAGCAGTTAGCGTCATGTACAAACTGCTCAGGCAATATTTCAGATCCGAATTGCTGCACAAAATAATAAAAGTTGCAGATTGGCATATCATGAACAGTCATACTGATGTTCGAATCCAATAATCACCAATACATTAGAGAGTTGTGTTCAGTTACGATTTATTTTATTTGACTATCACAATACCTACTCTATTCCAGCGTTCTGCGCTATCTGTAACAACTCAAATATCATTATCCTATTTGATTTGTAAAGTATTCAATCCATTATGGTCAATGATATCAGACAGCTAATGCCATGGTTACAATTGTAGTTTGTTTGAATGGATGGACGTTGACAATTACTATTGGTCTGAAATAACGATAAGATTAAGTAGTAGATATTTATTTCCAATAACAAAGTCTGAACAAAACTTATTCTGGGTTATATTTTTAAGTGTTCAATTCAAAGGCATATGACGGGTATAAGTTGTGAATCTTATATATTATATTACTCTTGTAATGGTCAAATTTGCATAGTCGTGATAAATCGATTTAATTTTATATCAAATTTGATGCAATCATATAATAATTTTCTATATAGAGAAATGGTGCATTTTAAAATGTATTTTTTTCTTTATTTTCACATATCTAATATTTTCTAATACTTAGACATTCATTCCTTGGACTAACATTGTCATTCCTTTATCCTAGGCCACTTTCATGATGTTAGACTACTCTCGCACCCAATGGAATTGACTTCAAAAAATTTAAATTTGAGTGTTGTTGACTCACAAATTTTCTTTGAAAATGAATCAACTTGTTCTTTACTCTAGCTAATTGATTGGCCCCTTTTTAGAAATGTACTTTTTCTTCTAAGAAAAGTTGGGGATGAAAATCCTAACAAAGTTGACCTACCTAAATTAAGACTACACACGCTCGAGTGTCTTGGGCCCGAAGATGGGATATGTTTCTATTAGTCTTTTAGGCTCTATCTTAACCACTTCATTTGATCGTCTATTGCTATGACTCTTACCTTCTTGCACACTAAACTTACACTTCTGAGAATTCAAGAAAAAAATATATTCTAAGTTCACATTTGGTATATCAATTATGTATTTTGGGAATGATATTTTCCATCTTTACAGTATGCATTAAGGACAACATTGTATGCCAGCATAATCTCATTATCAAACCTACAAAGGAAATATTTATTGACTTTTGAAAGGTGGAACCTACCCTTTTGAGGAAAAATTGTATTCTCTCATAAACATAGTTGTACCCCATGTATTTGTGAATGTTGTTTAGTCTTTCTTCAAATCATTGAACACATGTCAGTTATACTTAGAGAACCTTTCATCATTGACATTAATTTTGACGTACTCACCCTTTGCAGTAGATGTTGTTTACATGAAAACACATTGTTTACTTTTAGTGACTCTATGATAATATTTTAAAACTATACACAAAGGCTTGTGATGTAGGGAAAGGGGGATCTAAGGTCTAACTCACACCTTCTCCTATATCACAATGAAATGAACAAAAAATGATCACAAAAACTCACTTGGCTACTAACTATATGGAGGAGCTAGAATGGTGGATTGGGTTTCTAGTTTTTTTAGGGGGGTGATTGATTTAATTAATTGGTTGTTAATGGATCTAATTTTGATTATGTAAAGGCGCACATAAAATAACTTTTAAAATGAAATAAACTATTATGATTTCAAGAAAACACATAATTGAAAGACAAAAGAATAATTTAGAATAAAAGAGTAAAAACATAAAGGAGCCTCACATATAAATCTAGCATTGAAATGGCTAGATAGGGAAATTTTCACCCTAGACATGGATGTGTAGATACTCAGAATCAGAATTCAGATTTTTGTTGGTTCTTCTCCCCAAGACTTAGTGTTGAATTTTCATTTGTTGCTAATAAATTCATCTTTCCCTAATTTGTTGACTTATAGGACTTAAATATTTGATTGATCAATTAGGTCTTGAAACCTCTCCTAGATTTTCCTCAAATCTAGAACCTGCACATAAGAAAGAGGGGAAAGGGTTGTATCATATAGGGGCATGCCTAAGTCAAACCCCCTTTTGGTATTTCTATCTCTATAATGGCTATAGTAATTTAAAAAAGAGCTCACCCTCAGTTGGGAAGAGGCTAAATGATAAACAAGTGAAAAAATTATAATTATTGCTACTTACCACTCAAATTTTCATTCCTTGATGGACTAAAGTAATTATACTCACCAACTTCAAGGAGAATTAGATGTTTCATTTTAAGTCTTGAAAGCATTAGTACTCACAAAACAGATGAACATGAAACATAGAAAAACTCACATAAAAACATGATGCATTGATAACATGATGTTTGACTGAAATAATGTTGCAATAATTATGTTAATTCTACTTTTAACTAATTTTAGGATACTCAATTATGATTTGAATTGCTTTTAGGATTTTTGTAGGATTTCAAATGATGAAAAAAATTGTATTTATATGCAATTATTTAATTTCTCACAAATTAATTATTGAGAGCTGACAAATGGTTTTAAATTTTTGAATATTAAAATACCCACATCGACATAATTGAATTGGGACCAAAATAGCCTAGAGAGGGGCACTACCATCCTAGTCTAGACCTATTTTATTGCCTTAAACATTGGTAAATGAATATTAGATCCTTATTCCAATTGAACCCTAATTTTCCAAATATTATTATAAAATGGGGAAATTGAATGCATAATTGGGTCTAGGCACATAGGGGGAGCTAAACCAAATATGAAATTTTCAAGTCTGACACTTTATGATCCTACATTTAGCCCCCACTTTAGTGAGACTATGAACTTATGTTGATGCTCACATTAAAGGATCATCCAAGAAGTGTTCTTTTATATGAAAATTAGAGAGGTAAGATGAATTTGAATCTAGGGGATGTGTTAGCTCCCAATTCAAGATCATATGCAACAACAACGTAACAACAAAAGAAACAAACACACATGAGGTGCATTGCAACATGAAAAAAATGAAGCATACATGATGAAGACATAATTCTAACATAATGTAAAAAAATATATAATGTTGTGAACCCCGGTTTTCTACCTACATAGACATGACAAACAAACACAATATTTAGTTCATATGCAAGGTAAAACAAGCATTCACCATGAAATCCATTTACCAAAGCTTAAACTAGGAAACTGAAGAACAAGATACGAAAATGAAAGTAAAATCCTAATTAAGCCAAGCAAACTCTTGATCCCGTAGGGGAGTTGGTGCCAATTGATGTGTCAAAATTGGCCCTTTCCCAACTCCTTTGTAAGCTTGATGATGATTCATCTACCTTGGTTGAATTCCTACCTAACTTAGCTAAGAACTTGATATAGAGAGATGAAGATGGCTATACTTGAAGATAGATTTGAGTATAATAAGTTTACTCAAATTGTGGATGATAGAATGAGAGGAAGAGTCTCTCATTTATAGATTTCCAAATTAGAAGGAAGAGTGAAATTGAGCAATGTGAGACAAGAGACCAACCAATGAGAAGAGGCCACTTGTCCACATGTGATTAGAGGAGGAATGAGCACATTTTGGTCAATGTGCATTATAAATGCCATGAGATTCAAATCTGAAATTTGAATGTGACATGCTGGAGGGTGAAAAGAATGGAGTTAATGTCACTTGGCTCAATGCACAAGGACATGTTAGAGGAGTGAATTCCTTGTTGGAAGGACAAAACCACTTGAATTTGAATTCAAAATTGAGGGAATATTCCTTCCTTATTCCTTCTTGAGAGAAAATAGGTAATTAAATAAATAAAAGTAATTGATTTATTGTGCAAGTTGCATTCTCTAGAGGATTTTAGTGATTGAGATTAAATTAATCAAGATTTGATCTATTTAATGAGAGATTAGGTGATTTGACAAATTTGACTCAAATTTATGAGTTGATTTAAATCAAGAATTGAAAAGGAAGATTTAATTAAATAAATGATTTGATTTATTTAACTAAAGGGGATAATGTTAGATTAAATTAAATAAGGTTTAATTTATTTAATTTAATAAAAAGACTTTAGAGACTTGATTTAAATAAAATGACTTATTTAAATAAATGGAGATATAAGGTTAATTAAATTAAACTGATTAATTTAATCAATAGAGGAGAAAGACTTAATTCAATAAATAATGAATAATTTAATTAAGAAATGAAAAGTGTTGATAAGCTGAGAGTATGATTCAGGATGAAAATGATGTTAATAAATCAAGATCAATCATGTTAGTACATTTTCCATGTCTACAAATGAAAACACATAAAAAATGATGTAACCCAATGCAAACATCTAAAAGATCCAAGGTAGACACATAGAAAAATAACACGAGAAATAAAAATAAAACATAACATGAGAAAGAAAAATAAAACATAAACACAAGTTTAGTACACTAAAAGGGGTCTAATCTAGTAAGGTGAAGAGACTTTTATCTTAAATTTGTCTCAAATACCCAATGTGACCTATTGATTATGGTGTTAGAAAAAATGGTGCTCTCATAAGGACTAGCAAGCTACATTATACTAGCTCACTCATGAGCTACATAGATTCACTAGCTAGCAAGCTGCATTATGCTATGTGTCCATGGAATATGATGTGTTTCCTAAGGATAACAAGCTACATTATGCTATTTTACTCATAAAACACATGGCTCCACTAGAAAGAAATTTATGTTATGCTAGGGGGGCATATTAAAATTATCAAGTTCATAAATCAACAAGTTGTGTTATGCCAAATCCATGGACTATTTTTTGAGTCACGCCTTAGGGAGCACATAAAATTTTAACTTATGGGGGTTTTTTAACTTCACAAGGGATAAATAACCTTTGGGGATGTACACAAGTTTGACATCATGGGGGAAAAATCACTTCAAAGTCTACAAAATTTTAACATCATGGGTGATGAATCATTAAGCCACACCTTAGGGGATGTTAGAAAAACACCACCATGAAAGATGAAGATGAAAAATTTGCAAGGCCAAACTTTATGGGGTGTCACTAATAATACCATCACTAAAGGGGCATCACTAAAGGCAAAGAAATAATTTAGGGGATAGCATGCATAACACTACCACTAAAGGGGCATCACTTGAAGATGAAAGGCCATAGTTTAAGGGATATTATGCATAATACCACCACTAAAGGGGCATCACTTGAAGATGCAATTCCACATTTTAGGGGATATCATGTATAATACCATCACTAAAGGGTCATCACATGCATATTTATTCTTAAAATTTTCATTAATAGATAGGGGAATATTCCCCCCTTAAAATTTTAGTGTGCGTGCTACACTAGTATCTTTAGGAGATAATGAGTGAAGATTAACTATCCTTTAGAAATAATACACTCCTCAAAAGATTAGCTATCGTTTCCCCCCAATTTTATGTAAAATGGCAATGAGATGTGGATGTTATTGTTTTTCTCCCCATTGATAAAATATGGTTACACAAAATGTTTTGTGCCCTCATGCATGGTAATGAGAATCATATGATAATGTAAATGTCACACAATAAGGAGCAACACCATTGTAATTAATTTATTATTTCATATGGATCTATAAAAATTTGATATAATTGAATTAACCACTAAAAATTTCTCTTTAAAGCACAACACTCATCAATAAAATGGAATTTTTTTTTATGATATACACAAAAAGAAAAGTTTTGAGTTATATTTTTAGCAGTGTTTCTTCCACAAAGAGGTGGTAGGGTGATTAATTACCATTCCAATAGTGTGCATAATATATGTTCTATTTTGAGAAAGGGATGCAGAGCGAGAAGGCGGCCATCTATGGTTGGGACATGGGGTGGTGGTATGGTTGAACATGGAATAAATGTCTTATGTAAAGGTGGATGGCATTGGTCACCAATTCTTGTTGTAAAATCTTGTGATGTTTATTTTAAGACAGTGTGAATTTCATGTTCATTATTTGTATCACAACCTTGTTTAGAAAGGATCTTAAATCCATGACTATAACACTTTTCTATATCAATAGGTATAAAACTAAATTTATTTGCATGGGATGAATGAAAATTTTGAGGTAAAGATTTATATTTAAGGGAATTTATACGTAATGGATGAGGGATAAATTGTAAAGGGGTCACTTTATGTGAGGAAGAAAACATGCCAAGTGAGGAACAACAGTTACATGATAAAAACATTATATAATATTACAAGTCACAAACGTGAAATTCAAACCATCTGCAACTCTTGCACCATAAATAATAAATTTGTACTCTAGACCAACCCATAGTCACGACATAAACTAAAAAAATAACAATATACACAAAAACCCTTCTAACTTAGTAATTCATCACATTTCAACAAAGAATATTTTGAAAATTCAAACCAATCGGTCAAACAAACAATGCGAGTTAAACTATATGTAAAAAGGGTTTCCAAGTCGATTTAGAGATTGGTGAACATATGACTCCACTTTTAAGGAAGTGGTTGAAATATTTTCAAAATTTGGCCAAAATCATGAAAATGTCTCTCCATACACTTGTGAGTTGATTGTGCTCCATAATTGCATAACCAGTCAGTAGTGTCATACTTAGTTAGAGAAGTCTATAGTTGTATGATTGTATTTGTTATGTAGGACACAACACTAGAAACTTAGATGACATAGTAGGGGTTCCTGAGTATATACTCTTGATTGAAGGGTAGGACCACTTCTAGCTGGAAGGTTTGTGGGGTATTTCCAGTCTAAGGTTGGAGGTAAAGCACTCGAGTGATACTCTCCCTCCTATAGAAAAAAAAACCGAGGCTTACAGAATAGAAGATTAATCTAGATATTGAAAACTTGACCTTAAATTGAATTATAGATTATAAATTTGATTACTTGATGTATTCTCATATATGAAATTGTATTGGGAAGATGTATTTATTTTACAATTTAAAATGTAATATTATTTTAGATTCAAAATGTTCTATTCTTTTGATTATGAAATGTGCAATAAATGATGTTACAAAAGAAAAAAATTACATCCCTATTTTAAGGAATTATAATTATTTACTTCAAGGATAGAAACCAAAGTAATTATTGTGTTCTATGAGTTAGATTTTCATTTCTCATGATCCCATCAGATAGGGAGTATCAAGAGTCCTCAAAAAGATCTTGTTAATTATTGCTCCAACTACATTATAATACTTCATTCAAATTTAAAATATTTTTCTTAATTTTACACTTGTCCAAAGTGTTCCTATTTGGTAGGCTAGAAATTTAGTATACTCCACTTGTCCCTTTTCCATATCTATTAATGATTTAGTAATAATATTCCTTTTTTAAATCATTACTGCCAACATCATATCGATTTAGCGCATACATGATTTTATGGGTCTCATCCACAACTAGATTGGCTAGCTTTTCAATATCTACATTGGTCTCTCTATAGATATGATTGGTTGTGTAGTTTCTTAATTTGGCTACTGTAACGACGCTTCTATAAATTCCTTTGGTTCCAATTTTGTGATAATTTTTCTCTGATTACATTTATTGTTATTTCTGATTCACCCTCTATTTCTAAGTTATTAATTTTTTTCCTCATACTCAACTTTAGGATATATATGAGAGCCTAAAATTCTACCTCATTGTTTGTTCCTATCATTAGAAGAATAGAGACATTGCAAAAAATACATCCCTTCCAGTCTCGTATTATGTATCTAGCCCTAGAGGCCCTTAGGTTACCTTTGGGGGTGCCATCAAAGTTCATCTTGTACCATTACTAGTGTAGAGGATTCCATTTAGTTGGTAATCTAGCCATATGACTCTCATTTCCATTAACTCCTTAGACTAGAGGAGGGTAGATTCCAAACTATCCTTTTTGTATTTTTTATCCCACAATGTCCATGACTTGTTTGATGTTTTATTCAATATTTTTCTATTAGCTATTTCCACTATCGCTTCTTCAGCTTTTCTTAAGGATGACATACTCACTTGTTCCTCTTAAAAAAATCTCCTACTTCCTTCCTTCCAGATTATCCATACTTGAATTAAATGGAATATTGTCTATTGTTTAAAGAAACTCAATATATCATTGGGAAGGGCAATAAACCATCTAGATTTTGCATAAATCTACTTCTAGCAGTCTTGTGAGAACTGGATACCTAGCAATAAATTTTTTGCACCCTCTTCCTACCATCTACAAAGAGGGCATTGGGATGGACCATTGAAACCCATCTTGGTAAATCTATTTACTATTAATATCTTCCTTTGTAGAGCTTCCCACATAAATATACCTAATTTTGGGAGAAAAACATTATTCCGACAGAGATGTATAGGAATTTTATTTTCTTCAACACAATTTTCTGCAATCCTATATCTATTTTTGGAGTTGTATTGTCCATTTTTAGCCCCATTCCAAATTAATACATCTCTCCCACTTCAGATTGTTATATATTTTCTCTTCAATATATTTTGAATAAGGTTTCCATCTTAATTGATATGATATTCACTTCGTCCAATTGTTTCCATTTCCATGGATGTATTCCCTTTATGAATTCCTCCTCCACATAATCTCTAACTTTGGAGCCACATATCTAAATGAGATGTAATTTTTTTTCGAATTTTTCCAACTTATCTAAAGGTAGGTATCCTCCAAAAGAGTCTTCCCAAAAGAGGGTATATTTCCCATCATGAATGTCCTAGTTGAGGCAGTCTATTATTATTGATCTACAACTACCCATGAGGTTCGAAAGTCTAGAGCTAATTTCTATCATCTTCTACCCTATGAAGATCCTCCTATGGGAGTTCTTGCATCTCGCTATTAGTAGAAGCTCGAGCTCTCATTGTTCTCAACTCCTCGTGTGTGACTCTCAACTCCTCGTTTGAAACCCTTAATCATGCTATACCATCAAACACCTCTACATGATACCTTGTACTCTATGGTAACCTATGCTCAACTCATATTGGCTGATGTGGCTACACATTGAGAACCATCTCACTTATTAATCGATTCATAAATTTAAGACAATCTCATGTGGTAAATACCAATGAGTGCCAACTACAAAAGAGAAGAAAATAGAATTAAATCGGATAAGAACATCATATAAACCATAAATCAACCTTAAATACAACATAGATAGTAGACTATAATGCAAGAAAATAGCATATCATATTGCCTAGATCATCAACCCACTAGTGGGGATCTCTAACAACACATTTCATTGACATTGCAAAAAATTAATTAATTTTTCTATTTACATAATTTTATAGATTATTTAAAAAATCTACTAACAAGGTTAGGATCGATCAATCCACATACCACAAATAAACTTTATTTTTAACTACAAAATAATAACTTAATATCAACTTCATAAAACCTTACAATTTACTACACTCACGAAAATTCAATAAATCTGTTAATATAATTATATGTGACAAAAACTCAAAAACAATTTATATAAATCAATGTAATTTATAATTATCATAACACTTTTTTATTGCAAAACCTCATTAAACCTTTACATTTACCCAAATTCGTCAATCCATCAATTTATATAACATTCTATAAGAAGAGCTAAGAAACAAATTATATAAGTTAATCCAATTTATAGTTTTCCAAACATATTTTTTATTGAAAGTCTCACTAAAAGAGCTAACCGTATAGTTTTTTAGGAAAATGTGATGAAGGGACTTTACAATCCCTTCTCAATAGGTCTAAATATGGTCCGCTAGAAAAGGAAACATTATTAGAAAATTATATCCTTGTAATCAACATGAAAACCATGACTGCCCCGCAAATCTAGCGAACTAAACTATGATAATCTTTGACCGTTGTTGGGATATGTAATTTCTCCCACACCATTAATATTAAATGATATGGAATGAAAACTTGTAGAAAGTTTTAAGATAAGGATAAACATGAAAATATTAAATATTTGTAAGTTGGTCTATAATCTATGCATGTTGGTCTAAGATTTCAGAAAGATCTTTGTAATATCAAAGACCTCTATAAAAGAGGCAGCTGTATTTGCTTATGCATCAAGGTGTAAGATGTTTAAGATCAAGACGGTTGTATGATCAAGTGATCAAGTGATCATGTGAATGCTGTAATATTCTGAATATTTGTAATGATGCAATTGATTCAAACAAGCAATAGCAATGAATGAGGTGCAGCAGCATGTGTTGAGAAAATAATTTGTGTTTGATATGTTTCAATATTTTGTGTGTTTTATCTGTTATGTGTTTGATCTATATCCATCCACCTCCATCATAGTGGTATCAGAGCATAGGTGAAAAGAGAACATGATTGTTGCAGATCATAGAATTTTGGAGAAGAGACAAAGCCACAGCTGTAAGTAGAGATTGCTACATATTGGAGCAAGACCGATTAAAGAGTTGAAGATCGCTGTTTTTTTGGAAGGTGTAATGCTCTGTTGTCAATGCATGAGTGTTGAAGCTACGCTGGAGCCACAGTTAATAAAAAGAATCGCTGAAAAGCAGCTGCAGCTGATAAGAAAAATCACTGAAAAATTCCTTGCAAGCTTGTCCATCAGTCAAACAAGGTGCCGAAGCAATCCATCACAGGTAAGGAAGTTGTTTTATGCAGATTATTGAAGCTGTCATTGCAGTTGCAAAGAAAGACATTGAAGGTGAAAAGCAGATCCAAGCTAAAAAATTTTTTGCAAGAGGAGACTCTATTGCAGACGAAGTTGTTGAAGTGATAAAGTCAGTTGAAGGGAATTGCAGATTGAGAAAGAGAGGCACACAAAACTCCTGAATAACGAAATCAAGTGAACAAGGTGAGTTGAAATTGTTTGTTCTAATGGGAAACCAAGGTAAAAGAGTATTGAAAGAAAATGCAAGTTTAATTTCTGAGATGGATTGTCTAAATAAAAATTTAGTGGAACTAGAGAAAGAAAGGTTTACAATGATGAATGAGAGGTCAGCAGAAATATGTAAATTTTTAAATGAAATTAGTGATTATAAAGAGATAATTGAAGAGTTAGAGGATAGACTAAAGTTTGTGGAAGAATTATATAATTGGCAAGTGAAGGAATCATCCAAACTTAGAGAGAAAAATAAATAGCTTGAAGAGAAGTTAAAATTGTTTGATGAGATTAATAAAAGGAATGAAGAATTAGAACAAAGAGTAAAATTGTTTTATGATTTAGAGGAAAAGAAGAAGAAATTAAATGAAGAAAATGAAATTTTGAAGTCAAAGAAATCAGTATGCGATGTTTCATGTGGTACAAAGGATTTGAATTTGTCATTTGATAAATGTAATTTTGCTGAAGTTGTTTGTAAAAAAGAGCGTGATGGTGAACATGGAAAGTGCAACGATTCTACAAAAGATTCTAGTTGTTTTGATAATAATGTTGGTTTGAAAATCATGAACAGAATGGGATATAAAGATCAAGGATTAGGAAAGCATGAACATGGAATGAAAGAGCCAATTGAACCAATTATCAGGACAAAATTTGAAGGTCTCAGATATGTGACAGGTAAAGGAAATAATACCAGTTTAACGAAATTTGTTAAAGGAATGGAATGTGTGCAATGTTGTCATTGTAATAGGAAAGGTCATACAAATGATACATGTTGAGATCTACATCCGTGCAGAATTTGTGGTTTGAGAAATCATTCAGAGAAGATGTGTTGGGAAAGAGTGAAGATAAATACAGGAAGTATGCAAATGAATTGTGGATGGACATACGGATCGAGTTGGCAAAAGGTTACAGGTATGTTGAGAAAATTGTTCAAATATAGATGTTCATATGTCAAAGATGAAAGAAATCAAGAAATGTTTTTTGGTCTAGCAAGATGTCAAGGAAAGTGGAAAGCTACAGATAGTGAAAGGACTTCCAGTTTGAAGTTCTGAAGATTTGAAGATTGGAGTTTCAAAGACTGCTGCAGCAGTGAGATGAAAGTTGGAAAGAGTTGAGGAAAGATATCTGCAGATCTTGAAGCCAGTTTGAAAGCATTATGCATGAAAGGGATTTGAGTGAGTCAGCAGACTTGGAAGATAAATTTGAGTTGATAAATGTGTTGTCAAAATTAAGGGGGAGTGTTGGGATATGTAATTTCTCCCACACCGTTAATATTAAATGATATGGAATGAAAACTTGTAGAAAGTTTTAAAATAAGGATAAACATGAAAATATTAAATATTTGTAAATTGGCCTATAATCTATGCATGTCGGCCTAAGGTTCTAGAAAGATCTTTGTAATATCAAAGACCTCTATAAAAGAGGCAGCTGTATTTGTTTATGCATCAAGGTGTAAGAGGTGTAAGATGTTTAATATCAAGACGGTTGTATGATCAAGTGATCATGTGAATGCTGTAGCATTCTGAATATTTGTAATGATGCAATTGATTCAAACAAGCAATAGCAATGAATGATGTGCAGCAGCACATGTTGAAGAAATAATTTGTGTTTGATATGTTTCAATATTTGGTGTGTTTTATCTGTTATGTGTTTGATCTATATGTATCCACCTCCATCAACCGTCACATATAAATTGGTCAAATTCACACATCACACGTGGTGGATTGTAAATATTTCATTGTATGACTTAACTCCATATTCAAACTGACATTTTCAAACTTTGAATATCTTCCTGCTGTTTCAGAATTTATATATTCAACGATTAACACTGTCGCATTGCTGCGGCCACCTATAAATACACCTCATTTCTTTCTCAATCTACATCACCACTTTCTCTCTCGGAACACCCCGGATTTCATCATATCTTATTCAACGAGCTATTTATTCTCTCTCGTAACATTTCAGATTCATCATATCTTATTAGTCGATCTATTAATTATCGAATTATTTCGAGTTGTTTTTCTCGGCTCTGGCAATGAATATGGGCAGATCAATGCTTATCAGAATTGTAACAGTACTACTTCTTTTCATTGTTATGTTCGTATGCAATGTCTCTGCTCGATATAATCTCAAGGAATCTGCAAACACAAGAATGGTTATTAAAAACAACAAAGCAATCGATAATCTGCTTCAAACCGTGGAGCAGTTAGTGTCATGTACTAACTGGTCAGGCAATATTTCAGATCCTAATTGCTGCACAAAATAACAGAACTTATAGATTGGCATATGAACAGTCATATTGATATTCGAATCCAATCATATAGTGAATGTTTTGTTCATATTGGTATATAAACAATACAAAGGATAGTTTTGTTCAGTTACGATTTATTTTAGTTCAGAGTTATAGGGCAGAAACAATACCTACTCTATTCCAGCGTTCTCCGCTGTCTGTGAGAACTGAAATTTCATTAACCTATGTGATTTGTATACAGAAATATTCAATCCATTTTTTTATTTTAAAAAAAAAACTTCCTTCTTGAGATGAGACAGCCACCATTACAGAAGCCCTAACTGAGACTAACTGAGCTTCAGCTCTTCATTAACACAGCCACCATTACAGAAGCCCTCTTACAGCTCTTCAGAGCTAGACTCATCTGAGAGTACTTAGCCACTACAAACCCATTCAATTTATTATCATATTGACGGGAGAAGCATTGATGTCATGGTCTACATGGTGGTTGTGAAGATAAGGCAGAGAAATATCTAGAAACCACATTCAATGAAAGTTGGTGGAGGAAACTTCTCGATAATGAACTAAATGCAATCGGTGAGAAGCTTCTGCTTTAAATGCTCTGGGATAGTTGGGATTATACTCTCCAACACTCCCCCCTAATCACAACTACCACAAATTCTCATTACATTCTCAGTCTCTTTCACTGACGCTTCGTCATCTAAAATCTTTTAGATCTAATGATCGAACTTAGGAAATCCCATAATGCAGTTGGGATGCTCTAACCATGAGCTCTGGTTTTTCTATCACCAGTCCATTGTAAGTTCAGGTGTGATACACTCACTTTCCTCAACACCTCCCTTTGAGCTACACTGCTTGGTGCTCGGGGATCCTAACTTTGGTTGGCTTTGCTTCATTTCTTACACCAACACATACTGCTATTGCATTTGTTACCAATTTTCAGCTTCACTTGTCTATCCTCTTTCGATCTTTTGATCTCCTTGAACAAATGGCGACTTAAGATATTCTCCTTATCAAATTTTTAATAGTGGTTTAAAGCTCACCACGAACTCCACAAACTTCACACACAAGTGGTTTCAAGATCACCACAAACTTCACACTCAAGTGACTCACCAAATGAAAGAATTTGACAGGGGACACCATCTTCACTCCAGGCGCTTTTCTCCTTCTGTACTTGCATCAAAATTGATTATTGAGTCCATATAAAAGAAATCCATCTACCAAGATACATGGGTAACCAGCCTCTGTACTCGCTAGTTATATAGGAATCCTTTCTAGATACATGGTTCATCAATATGTTAAACCAAAAACATCGAGGGTGCCGGGTAAAACTGATCATGCACCCCTTACAACAAAAAATTTCTTGACTTAATGATTGCACATCGTTGGGGACTGTTCAACCATCTCTAACAGCTTCTCTTTCTTGAATTCACGGCCTGCTTCACAAAGATTCACCTCCTTCCAATGCTACAGACACATCATTACAGTTTCTTACAACTCCTTACAACGAATTTCAGATCTCTCATAAGTGGTTTCAAATGACCACAAATTAATTGGGGTGGTTTCAGATTACCACCAACTAACAACTTTCTTCAACTCTACGGAGCTGGGCAAGACTCACAGAATTTGACTAAAATTTGCCAATTCGATGATGTGTCAAATTGCCAATGCAAACCCTTGTGGTGTTGACTCCTCCTTTCACTCGATCTAGTGCCCCATGGAACAGCTACAACTTTCCATTGGATTAGGGCTTCTACTGCAACCATGATCTGACTTATGATTGTAACCAGCATCAGCATTCAATTTTCTTATGCCTCTTTTCCTTGGCAGCTTCAGGGCTTCACACAACCATCTTTTCTGAACTTAGCAAATCAGCAACTTTTATCTGCAAAACAACACATAAATTCATAACTTCCTCAACAATTATCTATTGATGAGATTCAGCTCGAACTTCTCCCTTGTGGCTTGTAAACTCTTGCTTGTGAGGGATGGCTTCAAACTTGTGATCTCCACTTTTTCTTGATTGGGTGACTTTATTTGCTTCCATCTTCTGACATCACTGTCCAAGCGATTCTCTAGGCAGTGGCAGCTTCTACAAATCAGCTCCTCTTTCAGCGATCCTTTTTATTGCAACAGCTGCTGCAACTTGAATGGGTGGCACTCCTCACTTTGACAAACTGCTTTCTCAACAAACCTACTTTACTTTTAGTGGCATCACACTTTTTGCTTTGTGATGACCTCTCTGACATATTCTTTGCCAAAAAGCTGTGATCAACTTTTGTTGAATGGCTACAATCTACAGGACAGCTAAGTGACTTCTATTCTAAATCTACAACTTGGCTTCTTTACTAGCTCCTCACAAAACTGTCTAGTGCCTCCTCTAGCTATCTCCTACAATCTTCTCGTCAAATCTACCATCAAGCTTTCTCACCACGATCTTGCCTTCAACAATTCCTCCAATCTTCAATTGTCTCTTCTCTGTGATAGCAACAAAGATCCTTTCCATCTCTTTTACTTAGCAAAGACTGGCTTTTGTCTTACTGATAGCACTTTTATATGCTTTATCAGCTACGACTTCTTTTGCACCTCAGTTGCAGTGATCTTCCTTTGTTATCAGCAACTTCTCCTTCTAATAGCGACACCTTTAATCTTTGCATCTACTTTGGGCTGCAGAGATTTAAACTGGGTGGCTATTAATCTCCTTCACTAGTGATTTGTAGATCTTCAACTGCGCTTCCCCTCAGATCTGGCTCTCTCTCCATGATCCGGCTCTACTCTTTTTCTTGCAGCAGTTGGACATGTCTTTCAACTGCAACACTCCCCTGGATCTCTCTGCTAAACACTTGACCAAATTCTTCTGGCTCTCCAAGCTCCTACCATGAGCTTTGATACCATGATAAAATACTAAGACTAACTAAGCTTTATCTCTTTATTAACACAGCCACCATTACAGAAGCCCTCTTATAGCTCTTCAGAGCTAGACTCATCTGAGAGTACTTAGCCACTACAAACCCATTCAATTTATAATCATATTGACAGGAGAAGCATTGATGTCATGGTCTACATGGTGGTTGTGAAGATAAGGCAGAGAAATATCTAGAAACCACATTCAATGAAAGCTGGTGGAGGAAACTTCTTGATGATGAATTAAATGCAATTGGTGAGAAGCTTCTGCTTTAAATGCTTTGGGATAGTTGGGATTATAATCTCCAACAATTCAATCCATTTTTTTATGATAAAAAATTAACTTCCTTATTGAGATGAGACAACTAATGACATGACAACAATTGTAGTTTGTTTGAATGGATGGAAGTTGACAATTACTATTGGTCTAGAATAACACTAAGATTAAGTAGTAGATAATTATTTCCAATAACAATGCTTGAATAAAAATTATTTTGAGTTATATTTTCAAATGTTAAATTCAAATGAATATGTTGGGTAAAAGATGTGAATCCTATAAATTATATAACTTGTTTTACTGGTCAAATTTGTATACTGATGACAAATCCATTTAATTATATATCAAGTTTGATGTAAACATATAATAAATTTTTATATAGATAAATGGTGTAAAATTATGAGAATTAGTTTCATTTTTAAATATTTAATGTTTATTTATTTTCACATATCTAATAATGTGTCAATATCTAGACATTCATTCATCGGACTAACATTGTCACTCCTTTATCCTATGCCACTTAGATGATGTTAAATTAATCTTGCACCCAATGGAATTGACTTCTAAATTTCTAAATTTTAAATTTAAATGTTGTTGACACTCAAATATTCTTTGAGAATGAATCAACTTGTTCTTTACTCTAGCTAATTGATTGGCCCTTTTTGGAAATAAAATTTTTCTTCTAAGAAAATTTGGGGATAAACATCCTAACAAAGTTGACCTACCTAAAGTAAGATTGGACACCCTTGAGTGACTTGGGCTAGAAGATCAAATATATTGCCATTACTCTTTTATGCTCTATCTTAACCCCTTCATGTGATCCTGTACTCCCATGACTCTTATCTTCTTGCACACTAATTTTCCACTTCTAAGAATTGAAGAAAAAATTATACTCTAAACACATTTGGTATATCAATTATGCATGTTGGGAGTTGTATTTTCTATTTTTAAAATATACATTAAGGACATCATTGTATACCACCACTATCTCATCTATGAAACCAACAAAGGAAACATTTATTAACCTTTGGAAGATGACACCTACCATTTTGAGGTAAACTATATTCTCACTTAAATATAGCTGCCACAAGAAGTTGTGAATGTTGTTTTATATTTCTTGAACTCCATGACCACCAGTTAGTTATACCCAGAGAACCATTTGGCATTGAAATTAATTTTGAACCAATTGCCCTTTCTAATTAATGGTATATACTTGAAAACATATTATTTTCTTTGATTGACTTTATGTTAATATTTTTAAAATATACACAAATGTTTATCTTTTCATTCCTCTTTCTTATGAGGAAAATTTAGCATCTATAATAAGTTCTTCATTGAACTAGCTATACCTCGTTGTTCTAATTTCATAAAAAAAAATTATATTTAAGGGGCTTGTGTCAACTTTATCAGCCTTTACTTTTACTTCAATGAATTTATATTAGGTTATATAAGTATAATATGCTAGAATAAATCTTTACCTATATGATTTTAGTTTTTTTTATAAATATTGTTAGTAACACTACCATCATGATGCCAAAGTACTACCAAATTGAGATCAAGCTGGATCCACTATCAGCTCTCTTCGCAATTTTCCACAATTTTGACTTATGGAAAATTAATCCCTTTAATCAATATTTTCATAAACTCATTTACATGTGGCTCTGGTATTCGTATTGGCATTCCTACAGACTGTATTTCCTTTCTTTGAATTTTTCAAATTCTACCATGGGAGGTGATTTGGTTTAGGAAGAACGTAAAAAATTGCGAGATGTGGAAAAATGACAAGGAAGTTTGGCCCATCATTCAATGAAGCAAGCTAGCCTTGTATGTGGAAGGCATGCTGGGACATGACCCCAAGCTCTTTGTGGCATTCGCTACCTCTTGGATGGACGACACTGACATTCTCAGTGGGTATTCCTTCATGCTGAATACTAAGCTTATTGTGGAGGTGACATGACTCTCGTTGGAAGGTGCTTGAATTCCTTGTAAGCCCAAGGACAACTATTAGAAAGACATTGACCGCTTTCTAAAAGAGCCTGTGAAAAAGTGAACAAACTCCAAAATGGCTCCAATCATGTTGACCTCCCTAGCATTTGGAGAAAGGTTGTGGAAGTCTTGATGAGGTATGTAATGCTTGAGGTTTGATTTTTTTTCTTTCATGCTCATTTTTATCATATGCTTAACCATATTCATTAAATATAAAGATGAACTTTTCTTTTTAGATTTTGTCCTCTCTCGAACAATTTGCTAAAAATGTCTAGGGTAAAAGCAAGAATTTACCCATTCATCAGGTTCTGATCTTTCATCTCTGTTAGTACTAGGTTGTTTTGTTACCCTCCCCTGCTACTATTAAAAATAACACCTTGGTGATTAGTGACCCCATTGCAAACTTCAATCCATCCATTACCCTAGAAAAAACCCCTCCCACTTCCTGTCATTTCACTCATGCCCATGGTAAAACACCTACTAATGAGGGAACCCCTCCTGACCCCATTAAAGTTGCTCCCCTATCCAAGCCCACTCTTATTTCTACTTATGGGTCTAGTGAGTCGAACAACTCATATGACGAGTCATAGAATCCTACCACTACCAATTCCCCAAGCACTCCCCCTATACATGCAGAGGTTTTCGATGTCCCCAACATCCCCCATGTTATTAATCCTATCCATCAAAATTCCCCTAATTTTTGCATCAATTTGGCGGGGACTCATGGTGAACCTAAGGTGGGTTTTGACATTCATGCTTCTAGCAACCCCCTCAACAAAAATAATTATGAAATTTTAGAGATGGTTAATGTCCAAAATGAAATTCTTTAGTGGCTCCTAGGGTAGTTGGTTACTGCCAAAAAGAGAATCTAGATTCTTGAAAATGGGGTGCTACAACAGCAGGTTCTATGGTCGGTGGAGGTGGACAACAAAGGCCATTCATAAATGATTGCCTCTTTCGCGAAGTCATTTGAGTATTAAGATAGATGGGATAAGGAGCTGGAAGAGCTAAGAGCTATCACTGGCATGGAGGAGGACAAAAATAATTTATAGATAGAGATTAATGCTATACACAAGAACCAAGAAAAATCCACACAGTTCCTGCATGTTATAACTAACTATAGGAAGGCAACCATGAAGAACACTACCCTCACAATTTAGATATTTCAGAAATAGATTAGGAAGGGCCAACAAAAATAGGTGGCTGAGGAAGGACGTGATGATGGTCAAAAGAAGAAGAACTTAGGTAAGGCATTGGACAAATCAGCTCTAGATGCTAAGTTGGATGGTCAAGCTATGCAAAAAGGCCCTCTATCATTTGAGGATAAGCTCTGCTTCCTGGCTTAGGAGTGTAAGGAAATGAGTGGTCTCAAGTTTTTGGGAGACCTATAGGTGTTTTATCGTCATTTGATGGTCTTTGTTTCCTTTTGTTGGTCAGACTATTTAAGTTTTACTTTTTTCTTTACTTTTTTGGGTGTTTCACTTCATGTGAGCCCCTCGTTTGCCTTAATGGCTGTTTTATAATGGGTATTGGCCCTTCCCATATTAATCTAGTCAAAACATGTGGTAAATGAAATTCAAATAGGGAAAGTGGCTAAGGCCAGTTCATGAGGTAATTAATTTTTTAAAAGAATTTTCCATATCACACATATCAGAAGTGAAATGATTTAGCATATGACATAGTGAAATTAGAATTAGATATGATGGAGGAGGAAATAGAAGTCACATTCATTAGGGAATGGAAAGAATTTTACTTCCAATTTGAATGTTCACAAGCTATCTCTCACACATACACATGCATAGATGGGGTGGAAACCATCATGAATCAATAAATTTAGACAAGGTGGATATGATCAATTACTCATTAATATCTATGTATAGCTTATTTTAAATACAAACATCTGGGGATCACCATAATATAATAAATGGTGGCAAGTATGGACACTTACAATTTTATAGTGTCTAGGAAATGATAGATATTTTTTTTTGGTGAAATCTCAGAGAGGAGGATCATGGAGGTATTTAGGACCAAATTTGGGGTTCTTTTATGTGCTCTATGAATTATTGTTTTACGATGAGTATCTGAATAGGAAAGGCCATTATTGATTCAATACAAACATCGTTCCCATCTTCCTTGCCATGCTATAAGATGTTGGAGAAGTAAAGAGAACTATGGTGGCTTTAATTACCAAATTGGTGTGGGCACATTGGTGTGGAGGGCTGAAGTGATACCTTTGGTGTGCCATCCATAGAAGGGGACCCATCTAGGATGGAAGGATGCAACCAAAATTAGTAATTGTAGACAATGACCCTTTGGAAAAAATTTCATATGGGGGTCGAGCATGAACGTGGCTAGGAGATGAAGCTAGGCAAGGGCAAGCATAAACTTCCTAAAGAGTTGTGTTGAACGTCTAGTGGTTGGTGATGCAATGTGGATATTTGCTTTGATGGAAGAATTAGGAGATGGCAAGGAAAATATTGATTATAGATAATAACAATTTTTTTTCTATGTTGGGTAGGTTTAGATTTTTGTTTTAGAATAGCTGTAAGAATGAAGGTAATATTAAAGAAGATATTATGGGAAGAGGGTAGAAATCTTAGCTAATTTTGGTCTTTTTGGCTCCATGTCAAAATTGTATTCACAAACATTTTTCCCCATTCATGGGATGGCATTGTGATTTTTTGATATCAATATATGGTTGTGGCCTTATAGTGTTGCATTAACTTATTAAAAAAAATCCTAGAAAATGTAGGAAAACCATATCTTGTAAATTAAATACATGCTTAGTGTATATTAATACGTACCAGTAGATCAATAACATAGTAAATATGGTTGGCTTCCTTGAAATGTTTGTGACAACACAAGATAATAATGATAATTACACTATAATATATATACTTAGAAAAATGAATATGAAAAGAGTTATCATAAATTAATAATAAATTTTATAATGAATAAGTTAAAACACTTAATCCTTGAATTTATAAATTTATGCAAGATCTCTCTTTGTAATTTATTATTAATTTATTCCTAGTAAATTTTGTATAGAAATATCTAGTTGAAGGTCTTTTTCTCAACATGTCATGATTTTTAACTACATGATCCATGCAATTTGGGGAGATATTTTTCAATTCTTTAGCAAGCTCATAAAATATTTATATAATTTTTTTTAGTTCTTTATATTATAATTTATCAACTAAAGAAGTGAAGAGGAACAAAGATATGATACTTTGGATAGAATATTTTTGAAAGGATAAATAAAAATAATTAATCCTTTAAACTATCATGATTATTTCCTCATCTCCCTTATTATCGTGTTACAAAATGGTCATCTTGTAAGAAGGTTGCTAATGCTAAAATGCATGATATATTTCAAACATGATTTATTTTAATTCCTTTATATAGTATCTAAAATTACTGTTTATTTTCCTAATAGTATAAACATAAAATTATTTGCACAAATGACATGTAAAATATTCAAATATACCATTAAAAATATATATAAAATCAAAGTAAGACTTTAAAGAATAATATTTATCATAGAATTTTTTCTTACAATAATTATATGGAAAGAACAATTGTATAAAATTATAGGTCACAAAATTTTGGATCAAGTAACCTACAAATCTTGCACTATAAAGATATTTTTCACTCTATATCAACCCATGGTTGCAAGATTAAACAAAAAATAGCCATTAAAGTACACAAGATCTTCTTATACACATAGTGTTCAACATACACACAGAAAAAACATTTTTAATCATAAAAAAAAAAGAACAATTGACTAAAATGATAACAAGACTTCTAAACCTCACCATGCATAGATTCAATAATAAAATTGAAATACACCTATATAAAATGACACTAAACTTTGAAATGCTCATTGTGTACACCTTCAACACCAAAATATAAAGAATCCTTTATAAAAAGGTAATAAACCATCAGATAGTCACTATGGATAGTACCAAACATGATTGGAAGAGCACCATAAAACAATAAAAATTACATTTTTTTCTCACAATTTCAGCCTCTCACATGTCTCATTTTGCGTAAATGCCTAGTAGGGTAGCACAAAGTACATAATACATGATGTTATCGAGTGATTTAAAAATTATTACTTGCATGAGTTATCCCTTATCCAAGTTACCATCAATACATATGTAGATAAAAATTAGAAAGCACTTTATATTTTTTTGTCACATTGCATTTTATTTTCATAGAATTAGAAATTTTTCACTACATTAGTACTAGCCAAGTTACATTCACAATATATACCCATAAATATTAGAAAATAGTTTAAGTTTTTTCTTCATGTTTTTTTATTATCTCTACCATTACATTTCTTAATAAATTATTAAAAGATAAAAAATAAAATAAGCATCTAGATCAATCAAAATGACGCAAACCAATTATGTTTCTAGGAAAGTTTCAAAAACAATTATTGATGACTTTACAAAATTTAATTAATTTCTACATCTACATAAATTTCAAGGCAATTTATTTTTTGGTGATGTCACCACCAACCATGTTGCACTTAGTGTGCATACCTATAAAAATTAAAAATCAAACTTTTTTTAGTACTTTCCATATGATTGGCTTTGCCTCTACCATTTATTTTTCTTAACAAAATATATAAAAAGAACTACAAAAATAATTATCACAAACTAATCGACATGCCATGAATAATTTTTTTTGCATTCTTTAATAGATCAACTACATAAAATTTTATTAATTTTTTATTTGCATAAGTGTGATGAATCTAGCATTCCAAACAAAAAAAAATTACATGTTTTGTTCTCATTTTTTCCATCTTGGATAAATTCAAAATTTGTATTCATATATAGTGTTAGATTGAGTAATTTATCTATTGACTATACTTAAGTGTACTTAGGTTTATTACGCTAAAGAACATCCTTTCTAACTAAATTTGCAACCTTTAAGCCTCTAGAGGTTACCAAGTTATTTAGTAAAAATCATGTGCTACCTTTTTGAGGTTGGAATACTTTCCATCTCACCTCAAAGGTCACTCAACACTTGGCATCAAGGTTGATGACTTGGTCAAAGAGGTTGTTGTTTTACACACTCTGAGTGATCCTAAGATTCACACCTATAAGACACTTGTTTACTCTTTTGTGTAATAGACATCCAAAATAACATTATGCATTCCACTGTAACTAACATCATGCATTCGTTTCTTCTACTAATCAATTAAAGCAATTTATTGATTTAATCCTAAGGTTCATCAAGCTTAATTAAATAAATCAAATTATTTAATTAAGTTCCTAAGGTTCTTCTTATTTGATTTAATAAATCAAACTGATTTAAAATCAAATATCAAATCTAAAATCCCCTAAGTTAATTAATCTAAATTAATTAACTCCTAATCATGATCATCATTCTCTAGCTTTTGACTCAACTAGAGTCAAATCTAAACTCCTAACTAACCCACCCACTTGCACCAATAAATCATTTATTTGATTTATAATTCCTCTAATTACATTCAAAATGGCATCAAAATGGAATATTCTTCCATTTTGAATCTTCCCCCCAAAAGGGACTTGTCCCTTCCAACAAGGTTTTAAATGCTATTTGCACAAGTCAACATAGCATTTATTACACCTTTCATCCCCCCAAAACATGTCAAGTCTTTCAAATTCAAATTTGAAAGTGGCACATTGGCCAAGACTTGCACATTCCTCACCCTCTCATAGCTTGACAAGTGTCATCTTGTCATTGGCTTGTGAATTATCCCACATTCATCAAACTCTTTCAATCTCCTACCCTTGAATCTATAAATGCAAGGCAAAACAACTCAATTGAAAACAACACACAACACTTTTTTACATGCAAGGTTACTCTCTGATTTTCAGAACTAATCTTGCTCCATCATCTTGGCATCATCTTGCTTATCATGGATTGGGAAACGGCAGCTTCCTACACCACTAAGTTGCACCAATCCACCATAGGATAGATATACTTCATATCTTCTTTACATGTTAGGATTTGTTTTGTCATTTGCTAATATTTTGAAGAATGTAGTATTATTTTATTAAGACATTGGATTTGTGTTTGGTTATACTAATCATGCTAACAAGATGTATATGATTTAGTTTTTAACCAAATTTGCAGATTTTGATGTCTACAGTAACTTCATGGGGCACTTTTCAATCCACATTATAGGTGGATTTCCTCTTCCTTTCCTATATATGGAAGGCTTTGTACTCATTGTAATTTCAGTCAACTTCATACATATTTATAATTGTTCTTTGTTTACTATGCTTATTAATTAATCTTTGTATTTTCTAGTTTTCACATCTTAGGAGTACATCTATTTCTATGTTGAACAATTTTTCATGAAGGAACAGTGACCAAATTTGAATCCTTAAGACAAGAAGGGAAATAATTCCCTTCAAAGAGACCAACCGAAGGTTCAATAGGAACCTCAAATGAACCAACCATATAAAAAATCAAGGCACTAGAAATCACAAAAGAGACAACATTTTTATGAGACTAGAGCAACCAGAGCAACATGAGAGATAACACTTTCACCACCTAGAAACACAGTAGAAATAACTTCATCTAAAATAGAAGTAGTAGCAGCCATTTTAGGGGCAACACTTTCAATACCAAGAGACTTTATCTAAGAATAAGGACAAGGAGGCCTATAATACTTACTATTAGTAGAAGAGACATCATTAGGGAGCACAATTAGATGGTCCCTAAGAGTATTCTTCCAACAAGTGGAAGAGGAAGCATGATGAGAGCCATGAGGATAGTCACAAGCCAAGTGTATAGTAGCAAAACAACATCTGTACCAAAAAAGTTTCCTTCATAGTCCAAAAGATGTGTGAAAGACCAACCATTAACCTACAAAACCACCTTACTAGGTAGTTCCTAAGTCAAATAAAACTTCACCAAAATCAAAGAAAAGGATGTATGAGAAAATGTCTTGGAAGTAGTATTAACTTTTGAAAACTTACCAAGAGCGTTACCAATTACTTCAAAATTAGATTAGTACCAGAACTGTAAGGGGAGATAAGGAAATCTCACCCAAACATGCATAACCTCAATGGATTCCTTCAAGGGGTTGAAGGAATGAACCCAGTTCATCAAAGACAACGGATGAGAGCCCCATACTAGAGGAGGAGCACCCTAGATTTAGCAAGTTCAAAATTAGCATTTTTGTTTTGTTTGATGTTATTCCATGTAATAAGGTCTAGAAAGAGAATATCATGTCTTTTGGGGTGAAATTAGTGTTCTTGGTCATTGGTTAGAGTCTAGATGCAAAACTTGTAAAAATTTGCACAAATGTTATCAATTTTGCAAAATGTTGTCAATGTTGTAAAAGTTGCAAAAATATGGTATATGAAGAGTCATAAGTTGTAGATGATGGAATTTTAATGGTTGTAAGTTGAAAATTTCATTGAGAACCATTAAAAAATTGGTGTAATTTTTTTAAAAGGCTTTGTAAGGTCAAAGATATGGTTGGCGGGTGTGGTGGTTGACGTTTTGGAAGATGAAGCAATAAAAATACCTTTATTTTATGTATTTCTAAATGTTTCATTGTTTTGCTTTGATGTAGTACGAATATGTATGATCCCATACTGACTCCAAATATTTTCTTTTTGGTAAATATGTGAATCTAGTGTCTATTGGTGTTGGTTTTATGTAATTTCATAAATTTTCTGGCAAGTTGTGTCCATTTTCCTAAAATAGGTCTCAAGCCCTAGTAGGCCTAATTTTAGGGAGAATAGTTCAAATTTGTGTCTTGTGTTCCAAAATAACACTACCCTAATTATTATAATATTTTATAAATCCCAAATGGGTATCTATAACTCTATTTATATTTTTGGTATCAAGTCTGGTTTGAAAGTTATGACCAAAAAACATGAATTTGTTGCTCCTCTTCAAGCCTAGTCAAAAGTAGAACAAGCAAGTTTTGAACCTTTTCTTCGAAAGTAACCATATCTGATTTCTTCATATGTTGAATAAATCCATAAAGGGTATCCAAATATGAGTTTTTCTTTTGGAGATAAATTCTTCTTGGGAAGTTGTTCCCATTTTAGTCAATCAGAAGTACTACTAAGGGATTGAGGCCTAATGAATGAAAACCTTCATGTGAATGTTTAAAGATTGAAAATTTTATTTTTTGAGGATTGTTTGGAGTGTTCCACCCTAGCTCTACATCAAATTTGTATCAGATCCTAAAATTTTTTGGAAGGCAAGTTGAGAGCTCGAAGATTCAGGTAAGAAAGTTTTTGGAGTTTGTGTTTTGTCTTTTTGCAGGATGAAGCAAGAACCTAGATGCCAAGAAACTAGAACAAGGGAAAAGGTAGAGGCTTGAAGTGGGGTATCACAAAGACAAGAAAAAAAAGGTGAAAGAGACTTTCTTGAGGAAAAAGAATGGAAGAGATGAGAAAATTATGTGAAGAGTTGCAAAGTAAGGAGGCACTAAGCAAGAAAGTAGTGATGATAAAAGAGAGAAGTGAGATGAAGAAGAAAAATGAGAAGGAAGAATAGATAACAATGCAGAAAGCGATAATGGAGTTGAGGTATGCCTTGGAAGAAATGGAAAAATGAATGGAACTTGAGATGCAACAGTTTCTTGAGAGAGCAAACCAAGGAAAAGGTTGGCATTGACCAATAAGGAAGAAGATTAAATGGCGTATCAAAAAGATCATTTAGAGAAGAAAAAGGAAAGAGAGGACAACATAACTAGACCTTGGAGAGTCTTTGTTTATGATGGAAGAGAAAAACCAATTTGAGGAAGAGGGAAAGTGAGAAGAAATGGGTCCCTTGAGGCTCAAAATTTTATTTCTAACAATACTTGTGAGTATGTGTTTACAAGTGCAAAAAATGAAAATGAAGATGGAAAATAGTCTAAAGAAAGAGGAGAAGTACATATAGTGTATGATGATTGTTATACAAATGTAGCACACTATAGTGATGAAAATGTTGCAAAACCAACTGAGTTAATGTTTGCATTTTCTGATTTTATGGATGATGAATATATTGACATATTGTATTCAAATGTTGAAGATGAAGACATAGACGATGGTACTGAGACATATGAACAAAAACTAGAATTTTGGTACCTTGAAGTTGAGAATATGCTCAGTAAGAGATGGTACAATAAGAATAAAAAATATCAAGGAAAAGTTGCAAAGATGAAGGAAAAATTGTCAAATAATTGGAAGACCAGGAAGAGAGAGAAAAAAATACACTCAAGTAGACTTGCATTTTTCTTCCCCTTGGGAGTATGGTGAAGGAGCACCCTAGATTTAGTAGGTTCAAAATTAACATTTTGGTTTTGTTTGATGTTCTTCCATGTATTAAGGTCTAGAAAGAGAATTTGATGTTTTTTGGGGTCCAATTAGTGTTATTAGTCATTGGTTAGAGTCTAGATGCAAAACTTGTAAAAATTTGCACAAATGTTGTCAATTTTGCAAAATGTTGTCAATATTATAAAACTTGCAAAAACATGGAATATGAAGAGTCATAAGTTGTAAATGAGGGAATTTGAATGGTTGTAAGTTTAAAAGTTGGTTGAAAACAACTAGAAATTTTTTGTAAATGATTAAAATTATTTGTAAGGTCGAATACATGGTTGGGGGGTTTGGTGGTTGAAGTTTTGGAAGATGAAGCAATAAAAATACTTCTATTTTTTGTTTTTAAAAATGTTTCCTTGTTGTTCTCTGATGTATTACGGATCTGTACGGTCCCATAATGACCCCAAATCAATTATGTATGGTAAATATAGGAATTAGTGTCTATTGACATTGGTTTCATGTACTTTCATCAAGTTTCTAGAAAGTTGTGTCCATTTTACTAAAACAGGTATGAAGCCCTAGTAGACCTAATTTGAGGGAGAAAAATCCGAATTTGAGTCTTCTTTACCGAGAAAACCCTAATCCAATTATTAGTATGTTATATAAACACCAAATGGGTATCTATAACTATGTTTATACTTCTGGTATCAAGTCTGGTTTGAAAGTTATGACCAAAAAACATTATTTTTTTGCTCCACTTCAAGCCTAGTCAAGAGTAGAATAGTCAAGTTTTGAACCTTTCCTTCCAAAGTAACCATTTATTAATTCTTGATATGTTTAATAAAACCATCAAGGGTATCCAAATATGTGTTTTTATTTTGGAGACCAATTTGTCCTGGGAAGTTGTGCCCATTTTAGTCAATCTAAAGTACTACTAGGGGATTGAGGCCTAATGAATGAAAACTATCATGTGATTGTTTAGACATTGAAAGTTTTCTTGTTTTACGATTTTTGGAGTTTTCCAACCTTTATCTGCATCACATACCCACAAACCATGATTTAAAACAACCTATCTATCCTTAGAAGAACTTAATTCAATAACAAAAAAACTCTGGCAGAAGGATAAATCTAAATCTTACCCTCCACTAAGGGCATCCTATGCTTTGAGATCTATAAAAATATAAGAGAGAAGGCCACAAATAAAATGGGACTTATTTCTATGTTTTTTGGTTGTGACCTTCTCTCTCCCTCAATTTTCATTCAAGAGCAACCCTAGAGATCTCACTCCCAAGATGGAATGAAGGAAGGGGATCTACTAAAGGTTATCCTATCTAGTGATTAGAGAATAAAAAGGGGTTCACCACCAAACTAGGGCTTGGAAATACAAGAGATTAATGAATCATGTAAAATATCATGTAAAACCTAACTAGATAACCTAGGAAATGAAACTAAAATATCAAATATGAAACTGAAAATGAAAAGAGGTGCACCTAGAAGAGTGATGAAGTAAAAAAAATCTCCAAAACCCTAGAAACTTACCATTAAAATATCACTAGCACTGATACGCCAATCTGGGTGATTTAGTCCCCGACTAGGATTTTTATGCCAAAATTGGAATCTTACAGTGTATGATCTGAATCCACTGAAATCTAGAAAAATCCCTCTACTCAGACTCATATGCCACAAGTGGAATATCAGTCCTAGTGAACGTTTTCAAAGGTTTAACGCTTGAATATGGTCTCCAAACTCTATTCTTCCATCCACACTTTTTTTAAATATCCAAAACCCTAATTTACAACTTGTAGGTGACTTTTAGTGAATGTGACAACCTTGTGATGACTTTCTTCAGACTTACAACCTAATCTTCAAAGGGTCTTCAAGCTTGAAGACACATAGATCTCTACACATTTAGAGATATAAGGAAAAACTTGTTGATTGTTAGGTAATGGGTGTTTTCCTTGGTCAAAGCTAGTTTAGGTAATCAAACCAAATGATGAGATAATGAAATAATGACATGAAGAATGAAGCATTGAACATGAAACATGAACAACGATACCTTGAATGATGTCTTGTAAATCAACAACCTAACATGAAGTGGCCATGAAGGGTGTAGATCTTGATCTTGAAATGAGTGTAGAACAATTCTTAGTCGTGGATCTTGAATGCAACATCACAACATTACCTCAAATGTAAGGAAACTGAGGTGCAGAAACAGCTTCCTACACTAATCTCTTAAGGAAAGTATGGTGCAAATTCGTTTTAAACCCTTACAATTTCAGATTTGTTAATCTACTTAACAATGATATTGCAACAATATACCATACATACAGAAAATAAAGAATGACACAATGATTTACCCTGGGGAAAACCTTTTGGTAAAAAACCCCAGCACTCCAAAACCTGCACAATGTATTATCTTCAACACAACGGTTACAACACACTTGCAATGCAAGTTCTTTCAAGAGATTTCCAACACTTGAAGACAAAATGCGGTAGAATCAAAACGTTCCAACAATACACTCACATCACTCATCTTCGCAACCCTAAAAAAGCGCTTATATCATGCGCTTCCCTTTTTAGGGCAACTTTCGAAGATAACTGTATTAGGGTTTTACCATTCTCTGAGAAAATAGGAACCCAAAATTTTTTTATCAGTTGCCACATGTCTTCACCCGTCATTGAATCTTCCAGACATAGCTCTTACGTGTCATAGGAATCCGTCATGACCGTTTCAGCCATGATCTCCTTACACACAATTCAAGATGCTGACACATCAAGTGGAGTGACACATCAACATGCCAACTAGACATGTACACTCACACTTAATTACATTATTTGCAAGAAATACACTTTACAAAACAAATAATAAGAATAGGAATTATCCAAGGTTGAGACACCTTATTCCTAACATCAACAACATGCTTGATTATTGATGACCTTGATATGATGACATGGATCTTAAATTTTTGTAAAAAATGATAGAAATATTCCTTTGAATTGTTTAAAGATGCTCTTGAATGCTCTTGTGAGGTGTTGTAAACTCTTGTAATCATAAACTTGTTATTAGGAATGCTCTCTTGACAGTCTTAGGTGAAAATGAGTGAAATAACCTTGTATTTATAATTGTTTATCCTAAATTTCTTGAAATTACAATACTACATGCTGACATTAGAACTAGGAGGAAAAATCCCTTGAAGAATTTGAACTAAATTTGATTTTGGGCCACACGGGACTCATATGCCACAAATGATGTATGAGTTCCATTAGGCTTAACTATGGGACATTTTTTTTTTAAAGTTTAGAATGATGTAAAATCTAGATAGGGGCCCAAAAACCTAGGTGGGAATCATATGCCCAAGGTGGCATATGATTCCCAGATCACTAAATCTCGGCCAGATAACCTAAAAACATGTGAATTATGATTGATTTTTGGTTTATGTCAGGATTATCATCAGAAAGATGCATTAATTAAGGCTTGTGGATGCAAAATAATTCCCAATATGACATGAAGAAGCTTAACTATCTAATAAAACCCTAGATTAGTGTAAAAGTGTTAGGATACACTTTAAAACACCATAAGTAAGGCACCAATAAGCTCATTTAGTTTACAAGGGACCAAAAATTAATGTTAAGGTGTAAATAAATATACTTTACAACATTGAATTAAGGAAAAATTAGGCCAATTTATCTTAAAAGGGCCCTAAATCCAATGTGAGTGTAGAAAATACATTACAACACTAGATCAAAGCAACATTAGGTCCATTTTAACATTAATGATATAGTATTCATGATTCAGGGAATAAAAGTTGATATTGTTTTCCACCAAAGTGATCTCCCCCCATTGGAAATGGAAAAACAAAATCAATCTTTCATAATAATATCTCAATACAAAAGCAAAGGGATAACAAGAACCCTTGTTGACAATAGCTCAAGTCTCAATGTGTTTAGTGTGACCATTTTGGGTAGGCTTGGCATCGACCAATCAAACATTCAACCAGACTCTTTATCTATTAGTGGATTTGAAAATATTGGAAAGGAACCGCTCGGTGTGATCAGTTTGCCTATTACAATTGGAAAAGCCACATTAGAAACACCGATCCATGTTACGCCACATGATATTTCATATAATATTATTTTAGGTAGCCCATGGATTTACACAGTGAATGTGGTTCCTTCTACTCTTCATCATCACATGAAAATTATATATCTACAACAAAAATGTGTACACAATCGAAGATGACCCTAACCCAGATAGTTGTTTGAACATTGAGAAAAAAAAAGATAACCACTCACCAACTACACAAAAATAATTTGTGCAACAAAAGGACAAAGACAAATATATTGAGCAAATCACAAAGCTATTAGAAGATGATTGGGGCTCTTTAGAATTTGAACCAAAATCCATGGGAGAATACAAGATCATACACAAAGACTTTGACAAGGAAAAAGAGAAAGTAGTACTATCAATAGAAAATATGAAAGACCCTTCAAAAGAATCCACCTCAACCACTTTAGAACAAAAGACAACAGATTACATAAAAAAAATTGATGAACTCAACCATGAACAACCACCAGATCCAAAAGCAATGAAAAAAAGCTTTATGGAAAAGGTTATTGTAGATGCTAAATTTTCACAAACTTCAAACAATGAACCACATTAGTATTGTTAGTCTATTCAAAGAAATAAAATTATCATCTCTATGAAATATTGAATCATACTAAATAATGCAAACAAAACACTAAAATACCAAAGAGACTAATTGAAAGAATATGAAGTGCATGCATACCTATTACATAGTGGATTGGTGCACCTTTGATATGTAATGGAGCCCTTTCCCAATCCTTGATAAGCCTCAAGATGATGATAAACAAAAGATGCGAGATAATGAACTCCAAATGACTATAATAAGAATACTCAAATTATGGATGAAAATGAAGAAGAAAAGCCTTGAATTTATAGATGAGAAGAAGAGAAGAAGAGGCAAAGTGAATGAATGTGGGACTAATCCTCAACCAATGGACACATGCCACTTGTCAAGATGTGAGAGGATGAAGGGTGAGCACATTTTGGTGTTTGTCCAAGTAAATGCTCATTAGGTGAGTTTGAAATTTGGAAAATAGAATTAAATGCATATGGGGACAAGAAATTCAAAAAAATGGAGTTAATGAGGGAATATTCCTTGGAAATATTCCCTGTGAGGGAAAATAGAGATTTAATAAATTAAAAAAAATGATTTATTGTGCAAGTTGCATTATCTAGAGGATGTGACATGAATTAGAATTAGTTTTAATCATGATTTGATTAATTTTAATGGAGAGTAGTTGATTGTGACATTCAACTTAAATATTTGGATTTATTTAAATTAAAGGAGAAGATAAAGAACATTAGAGATTTAAATAAATATTTGGATTTATTCAACTAAATGAAGGAACTTTAGGAGATTAATTAAATAAAATTGATTTATTTAATTACAAAGAAGAATATGATTTGAACTTTAATTAAATATAATGATATATTTAATTAGATAAAGTTGATTTATATAATAAAGATTGATTTAATTAAAAGAGGAAAGATGATGAATTTTAATAAGATAAAAATTATTTGATTAAAATGGTTTGAAAAAGGATAATTAACAACAAAATGAAATTAGTGATTCTAGATTAGGTGCATGTATATTTTATGTGCCTACATTTTTCCCCTCTTTGAACCAAATTATTTGTTACATTGATTCAACGAATGATGTTTCCAAGATCAAAATTAAATGTTTATTTTATTTTATCAAGTGATTCGATGGAAAGAAGTACATTGGTACATTACCCCTTCGAGAGATCGAGTGAAAAGTTCAATTTGAGGGTCAATCTCATGAAAAAGAGGTTCAATATGGATGAATGGATGGATCTATATAGTAATGATGATGCAAGTGAGATAATTTTAAGATGCTTAGAATAACAAATCTATATTATCCTAAATAACTTAAATGATGATGCAATGCAAGTGGGTTCGATGAGATGGATGATGTTGTCTTATGATGATATGAGATGATTATGTAGGATGAGGATCCAAATGTTTTATGAATGTAGGATGGATGCACTGATGAAATGATACTATGTTAGTGTGAAAGAGGATAGAAGAATGAGAGGGATCAACCCTTAAATCCAAGAAGATGTAGAAGTCCAACAAGTCTATTAGTCTTTGAGAATTTATTAGATATGATGATGAATGATGATGTATGGGTATGTGCATGATCATGATGGGCCAAAAAGTGGTGATATGTAAGTGATATGATGGCCCATGTGGCTGATGACATTTTTTTTACCCAAAATTGATAAAACAAAAAGGGTTTTTAAAGGAGATTCTTAGCTTTCTACCAATATAAATTATACTTTACTTTGAATTTAATTAATAATTATTATTCATTTTCTATTCGAATTATGACTAAATTTTTGACTGATAGGTTGATTGAAAAACATCTATATCTTTCAAGCAGTATTAAATTTTTTAAATCGGAAACATGTGTCACATTCTATGCTTCACACACTATAGGATTAAAAAATAAAGAATTGAATTTCATGAAGTTTTGAACAAGTTAGGGTGGTCAGACATATGAGTTTTTATATTTTCTAAAAGTTGTAATAAAATATTCATAATTAATTATTTACTTGGAAAAAAATTATTAAAAAATATGCATCACATCACGACATGAGTCCTCTACTTATATTTAAAATATAATAAAAAAATATTATAATTTTAGTGTGGTTAGGGTGGTCAGACAAGCACCTACTTCTTATTTTTCCTTGAAATTGAAGTACTACTCCATTTAAATTTCAAATTTTCAAGAAATAGATTTTTTATTGTTTTAAATAAACCTATTAGTTCAGAAACTACATTCAATTTGATACAAATTATACTCTTACATTATTTTTAAATAATGTAGATAACTTATTCAAATTTTTACATCAAGTTGCCTAACTTTGATTTTCTCAATTTTTATTGCCACTTAAGGGCTTGTTTTTTCTATGATGATCATGCACATACCAGTATTGCTTATTTAAGTTTGGGTGAGTAACGAAAATAAATTGCCTTATGTTTGATAACACACATAGGTATGATGCATCAAGGTATAAATAAATAGGATGGCGTGGCACTTAGTGTGATGATTTTTGACTCGACAATCAGATAGGAGTAATCTTGTTAACACCTCACATACATAACCTTATTTAGAATGCAGTTCGTATATTCTAAACATCTTGGACCAAAACATAGAAAATCAAGCCTTCATATCTAGCCAACAAGATATCTAAAACACCTTCTCTACAAACCAAACAAAGAACGAATGACCAATTTATATTACAAGAACATCCAACAAGAAAAGTACATAAAACGATGATGATCATTGCCCCATTCCTTACTCTCTAAACTGTTTTGATTAGGCATCATCCAGAGGTCATCAAAATGAGTTCAAAATAAGATAAGAGTATGTGTAGGATCATGATGGGCTAAAAAGTGGCGATATATAAGCCATATGATGGCCCATGTGGCTGACGACTTTTTTTTTACCCAAAATTGATGAAACAAAAAGGGTTTTTCAAGGAGATTATCAGCTTTCCACAAATATAAATTATGCTTTACATTAGAATTTAATAAATAATTATTATTCATTTTCTATTAGAATTATGAATAAACTCCAAATTGATAGGCTAATTATAAAACATCTATAACTTTCAAATGTTATCACATTTTTTCAATCTGAAACATGCGTCATATTCTATCCTTGGCATACTATAGGATTAAAAATAAAAAATTGAATTTCATGAATTTTTGACCAAGTTAAAGTGGATAGACAGACAAGCTTTTATATTTTTTTTAAGTTATAATAGAAAAATTATAATTAATTGTTTACTTGGAAAAAAATTATAAAAAATATGCATGACATTGGAACATGAGTCCTCTAATTATATCTAAAAGCTTATAAAAAAAATATTATCATTTTATTGTTGTTAGGGTGGTCAGACAGACACCTACTTCTTAGTTTTAACCTGAAATTTAAATACTACTGCATTGAAATTTCAAATTTTCACCAAATAGACTTTTTTTTTTAAATAAAGGTCTAGTAGTTTAGAAACTACATTCAATTTGCTACAAATTCTATTTTTGCATTTTTTTGAAATAATATAGATAACTTATTCAAATTTTTATGTCAAGTTTTCTAACTCTGATTTTCTCTTTCTACTGCCACTTAAGGGCCTATTTTTCCCATGATGATCCTACACATACCCATAAGTCAAAAAGACAAAGATAATGCAAAAAAACAATCTAATGTTCTTCATACCACTAGCCAAGACTAAACTACGGTGATGTGTAATGTTGATGTCCATTGTAGGAAGGATGCATCCGAGGACATGTTGTGATTAGGTGATAATAAGATTGAGTGGATGATAAGCTATTGGTACTCCAAGTTTATTAGCTTGTTGACTTATTGATCTAGACTTGAAACTTTGATGATTGAGCTTTTACTTTTAAACTTGCTAGACTTGCTTCCGACTGACTTACCATAAGATGATGGCGACGATGATTTATTATGAATGATGATTATTGTGGGTGAAATAGGGATGAGATGGGTGCACCATTTTGGGTTTTTTCAAATATTTGGGTGTTTTTGAAATGTTTTGAGGGTGTTTTGATTTTTGGGTTTTACATTTTTTTTGGATTTTCAAGATTTTGACCAAGAGACTAACTTAAAGACCTATCCTAGGGGTCTTGAGAGCTGATCAACATATTAGCCTTTCTTACGTTATACACGCAGATACCATGTAGTTTGACTGACAACTTGACCAATTTACAAGATGAAGATATAAAGAAATGATGAACTATGACCATCTTATAATGAAAGACTCCTAAAGGACTGACCTAGGGTGTCTCAGGGGGTGATCAAAGATAAAAAAATTCCTACGTTTAAGCTTTGAGATGACGTAGTTTGGTAAGCTGACTCTATTTTTTTATTTTTTGGATTTTGACATGTTTTGGATTTTGATATGTTTTGGATGTTTTATTTTTTGATCTTTTTATATTTTTGATGGATTTTTTGGAATGTGTTTGGATTTTTGATTTTAGGGAATATCATAAGAATATACATGAATCTAATCTGATGCAAGTATACTAACATGCCCCCAGTGTGGTGCGATAGAATACTTCGATAAAGGTAGGAAAAACTGACCTTAGGAATGTGCCAAGTAGTACTATGGTGGAACATGATATAGACACAAGATCAAGCTATGATATGGACACAGATGGATGATGGAAGGATAAATGGAATTTAATGCATAAGGGAGTGTGCAGAATAAGCCATGAAGATCCTGGTGGATGGAGAGTTCTTTATTTACGATTGGCCCCTGTTTTCCAGGTTTTCACCAAGGTACTTGTCCAAAGTGCCACCGAAGTGGTTTTCACTAGAGGATTTTTTTTTCTTTACTTTTTTTCATCATTTTTCTGGTGTTTTTGGATTTTTATTATTTTTTGTACTTTTGGTTTTGCCATTAAAAGATTAGGCATAGAATTTTTTGAGATGTGAGTTGTTCATGATGATGAATGGTCCCAACTAGTTGAGTTCAAATTTTCCTTTGCTATTCGAATTTGGTACATTTTTTTTATTCTCCTTCAGTACTAGCTCACTGACTTGGAAGGTCCGCCTTTTGATTTTCTTGTTGTTTCTATGTTTGAGTCAATTTTGATAGACTTGCAAGTGATTTAGGGTATCCATGTGGTGCTCATCCAATAACTCTAGCTCATTTAGTCGTGAGACCCGATATTCTTCATCTATAATGAGATTTTACAATGATATCCTTAGAGATGGCAGCTCGATCTCAATAGGGAGAATGGCTTCTCATCTATAGACTAGGGAGATGTGGGTGGAACCTGTTGGTGTGTGGATGCTTATGCGATAGGCCCATAAGGTGAGATTTAGCTGTAGATATCAGTCACGACCAATGTCATTGACTATATTCTTAAGGATTTTCAAGATGGTTTTATTGGTGGCTTCTGCTTGGACATTGTCTTGGGTGTAATACGGAATGGAAAAGCGATGTTGGATGTTGAATTTTTGGAAAAGGTTATGAACATCCTGATTTTTTAAAGGTGTCCTATTATCTAAGATAATGGCTTGAGGGACATTGTATTGGAAAATGAGGTAGTTCAGGATGAACTTGGATATTTTCTTTCTAGTTATGTAAGTCATGGGGATGGATTTGACCCACTTTGTGACGTACTATGTGTTGGTGATGATGAATTTATGGCCATTGGATAAGGTGGGAGTGATTTTACCGATGAAATCGATCCCCACTCTGAAAAGGGCCAAGGTGTAACAATGGGATGAAGCTCTTGAACTAGTGCATGGATGATGTCTCCATGCTACTAGAACTGCAATTGTTTTTTGACAAATTCATGTGATTCTCTTTCCATCGTGGGCCAATATTATCCTATCCTTAGTAGTTTCTTAGCCAAAGTCATACCACTTGAGTGAGAACCACAAATTTTGTTTTGTACATTGGTTAAAGTAGTCAGGGCTTGCTCATTATTTAAGCAACGTAATAGGGTCCCTTTGATGCTCCTACAATAGAGGATTTCTTCTAGGATGTCAAAGTGGGTCGACTTCTTGACAAACGCTCATTTAAGGTTTGGGGTTATGTCAATAGACAAGACTCCTATTCTTAAGTAAGTGTAAATGTCATGGTATCAGGGATCATTGGGACCAATGAGTTCACACATGAATTCAAACTCTAGAACCTCAAATGTCATGGTATGTGAAGATTAGGCACGAGCCTTTCTTCTTGATAGAGGAGACTAGATATGTCTCTCTCATCCACTACTTCTTGGCCTAGATCTCCTCAACTCTTGAATCAGGAGGGATACGCTCTTAAGGTTTGAGTTGTTGTAGTAGTGGGTTGTGGCTATCCCTGGGATCTAAGGGATTGAGGTAACTCCCTAACTACAAAGGCTCCTTTCTTCATTTTGTATTCTCCACACCCATTGTCTTGGATTAAAAGCTTGATGTGAGATATGTCACGGATGGCGGGTGTCTTTATCCCAGAAGTGGAGGCTATATTGGATGGGTCTATATATGGATTTGAGGGACCTTCATCATTCTTTAGGACTTGGGGTACTTTATAATACTTGTCTTCCAGATTCTTGCAGTAGGTAAAGGGTTCAGGATCACCATAGATTGTGACTTCTTAGTTTGGTATGAAAACTTAACACATTGATGGAAATTTGATGTAACTACTTGCATCCCATGGATCCATGGTCACCCTAGGAGGATTTTATATGGTAGATCAAGATCAACCACCTGATAGGTAGTTTCCATAACAATTGGCTCTACTTGAATAGGGTGTTGAATAGTGACCTGAGACACTCTTTCTTGATCATTGTAAGCCATGATTGTGATACCCTTACCTTTTTAAATAGAATCTTTAGATATTCCCAAATTCTCTATAAGCTTGAGTGAAAAAATGTTGAGGCCTACACCACCATCCAAAAAGACCATTTTGAACATTTTTTTGTGAACATTGACTTTAAGATGGAGTGGACGGTTGTGAGATGACTGGGCAAGGAAATCTTGATCGAAAAAAGTGAGGAGATTTAGAGTGGTGATGTTATTGACCATAGCATGGAATTTCTATGTATCAAGGTTGGTGGAGATGGTAGATGAAGCCAATGCTTCCTCAATGATTTCTCTATGGGAAGCTGAAATTTTTCGTAACTCCATGATGGAGATCTGAGTAGGGGTTATTTTTAACTGGTCAAGGACATTGTACCTAGTAGGGATGGATTTCATATTTGAGGTGGAGGTCTTAGTTGGTTGTGATGCCCTAGAAATGGTGACGTTTCTGTTGCATGTGGTGACTCCACAATCAACATTGGCTTCCTTGACACTAACAACAGTGACCATTTCATCAAGGTATGCATCAACTCCTTCATACACATGACTTACAGTGCCATATTTTTTCCTTCACTTTGTTGTTTCCTTGGTTGTGATCGGGCATCAAATTCGTGTAGGTTTTTAGATCTTGATTCCTAACTGGTTGCTCAATATTTATGATTTTTTCATCGATGAGGTCTTGGATGACAATTTTTCAGTTTCATGCAGTTGCCGGTTGTACGCCCCTTGAGCTTATAATAATTGCAAAGGAAATTTTCATAGTACCAGGGTGGTTTCACCTGGATCTCTTGGTAATTATCATAGGTGGGGATCTTGATGAGGTTTTCATTGACCAACTTATTCATGATGGATTTGATTGATTCCCCAAGGGTTGTGAACTTCCTCTTGGGGGTATACCTATTTTGCAGAGGTGGTCCTCCTTGATTATTGAGGTTGTTGACTTGTTTGTGGGATGGTTGTTGGGTTACCACATTGGATTGTGTGTTATTGTGATTATTGTTCTATGGTTGATGATGTGTTTGGGAATTTTACCTTGGACCACTGATGAAGACCTTAGCATTGGCCACTCCATCATTTTTTACATTCTTTTCTTTTGCCCATGTGTGAGGTTTCTCATTACAGCTGGTGGATGGGCGGCTATCTTGATGTTCAAGATATGTAGGTGTTCCCCCTTATGTAATAAGGCCCCTTTCAATGTTGATAACCTTGGGGATCAGTTGGTCATATGTGTTGATGCACTAAATCTTTAAATAAAATGCCCATTTTTTTGTCTAGATTAGCAATGATAGTGCAGATTTATTGCTCTTATGCCATTTCCCATTTTCTCCAATTGGCCTTGGATTTCTATTATTGTAGGAAGAAGGTAAATGATTCACCATTTCCCTATTTGAGAATCGATAATTCCTTGAGACTAACATCTATGCTGATGTTGACTGCATAGTTCTTGAGGAATGCGTCTATGATATCTTGGAATGTTTTGATGCCCATAGGAAGATGAGAGAAACCTTCCATGGTGGGACCAACCAAACTCTAAGGAAATAGCCACATAATATATGTATCATCATAAGTTAATTCCATGCAATGTACTTGGAATTCCCTAACGTGATCTTCAAGGTTTCCCAACCCACAATATTTGTCAAATTTGGGGATATCAAATCCCTTTGGGAATGGTATCATTGGAAGGCTCCTATCAAAAGGATAGGGATACAGATTACTAGGTGTCCTTTTTGCTTTTCGTGATTGAAGATCCAACACTTGTTACGAGAGAATTTTGATTTGTGTCGTCACATCATCTTATGGATCAAGAGGTGTAGTGAATATATTTTGGGGGGGTTGGGGTGTTTAATTGATGGGTGGGGCATTGGTGGGGTTTTTCTGCAAGCTTTGTTGCAAGATTACTGGTTGCAATTTTTGTTGAGCCAACGATGCTTATTATTGGTCGTGTTGTTGTGCCAACAAAGCTTGTTTTTGGGCTTTTTGTTGAGATGCTAGTTGTTGTGCATGGTAATCTTGTAGGGATTATTGATAATCTTGTTGTTGGATTGCTTGCAATTGTGCCTAGTATTGAGCTTGATATTGGGCTTGAGCTTGGGCATATGCTTTTTGGGTTTTTTGTGCAACATGAACATCTTGTGTGGCTTGAGGTGCTTACCCATCTTGAGAGGCTTGTCGTCGCTATAGTAAATCTTGGGCTTGAGCAACCTATTATGACTATTGCACTTGTTGGGCTACTAATTGTACTTGTATTTGTTGAGCAACTAACTATGTAACTTATTGATTTTGGATTTGTTGGAGTGCCTTTTGATAGGCGGCTTGTCGAGCTTCTTGCAATGTGATGTTGAATGAATTTGCCATGTTGGGTTTTGGTGGTGGTGGTGGTGGACTGGGAATGGTGTTGACCGTTATGATGAGTAGAACAATCATATTGATGATTGAGGTTTGAGTTGTGGATTGCGTGATTGACATGTTTGGTCCATGGGAAACCATTCTTTGAGAGGTTTGAGGAATAATGCATGTATAAATTGTTTGGGTTGTTGAGATGGTTTCCATCTGTTGTTGTGATATTGATGGAAAAGCGAGGGAATTTGGTATGACATTTTGATTCATGATAGGGGTGTTTCTTTGATTTGATTGATTGATGGTGGGTGAAGGAGGAAGACCCAACCCAAGGGGTGATGTGGATGTAAGTGGTAGAGGTGGAAATGGTGGAAATATGGGTGGTGTATTCTCTTGAAGGGATGATGATGAGGGATCAAAGACTCCCTTGAATCCAAAGAAATCACCTTCTCCTTGTGACATAATAGGGAGAGAGGTTTACATGTCGAGCAAACCAACTTGTGTTGCATGAAAGAATGATCAATTTGTATGATTATGAAACATGAGTGGGACATATGGGTGTAATGGGTTTACTAGGATGGATTGGCCCAATATGGTGTTTGTGTCCAACTTTTTATTTTTTGTAAGTGGATGTGCTTGAAGGGCATGAAGAAATGAGCTTCCCTTGCTAACGATTGGTGAAGTTGGAGCAATGGATGATGTGGTATGTAGGATGCTTTGAGTGATGTTTTGATACGGAGGTATGGGTGGGACTAGAGGCATGATCCCAAGAGGTCTCTCCAGAAGAGTGCTTATGTCATAGTCGGAAGGGATTTTAGCCCCTTCCTTGGACAATTCTAGTATGTATTGGGAGGGGTATAACCTCATCATAGCATTAACAATTTTATGGTTTTAGGGATTTTGGACCATCTCAAGGATTTCATCTTGTGTCATCCCTAAGATTTTGTTGGTGATGTCTTCCACTTGACCTTCCTCTTGAGGATTTTGGGGTATTGGAGGAGGATTGATTGGGAGGTCAATGGATATCATAGGGCTGAATACTATTTTAGTTTGACTTCAATCGCTTGAAGTGGATGTTTCTTTGTTTTTCTCCATATTTTTCTTGTATTGAGATTGAGTTTGAACTATAAAATATGGATCAATTTTTCAGGAATGTAAGAGATGAACCTCTAACACCTTATATTGGTCTAAACTTTAGGCTAAAAGAAGAGAAAGCAAGTTTACTTTAAGGATCAAAGGATGGGGATGAGATACACAGAGGATGGATGGTGCGAATGATTGAACTCTTTCAGAAATCTTGGAGGAGATACGAGAATTTATGATTTGATTTGGATTTATTTGGATAGTGAACTTGTAAACTCTAAGAGGTTGGATTTTTTCCTAGAGTAGATTTGTACACAAAATGATAATTTTACTAAAAGTGTAAAGAAGGATTCATCAAGAAGCCACTAGTCAAATAAGATGATTTTGGATAATGAACTCTTAGACCCCAAGATATTGGATTTTATGAATGGGTAAATTTTTCCACAAGGATTTGATAATTTGATCAAATATGTGGAGAAGGATTCATCCACACACATCTAACCAAATAAAATGATTTTGATTTTACAAAATTCTAGTATGGATGATTTTTTCAATATTTTCAAGAGTTTTTGGTGAGATGGGATTTGATTTTGATGCTTGAGGGATGGATGAGAATGATTGATTTTGATCCTATATTTAAACCTTGATAAAACTCCTTTTTACAAGACCTTGGTTTGAAGAACATGCAATACTTCCTATTTGAGAAATGCAAACCTTTGGAAGAGACTTTGATTTTGTTGGCAATAAAACTCATACAATTTTGGATTGTTCTTTTAATTTTTCTTGTAAAAATTATAGAACAACCTTTCTCTAACTTCAAGAAGTATTTCAAGATCCTCCTCACAAGATTTAGGACTAAAACTTCTGGACTTGGGTTTTCGGATTTTGATTTTGCAAGAAATCATTTGGAAAAATAGATGTGTGGGGTTCAATTGTCTCTTAACTTTTCTTAATGAGTTCTTTTTACCACAAAAAATTATTTGATTAAAGATTCAAAGTAGATTTCTAATGTCCTAATTTCTTCTTATCCCACAAAATCCATTATGTGCAAAATCGAGGAAATTAAGGAAACAATTTCCTATTTTTGACTTTAATGAAAACAAATGATGATAAAGGGTATGTGTAGGATCATGATGGGCTAAAAAGTGGTGATATGTAAGTGATATGATGGCCCATGTGGCTGACGATTTTTTTAAACCCAAAATTGATGAAACGAAAAGGGTTTTTAGAGGAGATTCTCAACTTTCGACCAATATAGAGTATGCTTTACTTTGAATTAAATAAACAATTATTATTTATTTTCTATTTTAATTACGAGTAAATCTCGATTTATAGGACGATTGAAAAACATCTATAGCTTTCAAACAGTATCAAATTTTTTGAATTTGAAATATGCCTCACATTCTATGCTTCACATACTATAGGATTAAAAAATAGGGAATTGAATTTCTTGAAGTTTTGACCATGTTAAGGTGGTTAGAAATACAAATTTATATATTTTATAAAGTTGTAATTAAAAATTCATAATTAAATATTTACTTGGACAAAAAAAAACAAAACAATATTCATCACATCAGGAAATGAGTCGTCTACTTATATCTAAAATCTTATAAAAAAATATTATCATTTTATTGTTGTTAGGGTGGTCACACAAACACCTACTTCTTATTTTTTCCCTAAAATTTAAGTTATACTACATTGAAATTTCAAATTTTCACCAAATAGATTTGTTTATTTTTTAAATAAACCTATTAGTTCAGAAACTACATGCAATTTTCTACAAATTCTATTGTTACATATTTTTGAAATAATATAGATAACTTATTCAAATTTTTACGTGAAGTTTCCTAACTCTGATATTCTAAATTTTTATTGCAACTTAAGGGCCTATTTTTTCCATGATGATCCTACACATACCCTAAAACCCAAGTACTTAGATGCCTCTAAGGATGAAGTGCCTAGGGCAAGCAAGAGCACATGAATTCGTCAAAGGTATTTTCTTCTCTAAAGGGTTTGAAATTTTTAAGATCTTGTGAATTTTTGTTTTCAAATGCTTTGAGATCCAAGCAAAGTTTTTTCGATTCTAGGAACATGCACAATCCTAAGATGAAAAGACAATATTTGTTGGGTTCCCACTTGGATAAATCCAGCTATGCTTACTCTTAGCGGATGATTAGATGCTTTACCACATTGGCTCCCCTTCACATCACACACTTCTCGGTTTAGCCTAGCATCAGTAACCATGGATCTCCCATGGCATACTTCTCATCTCTGCTAAAAGCCGTAAGAATTTGGGGTGGATTCAGAATGACCGTTCTTGCACCAACAAATAGTTTAAGATTTTGGATTTTCTAAACAAGGGTTTTTAATGCAAGAATTCCATTTGTGGGGGACCACCCATGCAGCAAGAGACCTTTTCTGCCTTTCTTTTCAGAATGAACCTCATGATACTCAACCTTTCCTTGAGTACCCACACTTATATACCAGTTGGGTCGTTTCCTAGGGTGATTACTTTTTACCACCGAGAAATCCCTCTAAGAAAAATAAAAGCGAGAAAAATATTCATAGTTCAATAAATATTTGTTGAGAAACGAAGAGATAACACTGACAATATGCTCCAATCACACTCGCAAGATTGGTTCAATTTTAAACCCAAACTGAAATATGTAGGTAACCTTTTAGACAATCAATGCCACTAAAATTATTTTGGTTCTCAAGATCATCGTGAAGCATGAGAAAAGTGCATACACATTTGAATGATGCTAATTACAAAATAGTGAAAGCACAAGTTCGTTTTAAGCCTCAAAGAAATGATGAGTTCATTTGAGAGCACCAAGATGAAGTGTGAAGTTTTTTGTTCATTTTTAGATCAAATGAAGATCCAATGTGTATTCAAGGTTCAATTTTAATCCAACTTGAATAATATCAAATCAATGATTAATTTTAAACCTCCAAAAAAATTGAGTTGGTTTAAAACATAAAATGAGAGTAGAAAACAGATGCTCTAGATAACAACAAGCATTACAAAATTATTTTTCAATTCTTCATTTCAATGTTTGAATTTTCCAATTCCAATGTGCTTGCTTTTGTTCAAACTCTATGCTCCACTCCAACGCCAACCTATAAAACATTATAAAATAAAATTTTAGAAAATGAGATTTATTTCAAGGAATTAATGAAGCATACAATACTTTCACAAAAAAAAAAAAATTACACTTGTGATGGAAAGTTTCTATAAAAATAAATAGATAAAATTAGATCCCATGCAACCCCCAAGTTGGAAAACTAGATAATTAGCTATGTAGAAAAAGCTTTAAAGACCACTCCACCAAATCATAGTTTGACAATACTATTCCACCAAATCAAGTTATGTCTATCCCCTTATCGTAACATTACAAAGAGGTCTCCAATAGTTGATGAAAGTTGTTCAAATCCACCCAATAGTTAAAGAAAACAACTGGACTAAAATGCAATATTTAGTTAGAAAATATTGCACCCGCTCTGAGCTAAGTGATTTTAATTCTACCTGCCCAAATATAACACCGCTCGACAACGATTTGGGGAAATGAATAGATATCCTATATATGCATTCAATTCTATATTTAATAATTCATATTTAGACATTTAATACAAGAATTCAACTAGTATGTTTTGCTTGGTGGTATTAATTATTTCATCTAACTTGTCTTGCATTGGCCCTTGATAGATAGATTTTCTAGCCACCTCTATCTTAATTGACAATAAAGCTTTAGACTTGACCGACACTTATGCATGGAAGTACATTGAAAGAAGTTATGTCTTATGATGTGACACACAATAGGAAGGAAATTATTTGGAGCAGGTAAAACATAAACTAAAATATATTCCCATTACTTCTTCAGATCCACAATCAACAGAACCGACGCTCTTACAAATCAATGAATTTCGTACTGCGAAAAGGTATGTTTTCCTTCTTTAAATATGACGTGCATGATAGGATTAATCTAATATGTGAAGTTAACAAACAAAACCAAAAATAAGTCCCATATGAATCTCGAGACTAAATGTAGATAGGAGGCATGATGTTATTGCAAGTCTGGCAGAAGATTGTTGGATGAGCACCCCACCGTCACTGTCATTTCATTGCTTTTGCGAACCAATACGCAAAATGTTTTCAAAATGCATCCAACAAAAACTTCCCCCCCCGCCCCCCCAATCGCCAATTTAATGCCTTTACTTCAATCGTTAGTTTAATGCTCACCTTCCTGCGTCAATGACACGATTCTATGACAGTAAGAAATTAACGATCAATAGATTTAATGATTTCAGAAAGGTAGCGTCCCATGAATATTTTTTCACATTAATGTATACCATTCCACCTACGACCTTCAAGTGATGATGAAATTTAATCTTCAATGCAGGTAAAGTTTGGATTTAAAAATGCATCAATCCGATATTCAATAAGGATGTCGCACAAGCAGAGATTTGAAAACCGTAGATTTACTGTTTATGTAGCTGAAGGAATATCAAATAAAATAAATATATTCAGAAAACTTCAAAACGTCCCTTCAATTCTGCCATCGATGCCTATCATTTTTAAGAAGAAAAAGAGATCTAAAGAAAGCACGTTGTAAACATAAAGGCGAAATAAAAAAAAAACATCATTCGTACATCTTACTTTCTAAAATGTTAAGGGTGTAAATTATAAAGCACTTTAAACAGTGTGCCATGAACATGAACGCCTAAGAATTTAATGAGCCTTATTCAGGCGCCCTCCTATTTGCATGTTTCACTAGGATGTTGGTAGTGCAACATAGAATATTTCCAACTTTATTTCTTAAAAAAAAAAACATATTTACTGCTAATGAGGAGCAATAAGAAGTTTTAGAGACTCCAAAATGAATGATAAAAAAATGTACTTATGATGATTTTTCCAAACTTTCAAGCCAATTAAATCAGTGGGTATAAATCCAAATGCCATGGCATTGTATTCTAAGTGCGAAGCATGAAAAATACACATGACTTATTTAACAAAATGATTCCCTAAAATGTGATCTCATGGAATGCAATGGTTGCAAGGTATGCATAGAATGGAAATCATATCATGCTAAATATTTTCAAAGAAATGCCCTATTGACCAGGGCCGAGATCATTTCTGCATATGCTCAATATGAGTTTGCTGAAAAAGTCTTAGATATTTCTAAAAAAGTTCAAATGTCAGATGTAAGGCCAAACTCAAGGAAAACAAAGAAAACAAAGCAAGAGCATCCATCAAGCAACGATGGATAAAATAAAATATGCTATTGAGAAAGATAGGCTCCCAATATCATTTAAATGTTAGCCAAAATGTGTGTCATAATGACATGTAAGAAGATCTAAAGATTGGTCTGCTGCAAGTTTCTTCTTTTTTTTTTTTTTTGCCAACAAACAAGAATGCAAATTGAGGAAACATCTAAGAAAATAATCTAGAGAAAACATCTTCAAGCATGAGACCAATGAAATATACCCGCCCTCCTTCTAGCGCCATTTTGTAGACACTAAATTTTCACAAACTTCAAGCAATGAACCTCATTAGTATTGTTAGACTATTCAAAGCAAGTAAGACTAGCATCTCTATGAAATATTTAATAATACTAAATAATGCAAACAAAACACCAAAATACCAAAGATACTAATTGAAAGCATATGAAGTATGCGCATACCTATTCCATAGTAGATTGGTGAACTTTTGATATGTAAAGGAGCCCTTTCCCAATCCTTGATAAACCTCAAGATGATAAACAAAAGAAGCAAGATAATGAACTCCAAATGACTATAATAAGAGAAGAAGACGCAAATTGGATGAATGTGGGACTAATCCTCAACCAATGGCCACATGCCATTTTTCAATATGTGAGAGGATGAAGGGTGAGCACATTTTTGTCTTTGTGCAAGTAAATGCTTATTATGTGAGTTTAAAATTTGAAAAATAGCATTAAATGCATATGGTTGAGAGATTTGAAGGGGAAATTTGTTTAGACAAGAAAGTCAAACAAATGGAGTTAATGAGGGAATATTCATTGGGAATATGCCTTTGGGGGAAAATAGTGATTTAATAAATCAAAATAAATTATTTGTTGTGCAAGTTGCATTATCTAGAGGATGTGACATGGATTAAAATTAGTTTGAATTATGATTTGATTAATTTTAATGGAGATTAGTTGATTGTGACATTCCACATAAATATTTGGATTTATTCAATTAAATGAAGGAACTTTAGGAGATTAATTACATAAAATTGATTTATTTAATTGCAAAGAAGAATATGATTTGAAATTTAATTAAATAGAATAATATATTTAAAATTAGATAAAGTTGATTTATTTAATAAAGATTGATTTGTTTAAAAAAGGAAAGATGATGAATTTTAATCAAATAAAGATTATTTGAATAAAATGGTTTGAAAAAGGATAATTAAGGACAAAATGAAATTAGTGATTCCAGATTAGGTGTATGTATATTTTACGTGCCTAGAGTTATGAACTTATGAAACAACTTGGATACAATGGAAAAGGATGTGGTGCAAGAAACAACTCATGGTCTTGGCTATTGTCCCATGATACAAATCAAACCATCAAACAAGCCTTCACTTAAGATCAACACTATCAAAAAATATTCCTCTAAGCCAAATTTGACAATAATACATCTTGAATTAATAGACACTTGTGGTCTTGGTTTTTATCCTTTGGAAAAAATTAAACAAACAAAGAAATCTTCATTTAATGTCAATTTCATCTCGCAAAACACTAACGATTTGATTTCATTAGATTTTACAATCTCCTATAAAGGAGAGAACAAAATCTTGTAATCTAAAGAGTCTTGTGGGTATGTGCAGGATCATCATGGAAAAAACAGGCCCTTAAGTGGCAATAAAAAGATAGAAAATCAAAGTTAAAAAAATTGACGTAAAAATTTGAATAAGTTATCTATAATATTTCAAAAAAATGTGAAAATAGAATCTATAGAAAATTGAATTTATTTTCTAAACTACTAGACCTTTATATAAAAAAAAAAATTCTATTTGGTGAAAATTTGAAATTTCAATGGAGTAGTATTTAAATTTTAGGGTAAAAATAAGAAGTAGGTGTCTATCTGACCACCCTAACCACAATAAAATGATAATATTTTTTTATAATATTTTAGATATAAGTAGAGGATTCATTTCCCAATGTGATGCATATTGTTTTATAATTTGTTTCCAAGTAAAAAATTAATTATGTTTTTTTTATTACAACTTTTAAAAATTATAAAAGCTCATCTGTCTAACCACCTTAACTTGTTCAAAAATTCATGAAATTCATTTTCTTTTTTTATACTATAGTATTTGAAGCATAGAATGTGACACATGTTTCGAATTCAAAAATTGTGATACCGTTTGAAAGTTATAGATGTTTTTCGATCAACCTATCAATTAGGACTTTATTGTAATTCAAATAGAAAATGAATAATAATTATTTATTAAATTCAAAGTAAAGCATAATTGATATTTGTGGAAAGTTGAGAATCGCCTCTAAAAACCCTTTTTGTTTCATCAATTTTCGGTTTAAAAAAAGTTGTCAGCCACATAGGCCATCATATGGCTTACATATCACCACTTTTTGGCCCATCATGATCCTACACATACCCTTGTGTAAGTATGACATCTTATATAAGGAAGAGATATATTCGCTGCATAATAAAGAAAAATATTCCATTGATCGAGAGGGTATCTTGTCAAGACTCCTCCAAGATCACTTGATATCCCTTCCTCCAAGAACATGAAAGAAATTCTACAACAAACATTCATTTTTTGCATATCATAGAATTCATGGTCATGCTACTAATGAATGTAAGGCTTTTAGTAGTAAAATCCAACATCTTAAGGAGTTTGGTGCTATTCCTTATGTTGGGGAACCTAATTCCTCTAATTGATATTGATTTTCACTTTAGCATGCCTCTCATAAATTATTTCAGCTCGTCCTTGTCTTGCACTAAGTGGGGGTAGGGAGTTAAGTAGCCTTTTCCTTGTATGCCACTTTTCGTTGTCTCTTTTTGCTATTCGATCACCTTTCATGAACAAAATAGAGCAAGCTTGGGATGTGGATGACATGCCTTAAGTTGGCTCGCATGTGACATACTACCTTTTTCATGGCATAGCTTATCGGAAACATATGACTTGGCATAGGAATTTCTATGTAAGCTCTCATATATTATACTTTAAAGCTTGCAATTTCTCACAATAATGGTGTTAGTAACCACCTTAAAGTGGGGGCATACATCAAAAATCATGTTTCACTGTGTGATTTTATTTCTTCTTGCGATGCATCCTTTTCTTGGTGGTTTCATTGGGCTTGATTTCCTCCAAGAGCATGTTATTCATTTGAATTGTCCTCTCTTGGAAACATTAAGCACAATGTTTTCTAAGAAGAGAGCTTGCATGAATTAAGAAAAATACCTTTGAACATTCCTTACAGTATTTCACATTTACAATTTTAGTTATATGGCCACCTTGCATAAGATCACTTGCATGCTTGTAGATCCATCATGTTTGTTCATGAAGCTCAAAAAAATCATTTTCATGTGGCACCTTATTAAAGTTATTAGGAGGTATAACTCTGGTATGGTTGAGCGGGAAGCCCAATTTGAGGCATGGCTTTCCCCATAGTCACTTGCATGTGTGTGTGAGTGCATACCAACCATGAATGTATGTTTCTCACCTTTTAAGAATTTCCACCCGACGGTCAACTAGGCGTCATGTCACCTCAGAGTGAGTATGCATTTTTCAGACAAACAACCTAGATCTGATCCACATCACATTGGAAAAATGGTTGAAGCTTGATCCGACTTTTTATTTTTTCTCATTTGTGTTTCTCTTCCTTTTAATTATTGACATTGTATGTTTTTGTATCTTGTTCTGTTGTAAATCCTTCACCTCATGTGTGTTGTTTTGTGCTCATGTTGGTTTGACTTGGGATCTTGAATCTTGGGGGCTTGGCCACCTCCTTTAATCTTTGGCATCGTTTTTCATCCACATTGGTACGATTGGACCCCTCTTGAATGTCTACTTTAGTATGAGTTTGAAGTAGGTTCATCCTCTCAATAAAGTGGGGGCAAAATGTACCGTATAAAATTATGTCCTTGCTTGATTCGGGAATAATTAATGATAAATTGGACTTAATGTCACCTTGACCTAGTGTTGTGAGGTGTTTTACACATCCACATTAGATCTTGGGCCCTTTTAAAGCTAAATTCACTTAACTCTACCTTAATTTAATGTTGTAAAATGTATTTCTTTACATCTTCACATTAAATTTGGGAGGCTTGTAAATCAAGTGGACCTAATCTAGTGGTGTAGTGTGTCTTTCACATTCACATTGGATTTAGGTTCTTTATAAGCTAAATAGACTCAATTTTTCCTTTATTTAGTTTTGTAAAGTGTATTTATTTACACTTTCATGTTGGATTTTGGGCCCTATTGCATTGATAACATTTATATCATCATTAATAGGCCCCTATGACCCCATATATTCCATCTCAAGGCATATTTTCATCAAAGACCCGACAAAATCAACATATAAACTTAATTAATGTACTCCTCGACACTTAACCCCTTGAAATAACCCCTATGGGACCGATTCACCACCTTGGGCGAATGAGTCCCATTTGAGCTATTTTCAAGGTTTGAGCAGGAAAAAATGGGTTTTAAGTTTAAATTTCTTCAATGTTGGCCTTAGGGATCAAATTAATGGTCATTTGAGTGGCTTGCCTATATAAATAAGCTTCCAAATCATTATTTCATCCTAAGAAATCTAAGAAATCCAAGCAACATCATACATTCATGTCATCAAGTCAAGCATTCAAGAGTTTAGAATTCACAGGCCATCAAGATAGATTTCAAGATCATTGAAGGTCAAGATTCTTCACCAATTGTTGCAAAAATTTAAGATCCATCATCATGTCAAGCATAGCAAGCATTAAGCATGTTAGTGAGCTAGTTTTGTGATGTAGCATTGAAGATCCAAGACCGAGGATTGTTCTACTCTTACAATCAAAGATCAAGATCTACATCCTTCATGGTCGTTTCATGTTGAGTTACAGATTTATAAGACATCATTCAAGCTATTATTGTACACTATTCATGTTATTTTTTCATGCTTCATGCCTTCATTTCATTGTTTCATCATTTGGTTTAATTACCTAAATAGGGCTTGACCAAGGCAAACCCTCATTCCCTAAAAATCAACAAGTCTTCTCCTCTTTGCATGTGTGATTGTAGATCTAGGTGTCTTGGAGCTTGAAAGATCATTGATAAATAGGTTTAAAACTTGTTGGAGTCATATATCCACTTGAAAGGTCGAAATCTTCACAAAAAGTCACTTACAGCCCCGAAAATCAGGGTTTCGGATTCAGACACCTGGAGGATTCTTAATGAGAAGACCGAGAAGCGTAGATCAAAACTTTGAATTTCTAGAAAATCCAAACTGGACTCATTCACCACAAGTGGTGAATGAGTTCCTTTTTGGTAAATTTTGAGATTTTTGTACTTTTGGATACCCTTTTTTGAGAAACCTGTTCCTATGCAGAAACCTTGATCTACAACTAATTCACCCAAATTGGTGAATGAGTCTAAGTAGGCCAAGTTTTTTGAATCAGAACCTTTTTTGATCTCCATTCCATCTCTAGCAAATTCCTAGAAGCAGTTATTTTGTTCTATGGCTTTATGATTTTTTTTCCTAGCATTTTCAAGTCATTTAGTTCAATTCTCCATATCAGACTGTGTTTCCAACATTTGTTTCCTAAGTTTACACTTTGTGGTGAACCCCTTTGTTTTACACAATTCAATTCCCTAGGATATTCCCTTTGCTATATTTCAGTCTCCTTTTCATTAAAATATCGAGGGTTTGTTCTTGAGTGAAACACCCAATAAGAAAATTGACCTCTCTCCTTTTAGGTCTAAAACCCTAGAAGCCCTAGAGGGAGGTCACCATTTTCCATGTTTCAGTGTTGATATCAAGTGAAGGATTTTTTATGTCTTTTGAGGGACAATAACCAAGACTACTAGTCTTTTCTTGCATCTGAGGCTCTGTAGGGACACGTATAACTTGTTCTCTAGGACCACATCCTTTTCCTCTATATCCAAGTTGTTTCATAAGTTCATAAAATTTTCCATAAAGTTGTTTCATTTCTTTTGGATTAGGTGGTTGTTGATAGTCTACCTCATCAAAGTTTGTCATATACTTTGCTTCTTCTTATAAAGTGGTTGAGGTGGATGTTTTCAAAGGGTCTTTTGAATTTTGTGTTGAAATTACCGCTTTTTATTTTCCCATTTCAGAGTCTTTTTCTATGATCTTGTACTCACCCATGAATGATGGTGTGAAATACAAGGAACCATAATCATCTTATAATATCTTCATGATTTCCTCGATGTGTTTTTCTTTGTCTCTCTGTTACATGGGTTCAACTTGTGTAGTTGGTGTCAATTTTTTCAAAGGATTTTCCTTGTTTTTCTCAATGTTTAAACAACTGTTTGGTTCAGGATCAACTTTGAGTATGTATAATTTATTGTTGTAGACATACTTAATTATATGATTAAGAGTAGAAGGCACCCCATTCATTGCATGAATCCATGGTCTTCCTAAAAGAAGGTTATATGAAAGATCGTGAGGAATAAAATGGATTAGTGTTTCTAATGTGGCCTTTCCAGCTGTAATAGGCAAAGTGATGACAAGTGGTTGTTTTCCTACATTTTTCAATCCATTAATAGATAGAGAATTAGATTGAATTTCTGATTTATCCACCAATCCTATCCAAAAGGTTTACACTACACACATTAAGAGCAGAGCCATTGTTGACAAGGGTTCATTTTATTCCTTTTCTATTGTATCTAGCTATTATCACAAGAGCGTAATTTTTTTTTTGCACTTCCAATGGAGGTAACGCGTCTCGATGGAAAGTAATGTCCAAGTTATTTAGTGCTATATCTTGAATTTGGGATGAGGCATCATTTGATTGTGTGTTAGAATGGATAGGAACTTGTTGTAAATAACTTTGAATCATGTTGTGATAATGAGGGGAGGCTTGAATAAGGTCCCATAACATGATATCTTAGAAGGAGTATTCTTTAGTTGTTCAACAATATTGTACTCATTTTCATTATATGAAAGAAAATGAGGGGCACTAGGAAAGATATGGTTAGGTAGCGGGAGCAATGTTGAAGGTGTTTTTCTTTGTTGCAAATTGTTTCTAGTGCTATATGTAGAGGAAACAGTATTATAACTCGACTACCACAAAACATTATTCTTAGGTGGGTAAAGGATAAGTTTGGGTTTTTTTTGAGCTTCAGTTTTGTGTGGGTAAAGGATGCATTGAGGTTGAATAATATTAACTTCCCTTTGTGAAGGAGAGTCTAATGTTACTTCATCATATTCATCTAAATAAATTGTATCACTATTGTCAATGTTATCATTTTCTTGTGCCATGATATCCTCCTTAGGAGGAGAGTTTTTAGGAGAACTACAAATTGGATGTTCATGACATTAAAGATTCGGTTCTTCTAGAATGACTTCATCACAAGTGAGGGAGTTATCAATAGTTAGATTCTATTTTTTATCGAGGATTTCATTGCCTTGTTAAAGAATATTTTCCCTAAGGGAAGAGGGACAACTAAGGTTCTCATGACTTTCATCGCTTTTGGTTTTTAACATCAAAGTATCTTCTTCACAACTAGGAGAGATATTAGGAGAAGATAAAATGTGTTTTTCGTGATTACCTATTGTTATGTCCTCTTGCTCATCAATGTCTTACCTAATAAGAGAGATAGGGGGAGAGAAAAAACTAGGACTTTCAAAACTCTCATTGATTGGTTCTTCTAACAATAAAATATCTTCTTCACAAATAGGAGATATATTAGGAGAATACTGAATATGATTGTTATGATTGCCCAAGATTTTATTCTCTTTTGCTAAATGCCTTCTCATAGGGAGGGGATATGAATTTTTTTTTAGCATGCCTAGATAGGTAAGACAATAAAATTATTTGACCTAGAATGAAAATTATTTCTTTAAACAATATTACGTAATGTTTCAAAAATGTAAACAATGTATATCCAAAGATGAAAAAAACTTTTATCCAATGTATGAAAAACTTTAAGAATGCAAACAATGTGTATCCAAAAATAAAAAGAAATTTTATCAAACTTATCCAAAGCTTTATGAATGTGAACATTGTGTATGCAAAATTAAAAATTAATTTTATCCATATTATGCAAAGTCTCAGAAATGTGAACATTCTTAAATAAAATAATTAGGAAGAATTCAAAAAGGACTACCCTAAATTGATGTTTTAACCTAGATGCATAAAACAAAAGTTACTGAAACTTTCAAGATCGATAATATATGTTGTACCACCAAGATTTAGAATAATAGAAACAAGGTTTCCAGTGTTGTAAAAGGCAATTTAAAATCTGTAATGGGACTAAATCACCCAGAGGGGCGTATGAGTCCCAATCAATTTTTTTCACAAATTTCAAAAAAAATTGAGTGATTTTTATGCTTTTTACTTTGTATGATCTATATACTAAATGAAAATGTAGATTTTAGATTATATTCAATTATGCAAGATGAAAAAATGCAGCCTATATGCACTTTCGTTAATGCAAGATTTAGAAACCCTAGATGCAAGACCTAATGCAAAGTTAATGTAAGATAAGTCTAGGACTATGATACACTCCAAATCATAAATAATGATGTTATAAATGTGGTTTCACGAAAAAGAAGCAATATAAATAGGTGTTCCATCTCTTGGGAGGTGGAACATAAACTAGGTTCTTAGGGACCTAGATCTATTTCCCTCAAGTTTCATTCAAGAACAACCCTAGAGATCTCACTCCCAAGATGGAATGAAGGAAGGAGATCTGCTAAAGGTTGTCCTTAGGTGTGATTAGAGACTAAAAATGGGTTCACCACCAAGCTATGGCTTGGAAAGACAAGAGATGAATGAATCATGTAAAATATGATGTAAAACCTAACTAGATGACCTAGGAAATGAAACTAAACTATAGAATATCAAACTGGAAATGAAGAGAGGTGCACCTGGAAGAGTGATGAATTCAAAAAAGGTCTAAAACCCTTAAAACAAATTGTTAAATTTCTACTGGGACTCATATGCCAGTCTGGATGATTTATTCCCAAACTAGGGTTTGTGTGCCAAAACTAGAATCTAATAGTGTATGATCTGAATCCACTAAAATATTGAAAAATCCCTATATTAGGACTCATATGCCACAAGTGGCACATCAGTCCCACATATCCTTTTCAGAGTGTTAAGGCTTGAATTTGGTCTCCAAACTCTGCTCCTCCTTCCACACATTATTTTTGGATCTAGAACCATTATTTAAAACTTGTAGATGATGTTTAGTGAAGATGAAAACCTTGTGATGACTTGATGACTTTCTTCGACCTTCCAAAATAATCTTTAAAGGATCTTCAAGGTCCAAGACACCTATATCAGGAATCACACATGTAGAGAGAAGGAAAACCTTGTTGATTGTTAGGTAATGGGGGTTTGGCTTGGTCAAACCCCGTTTAGGTAATAAAACCAAATAATGAGATAATGAAATAAGGACATGAAACATGAAGCATAGAACATGAAAAATGAAAAATTATACCTTGAATGATGTTTTGTAATTCAATAACCTAACAGGAAGTGTCCATGAAGAATGCATATATTGATCTTGAAATGAGTGTAGAACAATGCTTAGTCTTAGATCCTGAATACAACATCACAACACTAGATCAATAACATGCTTGATGCTTGATGAACTTGATATGATGATGGATCTTGAATTGCTGCAACAAATGATGAAGAAATATTCCTTTGAATAATTTAAAGATGCTCAATAATTCTCATGAATGCTCTTGTGAAGTCTTTTAAACTCTTGAATTTCTATTAGGAATGCTCTCTTGAAATTCTTTGGTGAAAATGAGCGAAATAACCTTGTATTTATACTTTTTTATGCCATATTTCCAAAAATTACAACACTACAAGTTGAACTCAGATCTAGGAGGAAAAAATCCCACCAATAATTTGAATTAAATTTGATTTAGGGCCACACAAGACTCATACACCATAAGTGTCATCTGAGCCCCATTAGGCTTAACTATGGAACACATTTTCAAAAATTCTTAGAATGATGTAAAATCTAGATTGAGGCCCTAAAACCTAGGTGGGACTCATACTTCCAAGGTGGTGTATGAGTTCTAGATCACTAAATCTAAGCTACATAACCTAAAAACACCTGAATTATGATTGATTGTGGGTTTATGTTAGGATTACCCTCTGAAAGATACATTAATTAAGGCTTATAGATACAAAATAAGGCCAAATAAGGCATAAAGAAGCCCAATTATTTAATAAAACATCAGTGTGAAAGTGTTTGGATATACATTACAACACCTTAAATAAGGCACCATTAAGTTAATTTAGTTTACAAGGGCCAAAAACTTCATGTGAAGTTTTAAATAAATACACTTTACAACATTAAATTAAAGTAAAATTAGGTCAATTTAGCTTAAAACGGCCCTAAATCCAATGTGAATGTAGAAAAAAAATTAAAACACTAGATAAAGGTTACATTAGGTCCATTTTAACATTAATCATTCCCATATCAAGTAAGGAAAAGGGATACTTTTTCTATTGCCATAGATAGTGTGAAAAGCGCCATTATTAAATTAGTTAGATTTTAGCCTACTTAGTAGATTCCTATTCATACTAAACTTAATATAACTTAGAGGACTTCTGGATTCTTGTCTCACCTCATGTGGTTGAGACAAGTGTTCGCCCTTTTTAAGATACCTCTTTCATGGTCACTTGCCACTCACTACAACACTTGTCATGTGAGCTAACACGTGTTAGATCTTTGAAGGATTGGTTAGTCATTGTGTTTCACATTAAAAACCTAACCAAATTTCTTATTTAAGAAAGATAATATTATTTATTTTAATCAACTCTTTTATCAATCTCTTTCACAATTGAAAATTGGGCTCATTGTCAACAAGTTTTTTTATGGGAGAACAAATTTTTTGCTGTTATGATCTAGTTAGAAATCCTAACACGGAATCAAAGAAATGCAACAAAACCATTCCCAAAATATTTTATCAAGACTAGTGTAGAGTTCCATGTAATTTTATTTTCATGTAAAAATTATCTTTGTTTGGGTTTTATTATTTGTGGATCTCCATTTTGATTATTTTTATGATTTTCTTATACGTATTTTTGGCCTCATTCATGGGAATTTTGGAGTCATTATTTTTAGACAAATTCTAATTTTCATTGTAGACCTTCACTATGAAACATGTAACTAGACTCAAATCAGCCTAGAGTTCATTATCAAGCTCTTCTCACTATGCCACACATGACCAAAATTTGCACTAGGTGCTCACCATATAGATTTGATATCTATCTTTTGGCGACATTTTACTAGAAAGCTATACATTGATCAACATCTAAGATTCATTATGCATGGGACTGTAGACAATACAAAGCTTATTTGATCTATTCCGTCCTCTCTTTGGCACCCTAGTTAGGTGCCATTTTAGTGTGCTATTCATCCTCAACAAAGGTGGCTCTAAAAACTAGTATCGACTTTAAATTGTTTCTAGTTCATCGATGCATAGGAGAAGGCATAGAAATGATTCTCAAATGTGTAGGTTGTCACTTTTAAACTCTTAATTTTATTTGACTGAGATGCCTCTCCATTCAATGTACTGGTCCAAAATTGGCGGCATAAAATTTTCCACTCCAACCTACACACAACATTCACTCCCACATAGCTACAAGTCTCCCACACACAATTTACACCCTTCAACGACTTTGTTTAAATGATTTATTCTCAAAACTTTGTAAAAAGACTCAATACTTGGCACCTACTCAACTCAGTCAACACCAACCTACCCATTATTTCAAGCATTATTTTCTATGGTTTATTTTCTTTTTAAATATTTTGGCACAATTTTTGTAACCTCATTTTATGCTCACCATAATAGTTAACCATTGCTTACTTAAGTGTCGAAAAAATTTATCCTTTTTCACACTTTATTTAAAGTAATTGACACATATTTAACTTAATTATGCATTGGAGTGGTGTTGTAAGTTGTTGTACACACTCACACCTGTCTAGGGTCCTTATTTAATTAAAATATATTTATATTTCACCTTTTACAAGAGTGTTAAGAAGTGTTTTAAGACATTTTTACACTTTTCTAAGGTCTATTCATCTATTTAAGCCTAATGGACCCCCATTGTACTTAAATTAGGGCCTATTTGTAATTTTGTAAAGTGTTTAAACAAACTTTCACTTCTATCAAGGGTGGTATTAATTAATGGTGGTTAATTAGACTTAATTACCACTTTTAATTAAAATTCAAGCCCTCTAAATTAAACCTCCCAAAGATCAATCTTGACAACAAGAAATTAAATGACATAGCCTTGAATGTGGAAAATTTTAGGTCTTGGAAAGTGTGCCAGAACCCCTCCCATAACAAGACCTCACATTGTTGGCATATTCCAACTAGGTTTTTGATCCTCTTTCCACCCCCCAAAGCTTGGTCTTCAAAATTGAGCTACGACCCATTCGCCCAAGGTGGCGAATAGGTCCTCCCTTAACAAGGACCCTCTTTTGAAATTTCATCTTGGTGGTATTTTAATTAATTTCATTTCCAAATATGAGGTTAGCCTGAATTATTTGAATTTCAGGGTTAAATCTCTAATTTAGTATAAATACAAGGTTATTTTGACATAATCTCATCTAAAAATTCTAAGAAAATCTAAGGGAGAAAACTAGAGCAAGATTACAAGCAAGAAAGACAAAGAACTCAAGCAAAAGTGAAGTTTGTCCAGAGCAACATTTCAAGATCTTCAAGCTCATTTTGTATCCAAGATCAAGCGTTGTTGAAGGTTGATGATAAATACCTCTGGAGAATAATGAAGGATTCTAGGTGTTGGAAGATGCACAAGTCATACAACCAAGCCTAAGGACTTGTTTCTGAAGTGATTCCATCTTCTATAATCATCATATTTGCAACCTACAAGAGGTATTTTTATATTTGTGATTCATTGGAGGGATTAGAAATCTTCTTTAGTGAGTCATTTACATTGTTCATACTATTTTCTAGGGTTTTACCCTAACACAATGGGGTAAAATTGCCTTTACATTCTCTTGGATCTTAGTCTTAGACACACTTAAAATTTAGATTGCACACACTATTACATGTTTCAGCTTTCCTTTCATCATCAAAGGTTTAATTGACAACAAGGGTTTTTACTAAGGTAAACCCCTATGCAAAAAAATATACCAAATTTGTTTTGCAGGTTCTAGGAAAATTCAGATTCAAAAATAGGAAATTCAAAGTGCAAGGGAGAAGGGAAGACCTCAAAGTTGCAACCTAGATTTAGAGATTTCTGGAAAACCCTAGCAAGACACATTCACCTTTGAGGGTAAATGAGTCCATATTTAGGGTTGACATGCATTAGATTCCGAAAGATTCAAGCTTCTGTTTCCAATTCAGAGCTCCCCAAAATAGGCTACTTGGACCCATTTTCCTTTGGTGGCAAATGAGTCCCTATTAGCAGAATAGAAAAGTTAGATTTCACTAGGTGCACAACATCCTTACCTTCCTTTTTTTTTTTGTTCAATTTATGCATTTATGTGTTAGACTTAGGATTAGGGTTTGTTAATTATCCCAACTCTTTCTCTCACAAATTGAGATTTACTTGACAACCCCATCCTTGCATAAAGGAAAGGGTTAAAGATCCCTTAGTCTCCATTCAATTCACCTCTTGTGTTGATAGTTGTTTAAAGGTTCTTGGATCTCATATTTTGAATGAAACACCCATATAGAGAAAAGGTGGATTGGAAACATTCTTATCCTCCCTCTTTCTCCATGTTTCACTTATTAGTCATTAGTTGATGGTTTGGCTACAAACCTAAATTTTTGAAAAAGGTAATTTTTTGTCATCATTGGCAAGGAGTTTTTTTTTCTTTTGCAACCTACAAATGGGGTGGGGGGTATTTTTTAAAAATGGGCATTTTAATTTTACGTTTTTATCATTTTATTGACGTATGAAAGACATACTTAATCTATGTCTTCATTATCTATCTCTGACAAAAACTTGTAAGAACTCAAAATAGAAAGTAAGTTTGTAAATGCACTAATATAGAGTACCAGAAAACCTGAATGTGTGTTTCTTAGGGAGGGATGTTTATACTTACACTAAATTATAAAGTGTAATGGGGGGTTATGTAGTGCCTTGACTTGTTATCACAGTAAAGGATCCTCGTGATTCTCACCTCATGCATGTGTTTCCTTTATTTTCCATCACAACAATGGATCCTCATGATTCTCACCTCATGCATGTGTATCTTGATGCACAACCTTTTTTAGATTCTTGTACATATTTTCGACCATTTCTAGCTCTAAATTCTTATGCACACTGTGTGCTTGATTTTAGTTGGTCTTCTTACACCTCTTCTTGTTAACATTAAGGGGGACTATAAAAGTGTTCTTCTAATGTTTATTTCAATGGAGCATGATTATTTATTCAGAGCAGTGGAGGAACTTTCTACTTTTCGGGGGTCTCATAGACCTTCTATCTTTATTTCTCGCATGAGGGCCTATATTTAGTAGATCATATTTTGTGAAATTCTACTACTTATGTAGAGCACCATGATGCATATTTTATTAGTGTAATACATGTCACTCCTGCATTTATTGACCATACCCAAAAATCATAGTTCTATCTCTATAATTTTAAGCTTCACAAGCATCTATGTATTCCTAGTTAAGTATTGTTCCATATGTTCACTCATGCAACATTTTGTATCTCTTATCCGTATCTAAATTTCTTGGAGGTTCATTGATTCTAGCAAAGACTAGTTCATCTTCGACAAAGTTTAAAACTTCAACATGCTTGAGGAGTTCTTCATCACCATGTTTGTATCATCATGGAACATATTTTTACGAGCTATTATCCTTATCTTTCTCTTTTTTAGAGAGGATTTTTGTTCCCATTAGGTTTTCTCCCTTTTATCCATTTATGAAAGATCATTATTGTACATGAGTACCTTACCAGTCCTTGTTGTTCAGACTCATTTTTTTAGTGTTTAGCTTACTCCCTAAGTATCTCTAAAGGGGTGTTCGTCTGAAAGGAGGTATTAATAAACTAGTTAGTTTTTATCTAGGTTAGTAGATTTCTATTCACACTACACTTAAGTTTACTCATAAAATGTTTAGAATTTTTTCTCACCACATGTTGTTGAGACAAGTGTTCTCACTTTGTGAGAAACCTATTGTATGGTCACTTTCAACTCACTATAACACTATTCATGTGAGTTTAGAAGTGTTTCAAATTTGAAGGGTCAAATAGTCATTGTGTTTTACATGACTACCTTCACTAACTTTCTTATTTAAGTAAAAACATATTGTACATTTTAATCAACTCTTTAATGAATCTCTTTGATAATATAAATTAGGCTCATTGTGTGCAAGTGCTTTTGTGAAAGTACCTAGTTTTTGTTGTTATGTTTCTGTTAGAAGTCCTAGCAATCATTAATTACATGATTTGGCCACTAAAATTACCATTAACATGGATGCACATAAACATTAGATTTATTTAGAAAAAATCACATTGCAAATGATTTTTCATAGAATGAGAGTATTTATTTCTCTACTCTATCATTGTTAGCCAACTTACATCCGGTAGACATTCAAAATAACATTAGAGAAAGGATTATGTTTTTTCTTTATTTTATTTGGTTGGCTCTACACTTTTTCCATTATATGTTTTTAAAATAGATTAAAAACTATAAAAAAACTAATAATAGACCAACCAAAACACCACAAACTAATTATTTTTCTAGAAAATTGCAGAAAAAAAAATATCATTAACTTTACAAAAGCTAATTAATTTTTGCATTTAGATAAAAATTTATGATTTTTATTAACTATAGAACCATCAATCATGATGTTGCTAGTATGAATACTTGTAAACACTAGAAAATAGTTTATTTTTTTACTACTCACCATTTGATTGACTTTATCTTTTTCTTTTCTTTTTCTTAACTATATTTTTTAAAATTCTACTAACAAAATTAGCACACCCCAATCCAATCTCACAAACAATTTCTCTTAATTATAAATAACTTAAAATAAACTTCATAAAAAAATATTAATTTTTACATTTGTACAAATTCACAAAATATATTAATGTGATTATATATAATAAAAACTAAAAATCAATTATATAAATAATATACTTTATAATTTCCACGACATATTTTTATTAAAAATAAATTTTAAACCTTTACATTTACACAAATTTGATAAATCCATTAATATAAATGTAGATGAAAAAGAATAAGAAACTAATTATATAAGCCAATGTAATTTTAAATCAAATAAAACAATTAACCATACACATTTTTAAAGAAAAATATGATAAAGACTTTACTATTCGTTCCTCGGGACAAAATAAGGTCTGCTAGAAAAATTGTGTTAAATTGTTACACATAAATATTGTTGTGAACCCTTTAATTTTGGACTTGCACAAACACAGCAAACAGAAAAACACACTGTTAGATCAGATAGTGCAAGGTGAAATGAGGATTCCCCATGAAATCTATTTACACAAATTTAAACTAGGAAGATAAAGAACATAAAATAACAGATAGATGTAATCCTAAATTAAACAAGTGCAAACTCATGATCCCATGGGGGAATTGGTGTTGATTTTTATGTCGAAATCAACCCTTTCCCAATTCCTATGTGTAAACGTTGTTATTGTGATGGTGATATCAGCTGGCTGAAATGGAGTGAATAAGATTAGATCTCAATTCAAGAGAGTAACCTTGCACAAAATGTGTGAAATCTATGGATGAAATAAAGTATAATATACATTCTTGAATTGTGGATAGTGAATTGAATTTTGAGTATAGTAAGTTTACTCAAAAAAGTGGATGTTCAAATGAGAAGAGAAGCCTCCAATTTATAGATTTCTAAAATGGAAGAGAGAGTGAAATAGAGCAATGTGGGATCATTCAACATCCAATGGCCAAGTGCCACTTGTCAAGATGTGAATGGCTGTGGGTTGTGCACATTGTAGCCAAAGTGCCAATAAATGAAATAAGGGGGAATTTCAAATTTGAGAAATGACATGTGAGAGGGAAAAAGGAATCAAATAAATGCCACTTCACTCAATTCACAAGGACATGTAAGACAAGTGAATGCCTTGTTGGATGTACACGTCCACTTGGACTTTTTGAATTCAAATGAGGGAATATTCCCTTTTGATGCTATGTGAGGGAAAATAGAGAATAAAATAAATCAAAGTAATTGATTTATTTTTGAAAGTTGCATGAACTCTAGAGAATTTTAGTGAGAAGGATTAACTTAATCAAGGATTTGATTAATTTAATGAAGAATTAGATGATTTGACAATTTTGACTCAAATAGATGAATTAATTTAAACCAGAATTGAGAAGAAATGATCAACTAAATAAATGATTTTATTTATTTAACTTAAAGAAGAATATGTTAGATTAAATCAAATAAGGTTTAATTTATTTAATTCAATAAGAGGACTTTAGAGACTTTAATCAAATAAAATGATTTATTTAATTAAACAAAAATATAAGGTTAATTAGATTAACTGGTTAATTTAATCATTGGAGGAGGAAGACTTAATTTAATGAATAATGATCCAGTTCATCTAGAGACGGAATATGATGAAATGTTGTTAGTAAATGGGATCAAGTGTGTCCGAATGAAATTGTAAATTTTCCATGTCTACATTTTGCCCCTCATTGAAGCAATGTACTTGTTGCATTGATTCAAATAATAAACTACTATGATGAAAGTAAAATAATTCTTGAATTTTCTAGATGCCTCATTGTTGCCCCAGCAGAAGGGTTATGCTGGTATATTGCCACTTCAAGAGATTGAGTAGAAATGCTAATTTTGCAATCGATATCATGATGAATTGCGAGAGGAGTGGTTCTAATAATCAGAGGATAAAAGATAATTCTTTGATGTAGATAGATCTGATGATGCATAGACAGTCATTAACTATGGGTAGTCTCGTGTATACCTTGATTCAACACACCGATTTTAGGTAGAAATGTTAGCAAAGATAGAAGAATGAGAAGAATGGTAAGAAGATCCACACAAGATGATGATTGATGATTTTCCTAGCAGGAGTTAGGATTTCAAAGGGCTAATTAATTTATGTTTGATAGCACATGTAGGTATGATGCATCAAGGTATAAAGGACCAAGATGGCGTTGTACCTAGTGTGATGGAATTTTACTTGAAAATCAAATAGGTGTATTCTTGTTCACACTTAGTGTACATACTTCATTCATGATGTAGTTCAGGTATTCTAAACATCTCAGACCAAAACATAGAAAATCAAGCCTTCGTATGTGGTCAACAAGATACCTAAAACACCCTCCCTACAAACCAAACAAATCATGCATGACTAAGTTATTTTACAAGAGTATCCAACAAGAACAACAGATAAAAAGGATAATAATCCTTGCCCCATTCCTTTCTCTCTAAACCTGATTTGTTTAGGTATCATCGACAGATCCTTGCGATGAGCACAAAATAAGATAAGTGAAAAAGACAAAGATAAAGTAAACAAACAAGCTAATGTTCTTCATACCGCTAGCCAGACTAACTACTGTGAGGGGTACCTGATGCTTATTTCCATCGTAGGAAAGCTTCATCCTAGGACATGTAGTGATTAGGGTTTTGGTCGGACTGATTTGGGTAATAAGCTATTGATATTTTGAGTTGATCAACTTGATGACTCACTAATCTAGACTTTCAAGACTCTGACGATTAGAGTGTTCAATTTTGAACCTTCTGGACTTGCTTTCGACTGACTCACCAAAGGGTGAAGGAAATGACTGATTTTATTATGAGTGATGACAATCATGGGTGAAAGCAAGATGAAATGGATGCACCATTTTGGGTTTTTCAAATATTTTGAGGCTATTTTTGGTATTTTCAAGATTTATGATGAAGAGACTAACTTAAAGACCTATTCTAAGGGTCTTAAGAGTTGATCTGTAGATTAGCCTTGCCTATGTTATATAGGTAGATACCACATAGTTCAACTGATGAAAGACTTGATGGTGATAACATGGGCAAGTACATTGCCATTTTATTATGACGGATGCCTAAAGGACTGACCTATGATATAGACTAGATGGGAAAATGGATTTCCAATGCGACGAACGCCTAATAGATTGACCTTACTATCTTGGGGGATAATCAAGGATCAACCTTGCATACGTTCAAGCTCAGAGACGACATAGTTTGACAAGGTGAAAGACTGAGAAGACTTAATGATGCTATTTTTGGTTTTTTCAAGATGTTTTACAAATGTTTTTGGTATTTTCAAGATTTACGAGGAAGAGACTAACTTAAAGACCTATCCTAGGGGTCTCAAGAGTTGATCCATAGATTATACTTACCTACGCTATACATGTAGAGACCACGTAGTTCTACTGGCGACAAACTTGACTCAATGAAAAGATAGATGGGAAATGGATTGCCAATACGACGTGCACCTAAGGACTGGCCCTACTATAAAATAGATGGGAAAACGGATTGCCAATGCGGCGAATGCCTAAGGATTGACCCCAACTATAGAATAGATGGGAAAATGGATTTCCAATGCGACAAACGCCTAAGGACTGAACCTAACTCTAGAATAGATGAGAAAATAGATTGCCAATGAGACAAACGCCTAAGGACAGACCCTAACTATCTCGAGGTATGATCAAAGATCAACCTTGCCTACATTCAAGCTCAAAGACGATGTAGTTCGGACAAGGTGAAAAACTGACAAGACTCAATGATGAATTTTTTGAAGATTTTCTGATATTTTGACATGTTTTTGGATTTTTGAATGATTTGGATGTTTTTGATTTTTAGATTGATTTTTTAATGTTTTTGGAGTTTTTTAATGAATTGCGGGAAGAGCACAAAAATGTACACAAATCCGATCCACTGCCAATTTCAAGGACATGCCCCCAATGTTTAGGCAATAGATTAATTCGATAAAGGCAGGATAAACTGACCTTAGGAATATCCCAAGTAGTACTATGGTGGAATATGATACGGTCACTAGCTCAGGCTATGGTATGGATGCGAGCGGATGGGTGTATGAATGATTAAGGAAATGTGATGGAATGGATGAGTGAGTCGTGCAGATCTTGGCGGATGGAGAGTGCTTTATTTACTCTTGGTGCTTATTTGCCAGGGGGTGCTGGCAAGAAGTTGAGTCCACTTTTTTGGCCAAAAAGTGGAAGTGTTTTCCCTGATTTTTAGAGTTTGACACATTTGACCTTAAAATTTGAAGCACTTAGAGATGAAATCTTTGAACAAGTCACTCATCAAAAAATTTAGTACTCAGAGTCTAGTTTCCAAATATGTAATTTATTTCAATACCCACATTGTACAAATTGAGTTTCAATAGGCTTTTGTAAAAACCACTATTTAAAAGTCATTTTTTTTACCATACCATGCATGTGTACAACATCCATATTTTGACTTAAATTATCATATTTTTCTAAATCCTTTCGGGAAAAGACTTGTGACTCACTGAAGTGTGCCCTAGATATTTTTTTTGTAATTTTTTATTGAATATTTGTTTTTTTGTTAATTTTTTATCAGGCATATTTGTTGTTCAGAAAAATCATTGTGTATAACATGCATAAGATGACCTAAATTTATCATTTTTTAAATTTTTTTAAAAATTGAAAATAATTGTCTAAAGATTGCCCTTGTGCAATCCGTTCGTCAAAATGTTATGTTGATCAAAAGTTATTAAAATAGTAAAAAAAACTGATATTTAAAGTTTATGGACCAATTTCATCAGAAATTAATTGAAAAATAAAAATAATAATCCAATTGTAAAAAAAATTACATATTTGGAATCTACATTGTCTTATCTAAAATGGGTTTTAATTTCATCAAAAAATTCTGCAAAAAAAGGTGTCAGCCATATGCCCAAACTCAATATTTTTTTGTGACATTGCTAGGACCTTCAACTTTCAAGTCAAACCAGGTCCAAAGCTTAGGTTTGGGACCCCAAGCCTTTTCCCGAACCAAAAAACAAAGCAAAAACCCGATCAAAAATTAAAATTTTAAAACACAGGATCTCGTTTTCGTTTCATAAAAAAATATTTTTTTTATGAATTTAAGAAACGGGATCCCGTTTCAAAACGAGATCTCGAATTTTAAAATGTGGGATCCCATTTTCAAAATGGGATCCCACTTTTTAAAATATGGGATCCCATTTCTTAAATTCATAAAAAAATTAATTTCTTATGAAACGGGATCCCGTTTTTAAAAATGCGGGATCCCATTTTTTAAAAAGAGGGATCCCATTTTAGAACGGGATCCCGTTTTCAGCTTGAGGTCCCAAACCTAAAAGGGATCCTGTTTATTAAAACCGGGATCCCATTTTCTACAAGTTGATTCCATTTTTTTTCCTATGGTAAAAACTTCCACGTTTCGTGGACTCATCTTTGTGCTTCTACCCCAGGTTTTCATCAAGGTACTTTTCCAAAGCGCCACCGAAGTGATTTTCATTGGAGGAAAATTTTTTCTTTGCTTTTTCAATCCTTTTTCTAATTTTTTAGGATTTTTGCATTTTTTGATTTTTTTGTTGTCACCAAGACGCCTGTTTTGCAAGTCTTCATCAAGGTAACCATTTTTTCAAGACTTTTTCTGATTTTTTTTGCAATTTTTTAGGAATAAAACTTTTTGAGGTGAGAGCTATTCATGGGCTCCTGTAGAGGCTCACCCTTTGGTGTTGACAACTGATCTGCCCTTGACTTATAGCTTGTCATGATGATGAAAGGTCTCAGCTAGTTGGGTTCAAATTTTCCTTTGCTATCCGGGTTTGGTACATTCTTTTGGTTTTCTTTTAGTGCAAGGTCACTGACTTGGAAGGTGTGTTGCCTGATCTTCTTGTTGTAGCTTCGTTTTAGGAAATTATAGTAGACCTGTAGATGATTTAACGCATCGATGTTTCATTCATCTAGTAACTCCAGCTCATTCAGTCTTGTGACCCTGTATTCCTCATCTCTGATGAGGTTTTGCAAAGATATTCTTAGGGACGGGAGATCGATCTCAATTGGGAGGATGGCTTTTGATCCATAGACCAGGGAGAATGGGGTGGTGCCTGTTGGCATGCAGATGCTGGTGCGATAGGCCCATAAGGTAGGATTGAACTACAGATGCCATTCACGACTGAAGTCATTGACTATTTTCTTAAGTATCTTCAGAATGGTTTTGTTGGTAGCTTCTGCTTGGCCATTGCCTTGTGGGTAATATGGGGTGGAAAAGTCGTGTTGGATTTTGAATTTTTCACACAAGTCACGGACATCATGATTCTTGATGGGTGTCCCATTATCAAAGATAATGGATTGGGGAACACTGTATCGGAAAATGAGGTAGTTTAGGATGAATTTGGATATCTGCTTTCTAGTGATGTAGATCATGGGAATTGCTTCGACCCACTTTGTGAAATATTTAGTGGTGGTGATAATTAACTTATGGCCGTTAGATGAGGTGGGTGAGATTTTACCTATGAGATTGAGCCCCCATTGGGAAAAGGGCCAAGGTGTAACAATGGGATGTAATTATTGAGCTGGTGCATGAATGAGATCCCCATGCTGCTAGCATTGTAGATACCTTCAGACAAATTCATGTGCCTCTCTTTCCATTATCGGCCAGTAGTACCTGGTTCTCAACAACTTCTTAGCCAAGGTCATACCACTCGAGTGTGAACCGCAAGTGCAATTGTGTACCTTAGTCAAAGAATTCAAGGCTTCCTCAAGTTTTAAGCAACGCAGTAAGGTTCCATCAATGCTCCTACAGAAGAGAGATTCTCCTAGGATGACAAATCGTAAGGACCTTTTGACAAAGGTTCGCTTAAGGTTCGGGGTAATGTCGGCTGGGAGGATTCCTAATATTAGGTATCTGCAAATGTCATGGTACCAAAGATCATTGGTACCAATGAGTTTGCATGCGTATTCTGACTCTGGTACATCAAAAGTTGGTGCGAGAAGTTGCTTTATGAGGAATTCATGTTTCAAGACGTTGCAAGGGACATCCAAAAAGGATCCAATCATTGTCATTGCATCAGCCACCCTATTATTTTCCCTTGGTATCTACTCAAATGTGATGTCAAAAAATGATTCCTTGAGGCTTTCTACCACCTTCTTGTATGGTGTAAGCTTATCATCCTTAGTTTGGTATTCACCGTTGACTTGGTTAATGATAAGCTGTGAGTCCCCATAGACCTCCAATGCCATGATTCACCACTGTGCTGCAATCTTGAGACCTATGGTTAAAGCCTTGTACTCTGCAATGTTATTTGTATAGGGGAATATCAACTTATAATATCTTGGTATGCAATCTCCTTGTGGGGTGATGAAGAAAATGTCATCTTCTAATCCATGTTGTGTGTGGGAACCATCAAAGTATAGTTTCAATTGATCTGCTGCACCGAGATTGAAAAGGGACTCGTCTAGAAATTCTGATATGAGCGAGTTGTCTTCATATATTGGAGCTTTTGCTAGTTGATCCACAATCTCTTGTCCCTTGATCACTTTTCGCTCTACATACTCAATATCATGCTCAGATAGTATCATAAACAATTTAGCCATTCTGCCTGTAAGCATTTATTTTGATAATAGATACTTGAGGGGGTCTATCTTGCCGATCAACTTAATTTGATGAGCTAGTATGTAGTGTTTGAATTTCTTGGCTGCAAACACCACTGCCACAAAATATTTTTCTATTGATGTGTAGTTGTGCTCATGCCCCACCATTTTTTTTTTCTGATATAGTAAATGGCCCGCTCGGTTCCCTTTTCATCATGTTGGGCTAAAATGGCACCAAGGGTAGCTATTGTTGTTGAGATGTATAGAATCAATGGTTTCCCTATGATCGGTGGCATCAAGACAGGTGGTGTAAGTAGATATTCTTTTATTTTTTTTGAATGCTTGTTCACACTTGTCATCCCACCTGAATTCCACTCCCTTGTGGAGTAAGTGTGAATAGGCAATTTGCTTATCTGCCAGTTGTTCTATGAATCTTTGGGTGGACTAGAGTCTACCTTGTAATCCTCTGAGTTGCTTTAGTGTTCTTGGTTCTCACATATCGAGGATTGCTTTTACTTTTGAAGGATCCACTTCTATCCCTCTCATTGATACTATGTAGCCCAAAAGTTTTCCATATTGTACCCCAAAGACACATTTCTTTGGGTTGAGCCTGACCTTGTATTTTTCCAACCTATCAAAAATTGTACTTAGGGTCGCTAAGTGATCTTGTCTCTTTCTTGATTTAGCCAATATGTCATCCACATAATCTTCGATAGTTTTTTGGATCGTGTCATGAAAGATCCGTGTCATGGCTCTTTGGTATGTAGCTCCTGCATTCTTTAACCCAAATGGCATCACATTCCAGTAGTAGGTTCCCCAAGGACATGTAAAGACTCTCTTATGCTGGTCCTCCTTCATGATCATTATTTGGTTATATCCCGAGAAGCCATCCATTAGGGACAACATCTCATGTCCAGTTGTCATGTCCACTATCATGTCAATGTTGGGTAGTGGAAATCAATCCTTAGGACATGCTTTGTTTAGATCTCTAAAATTTGTGTAGATGTGAATGCCCCCATTTGGTTTGAAGATTGGTACATGGTTGGATATCCACTCAGGATAGTCAATCGGTCACTACTAGCGCAAACATCAGTGACGTCAAAGGTGAAATTGTCCAGTGGGATGCCTAGGAAAACAGGTGGTATAAGGGTAGTTGTTGATATTTGAGGAGAGTTCTTGACTGCCCTACTGGGAGTACCTCTACCATGTAGGGCTATACTCAGAGGAGTATACCCAAGGCCAAGATTTCACATTCCTCTTTCTGTAATGATGGGCTCCAGGCATCTATCACTATTCTTTCCAAGAATTTCGTTTCTATTGTAGCCCATGCCAAGCATTATTTGCAACCCTTTGCTAGCCTCATCCATGGGAAATGTGGGTGTGGGTTCCTACATCATGGTATATTATTCTTGAAATATCCTCCTCACCAAAATTTTCCTGACTTAGGTCTCCCCACCTGTGGAATCTAGAGGGGTTGGTCCTAAAGGTGTGGACGGGTGTTTCATTTGGTCGAGGTTTCCTGTGCGACCTAGGAGATTGTGGTAACTCTCCTACAACAAATGCATTCCTCTTCATTCTATATTCTCTGCATCCATTGTCCTGGATCATGTTTTTGATGTATGATATGTTAGGGCTAGTGGGTGTCTTTGTAGCAGAAGTGGAGGCGAGGTTGGCTGGGTTGATGTATGAAGTGGATGGGCCTTCATCATTTTTTGGTACTTGGGGGATTTTATAAAACTTGGCTCCCAAGTTTTTGCAATAAGAAAATGGTTTTGGATCCCTGTGTATAGTAACCTCCTCATTTTGGTGCATGAATTTGATACACTGGTGATATGTCGAGGCTACCACTTTCATTTCGTGGATCCATGGACATCCAAGGAGGATGTTATATGGTAAGTCATGGTCAAGGACCTGACCGATGGTATCCATAGTTGTTGGTCCCACTTTGATGGGGATTTTGATAGTGCCCTAAGACACTCTCTCTTGATCATCATATGCCCTTATTGTGATGCTTTTGTTATTATTTATGGAATCCTCAGTGAATCCCAATTTCTTTATGAGTTTTAGGGAACAAATGCTAAGGCATGCACCTCCATCCACTAGGACTCTTTTAAATTTATTTTTATGGATAAGCACTTGAAGGTGGAGTACGTGGTTATGAGATGGTTGTGAGGGGGAATCTTGGTTAGAGAATGTAAGGAGATTTGGGTTAATGATGTTACCAACCATAGCCTGAAGCTGCTATGTGTCAAGGGTGGCAGAGACAGTGGATGCAACTAATGCTTCATCAAGGATCTTCCTATGGGTGGCAAAAATTTTCAATTGTTTCATGATGGAGATTTGGGCAGGGGTTCTCTTTAGCTGGTCAATGACATTGTAGTCATAGGGAATTGATTTTGTATTAGAAATGGGGGTCTTAGCTTCTGCCCCTAGAATGGTGACCTTCCCACCACATGTGGTGACTCCACAGTTGTTATTAGATCCTTTGAAATTTATGACTATGACTATTTCATCGACACATCTAACTATCTCCTCATACACTAGATTAGTGCAAGCATATTTTTTCTTGCCTCTATTGTTCCCCTGATTGTTTCCTTGATTGTGGTTCGGCATCGAATTTGTGTATATTTTTAGATCTTGGTTTCCGGGTGGCTGCTCGACATTGATAACCTTGTCCTCGATGAGGTCTTGAATGATGTTCTTTAGCCTCATGCAATTGGCAGTGGTATGTCCTTTGACCTTGTGATAGTCACAAAGGAGGTTCTCATTATACCATGGCGGTTTGGTCATTGGTTCCGCGTATTGCTTAGAGTTAGAGATCTTGACCAAGTTTTCCTTGACCAATTTCTTTATTATGGACTCGATAGATTCCCCAAGAGCCATGAACTTCTTCTTGTGGGGATATTTTCCTCGGGGAGCTGATCCTCCTTGATTACCCAATTTATTGATTTTATTGGTGGGGAGTGGTTGTTGTGCCACTATTGCATTAGTCTACACATTGTTGCGATTATGATTTTGTGATTGATGATGGGTTTGGATGTTTTGCTTAGGGGCACTGATGACCACTTTAGCATCGACCACACCATCATTTCTGATATTTTATTCCTCGATGATGTTTGAGGTTTATCATATTTTTTGTTGGATGGGTAGTTATCCTATGGTGGAGTGAATGTTGATGCACCTCCTCGTGCAGTAAGGGCTCTTTTGATGTTGAGCACCTTTGGGATCAATTGATCATATGATGTGAGGCATTGCATTTTCATGTAGAATGTCAAGTTTTCATCTAGATTGGATGTGATGGTGCAAACTTGTTGTTCTTCTGGCATGGTCCACTTGCTCTGATTGGCCTTGGATTGCAATCTTTGCAATAAGGATGTGAATATCTCTCCTTTTCTTTGTTTGAGTGTTTATAGTTCTTACAAACTAACATCCGCACCCATGTTGAAAGGATAATTCTTAAGGAAAGCTTCCATGATTTCCTCAAATGTTTTAATGCTCGTGGGTAGGTGAGAAAACCATTCCATGGCTGGACCAGTCAGACTTTGGGGGAATAGTCACATTAGATACATGTCATCGTATGCAACCTCCATCCAATGCACCTAAAATTCCTTGACGTGGTTTTTAGGGTTGCCCGTTCTATTATACCTATCAAATTTGGGGATCTCAAATCCCTTTGGGAATGGTACCATGGTGAGACTTCTATAGAAAGGATAAGGGCACAAGTTGCCTAGAGTTCTTGTCATTTTTCCTTCTTGTAAGTCCAACACTTGCTGCAAGAGAAGTTTGATTTGTGTTGCGACATCTTTGTTTGGGTCAAGAGGTGCAATGAATGTGTTTTGAGGTGTTTGAGGTGTTTTATGGGTGGGAGGATTATTTGTTGGCATTTGCTGCAAGCTCTGCTATGCGTTCAAAGCCTATTGGTATGCCTGCATTTGTGCCAACAACGCTTGTTGTTGATCTTGTTGTTGTTCCAACAACACTTGTTGCTGGTCCATTTGTTGTTGTTCCCATGAAGCCTGTTGTTGGTCAAGATGTTGTTGTGCTAAAAAAGCTTGTTGTTGGTCTAGCTTTTGTTGTGCAAACAAATCTTGTTGTTGGTTGAGCTATTGTTGTGCCAATAAAGCCTTTTGTTTGGATTGTTTCTATGCTTGAAAGTCTTGCAAGGCTTGCAAGGCTTGTTGGTATGCTTGCAGATGGATTGCTTGCAATTGCGCTTGGTATTGTGCTTGTGCTTGTTGTTGGGTTTGTGCTTGAGCTTGATCTTGGGCTTGACCTTGGGCTAGAGCTTGGGCTTGAGCTTGAGCTCGTGCTTGTGCTTGTGCTTGCGCTTGAGCTTGTGCTTGGGCTTGGGCTTGAGCTTGCTGCTTTTGATTGAGTACCCTTTGTTGGTTGGCCTTTTGAATGGTTTGGATTAGAGTGGTGAATGAATTTTCCATGTTGGATTTTTGTGGGATTGGCAGTGGAATAGGAATGATCCCAACCATTGTGATGGGTGAAAGGGTTATGGTAGTGGTTGGGATTTGGGTTTTTGGAGGGGTGGTCAAAATGCTTGGTCCTTGAGAAGGTATTCTTTGGGATATTCATGGACTGATTGATGTATTTTTCATGGTGGTTTGAATGGTCATGATTTGTGATGCTACGGGTGAAATGAGACAATTTGATGTGATGTTCACATTCCCCGGATCTAAGGAACTATCAATGTTTAGGGGAGGAAAACCCAATCCGAGAGTGATGTGGTTGTGAATGGAAATGGGGGAAGAGATGGTATGCTACCCTGGAAAGAAAAATGATTACCAACTCCAGTTGTTCCAAACAAACAACCTTCTCCTTGTGGTAGAGAAGTTTGTATGTTTGATTGACATGCTTATGTAGCATGGAATGAAGATGAACTTATGGGATTATGAAAGGTGAGTGTGATGTAGGGTGTTATGGATTTACTAGGATAGAACTATCTAGTGTGGTGTTGACAACCACCTCTTTGTTGGTCACAAGGTGATTCTTTTATAACTCTCGAAACATGGCACTCCCCTTGTTTACATTCAGTGAGGTTGGTGTGATGGCCAAGGTGGTGTGAGGCATTTCTTGATTGACATTTGGCATTGGGGATGCATTTGTAAGAGGTATGTCCGTACTAGTGCTTGTGTCAAGGTCGGAAGGGACTTGGACCCCTCCTTCTGCTAACGTGTTTAAGTATTCAAACATGGCATTGATAATTTTATGGTTCTCTAGATGTTAGACCATTTTTATCATTTCAGATTGTGTCATCCCCATGTCTTCATTTCTGATGTCCTCTTCATAGCTCTCCTCTTGAGGATTTTTTGATTGTAAAGGAGAGTTACTTGGGGGATTGCTTGATCCCATAAGTTTTATTTCGGAGGTTACCTAACTCATGTCCATGAAATTTGATATTTGGTTGATATTTTCCATGTTTTTCTTGTATTGTGATCTTGTTTGGACCATAAAAATAGGGATCATTTGATCCTAACCTTTTAGGCTACAAAGAGAAAAACTAGGGAAGTCAAAGATCAAAGAAGGTGTTAATGATGATGGATGAACTGAGTGAGTAAAACCTTTTGAAGAACCTTCGAAGGGTTATGCTAAAATTGAAGGAATTAGATTGATTTGTAATGGTTTGACTAGATGTATTAAGTCAAACAAGATTGTAGTGAAGATGTACTCCCTAGGAAGTTGTGTTATCCTAGGAAAACTTGCACAAAAGGATGAATTGGCTAAGTGTGTTAACCCAATGTGATTGTGAAATAGTAGACCTTAGGAAGTTGCGTTATCCTAGAGGTTAATTCATCCAAGAGTTTTGACTATTTTGGCTAGGTGTGTTAAACCAAGTTAGGGTGAAGTTGGTTTAGCCCTTTAAGTTTAGCATTCGTGGATTTTCTAAAGTTCTCAAAAAGTTTGATGATGGGATGAGATTTTGATTTGATGGAGAGATGGATGAGGGTGACAACTTTCATCTTGGACCTTGACCTAGACACAACTCCATTTACAAAACCTTGGTGTTGAAGAACATGCTAGAATTCCTATGTGAGGAAAGCAAACCTTTTAAAAAGTTTAGGATTTTGTTGATAGTAGAACGCATACAATGTTGGATTATTCCTTGAAGCCTTTTTATAGAAGTTGTATACTAGTCTTTCTCTGACCTCAAGGAGAATTTCAAGGCATTGGTCATGGGATTTTAGACTTATCCTTTTGAACCTTGGTTTTGGAATCTTGACCTTTCAGGAAATCATTTGGAACAACACATATGAGGTTCAATTTGTCTTTTATCTTGGCTTAAAGAATTCATTTTACTAAAGGCACTTGCTTGCTTATGTTTCAAACTGTATGTCTAATGTCCCACTTTCTTTTTCATCCCACAAGGTCCATTATGTGGAAATAAAGGAAAATAGAGAAAAAGTCTCCTATGTTTAACCTTATTGAAAACAAATGATGATAGAATCCAAGCACTTAGAAACCTCTAAGGATATGATCCCTTAAATTCATCAAAGGTATTTGTTTCCTAAAAGGGGTTTGAAATTTGAAGGTCTTGTGAATGTTTGTTTTCAAATGTTTTTAGGACCAACCAATGTAATCTTTACTTCCAAGAACTTTTTTACAACCCTAGGATGATGAGACAATATTTCGTTGTGTTCCCACTTGGATGAATCCAACTGCACATATTTTGTGTGGATGCTAAATGCTTGACCACACTGGCTCCCCTCCATGGCACACACTTCTCAGGTCATCCAAGCATTATTACCGATGAATCTCCCATGGCATAATTTCCATCTCTACAACAAAACCGCATGTATAACGTGAGGCGGCTTCAAAGGACATGACCTTTTGCACCAACAAAATAGACAAGGATTCGACCTTTTCTAAACAAAGGGTTTTAATTCTGGCATTTCGTTTGTGGGGGATTATCCAACTTCGGCAAGAGTCCATTTCTATCCATCTCGTTAGAATAATCCCTACAATTCTTGAACTTTCCTCAAGAATCCACACTTATATAACGGTTGGAAGTCGCTTGGCTTTAGCGTGTTCTCGATTGGGTCATTCCATTGGGTGAGTACTTTTTCCCACAAGGCAGGCCCTCTAAGTTAAAGAAAATCAAATAAACTTATCCATAGTTTGATCAACGTTTGTTTAGAAACAAAGGGAGAACACTTGCAACAAGTTTACTCACACTCACAAAGTGTTTTGTTCAATTTTAAGTTCCCAAATCAAAATGTGAAGGCAATATTTTTTACAGCTTAATATCACAAAAAAACTTTTGATTCTCAAGATCGTCATGAGGTGCGAGAGAAGCACATACACCTTTCAAATGATATTAATCTATGAAAAATCTTGCAAAACATAGAAAACACTTGTTCATTTTATACCCCAAAAGCAGTAATGAGTTTGTCTTAAGCACCAAAGGAAATGTGAGATTCTCTTATTCAATTTTATACCCAAATTTAAATCTAGTAAAATATTAAGGTTTAATTTTAACCAAAAGATAGAGTTAAAATGGTTAATTTTTAGCCCCAAAAATAGATGTGAGATGTTTTGAAAGCAAATGGAAAATCTAGCTCAATAAGCATTAAAAAATGCTTTTGTGAATTTCTCCAATCCCGTTTTGTCTTGGCTCAATTCCAATATTCAACCTTTAAAATAACATACAAAGTTAATAAAATATTTCACATAAATCTCTCATGTATTAATGCCTTAATCATAATCTATTAAAAAAAATTGCCATCTTAAAAAAAAATTTATTTAAGCCCCTTTATAAATGCAAACATTTCCTTTTAGAGCTGTTTATTTCCCGAATTAATCCCTTTCACTATTTTACCACGAGTTGCGGTATCATGGTTGGTGGCTAAAGGTAGTCTAGCAGAAGTCTTTATCACATTACTGTTGATAGTTGGGTGGACGACCGCAGTAACATGGTGGTGGGTAGCGGTTACCGCACTATCACTAGTGGTTGGGCAAGCGACCGTGGCACAATAGTGGCGGTCAAACGGTGGTTCGGCTAGTCTACCACAATACCACATGTAAGAGAGTGCTACCTTGCGGTGACATGGTGCGGTCAAGTGACAGTCAGAGTTATAGTTAGCGGGTTTACTACGGTACCATGGAGGGTCCGATGGTAGACCATGGGACGACGGTGACAGTCAAGACAAATAGTGCACAGTTAACGACACTACCACAGTTGAGGGAAAGTTATCTAACAGTAACGCGGTGAACACCTCTCTACTATTGACGGGGAGGGACGAGGTGGCGGTAATGCGGTTAACACCACTCTACTGTAGATGGAGATAGATGAGGTGGTGGTAACGCGGTTAACACCGCTCTACTGCGGATGCAGATGGATGAGGTGGCAGTAACGACGTTAATACCGCTCTACCACAGATGGAGATGAATGAGGTGGGGGTAACACAGTAAAAAGAAAGAGCTAAGGCCTGAGGAAACACCCGACAGCGCTGTACCATGGGTGAATAGACTGAGAGGTGCAGTAACATGAGAGATGGGCGAATCAAATGCATGGGAGACTGGTGAATATGAAAGCACACTAGAACGGATTATGGGCACCAATCCAATAGATAGGAAAATAGGTTTGCCAGATGTTAGAGCTGCAGCTACTCTAGTAGGCAGGAGTAATAAGGTGGTCACTTAGACAAGGCTCATTTTTTATTTGGCCGAACAATGACTCCAAGACATCTGTAAACGGAATGTAACTATGTCCAGAATAGAACTGGTGTTCATTGGAATGGTTTAAAATTTTTAGTATGTGCACAGGTTTATGGATAATGTGTAGTAGACAACTTTGTGAGAAGTATAATCTACCAAGACATCTAGTGGATATAGAAGATGACAGTGATGATGATATTTAGAAACAATGAAACATCAATCTGATTTAGAGATATTAGTAAAATATCATGTAAGCATTAAGCCTGAATCTTTACTAAATCAGTAACATATCAATTCAAAGTCAGAAATCTAAACAATGATACATCAGTCAAAGTTAGAAATCTAAACAATGATACATCAAACAGATTCAGAAATGTCAGTAACATATATATGAGCACTAAATCTGGATCTACACTAAATCATTAACATATCAATTAGATTTAGAGCTCCACGGTGGGTGCCATTATGTGAACTCTTTAATTTCGGACCTGCACAAACACAACAAACAAACATAGTGTTATTTCAGATAGTGCAAGGTGAAATGAGGATTCCCCATGAAAGCCATTTACACAAATTTAAACTAGGAAGATAAAGAACAAAAAATAATAGACGGATGTAATCCTAAATTAAACAAGTGCAAACTCATGATCCCATGGGGGAATTGGTGTTGATTGGTATGTGGAAATCAGCCCTTTTCCAATTCCTATGTGTAAAATTTGTGATTGTGATGGTGATATCAGTTGGTTGGAATGGAGTGAATAAGGTTAGCTCTCAATTAAAGAGACTAACCTTGCATGAAATGTGTGAAATATGTGGATGAAATGAAGTATAATATACTTGCTTGAATTGTGGATAATGAATTGAATTTTGAGTATAGTAAGTTTACTCAAAACTGTGGACGTTCAAATGACGAGAGAAGCCTCTAATTTATAGATTTCTAAAATGGAAGAGAGAGTGAAATAGAGAAATGCAGGATCATTCAACATCCAATAGCTGAGGGTTGTGCACATTTTGGCCAAAGTGCCAATAAATTCAATTAGGTTGAATTTCAAATTTTAGAAATGACATGTGAGAGGGAAAAAGGAATGAAATAAATGCCACTTGGCTCAATGCACAAGGACATGTAAGAGGAGTGAATGCCTTGTTGGATGTATAAGTCCACTTGGACTTTTTGAATTCAAATGAGGGAATATTCCCTTTTGATGCTATGTGAGGGAAAATAGAGAATTAAATAAATCAAAGTAATTGATTTATTATGCAGGTTGCATTCTCTAAAGGATTTTAGTCAGAAGGATTAACCTAATCAAGGATTTGATTAGTTTAATGAAGAATTAGATGATTTGACAATTTTGACTCAAATAGATGAATTAATTTAAACCAGAATTGAGAAGAAATGATTAACTAAATAAATGATTTGATTTATTTAACTTAAAGAGGAATATGTTAGATTAAATCAAATAAGGTTTAATTTATTTAATTTAATAAGAGGACTTTAGAGACTTTAATCAAATAAAATGATATATTTAATTAAATAGAAATATAAGGTTAATTCAATTAATTGATTAATTTAATCACTGGAGGAGGAAGACTTAATTTAATGAATGATTCATTTCATTTAGAGACACAATATGTTGAAATGTTGAGAGTATGATTCAAGAAGAAATGTTGTTAGCAAACAGGATCAAGTGTGTCAGAATGAAATTATACATTTTCCATGTCTACAATTGTTGGATACAACATAAAAATCATAACCTCTATTTAACTTATCTACAATAATCTTTGACTAACCTCACATACAAATTGGTCAAATTCATAGATGTCGCGTTGTGGATAGTAAATATTTTAGGGGACAACTTACTGCATTATTCAAGCCCACATTTTATATGTTTCAATGTCTCCCTTGTGTTAGAGGGTTTGTATATTCAACCGAAATTTCTTTTGCCACATATAAATACATCTCATTTTGTAATCAATCCACATCACCACTTTATCTATTGCAACACTTCAGATTTCATCATATCGAATTCGACGAGAAATTTATCTCTTCAATTAGTATTTGTTATCTATTTTAGACATCTTTTTTAGGAGGACGCTCCCTTGCAATGAATATGGGCAGATCAATTCTTATGAAAATTATAATAGCAATACTTGTTTTCATTTTTATGTTCATCTTCAATGTCTCTTCTTGATATAATCTCAAGCGAACTACAGATACAAGAACTGATATTAACAACATCAAAGCAATCGATAATCTGGTTCAAATTGTGGAGTAGTTAGCATCATGTACTAACTATGTAGGCAACATTAAAGATTCTGATTTCTGCACAAAATAACAAGAGGTATTGACTGGCATATGAAGATGTATATATTTAAAATGAAATAGAAAACACAGTTGTTGCTTTAATTTCTAGCAAAACAGGAAATGCCCAAATCTCAAAACGTGAAATAACAAATAAGAGGAGACATGCAATATTTTCTTCTTCTATTAACTGATTCGAAATGAACAATACAAAGAACATAAAACTTCAAAACAAACTAAAGACTACCTATTACAACTTTATGGGAGTTATCAAAGACTGCTCAACCAGTTCATAAACGATCAAGAGCTACTTAGAACTCATTCTTTCTAATCGACTAGAACTATGTGTTGTTCCTAGAAAACTCAGAGCGATCAAGAGAAATTAGTTGCTCATTACAAACACTTTGCAACAACTCTAAGTAATCCAGAGCAATTAAAAACTCCTTGCACATAATTTTATCTATTGTTTTTTCAACTTCATTTCTTTCTACTAATCACTTGTTGCTGCAAAAATTGACTTGTTCTCTAACTTCTCCAACTGACAAAACAATCTTCCTTCATCTTTTTTGTCTCTCAAAAAGAACACTCCCTCTAAAATTATAATTTACCTACTAGCATTACTTTTTGAATTCCAACATTCCTACTTCATTGAATTTTGAAGAGTCGGGAGCTGCAGGGATGAAGATCGCAAAACTGGCAATGAGAAAATAGGTCCTAACAAGTAGGTGAAGCATCGACAAGCTCAGGGACAAGTAATAAATTTCAACACTCCCCTTTTGTCCCAAGCTAAAAAAAAGGGATCAAACCTGATCCAAATCAAATATGCTCAAACTACTCCTTAGGCGCTCAAAATTATCTTTGCTCAAAGGCTTGGTGAATATGTTTGCTAGCTGTTGCTCAGACCTACAAAAAATAATTTTTATTTCACCATTTTTGACTAACTCACGAATGAAATGATACCTAATTTCAATGTACTTGCTTCTTCCATGAAACACAATATTTTTCATCAAGGCTATCGATGAAACATTGTCACAAAAGATCATTATTTCATCCTCTTGTTCTTCTCTCAAATCTGCCAAGATTCTTCTCAGCCAAATAGCCTGAAATGTTGTTGCATTTGCTACTATATACTTAGCTTCAACTATTGATAGGAAAACTATAGGTTCCTTCTTTGAATCCCATGAGATAGCACCCAAACCCAAATGAAACTCATAACCTAAAGTGATCTTCCTATCATCCAAACTTCCTACGCAATCACTATCAGTGTATCCAACCAACCCATACTCTTTTTCTACTATGTAAAACACACAATATCCTCTGATGCCACTCACATACCTCAAGATTCTCTTACCTTCTTGTCAATGGGTGTTTTGGAGTCTTCATAAATCTAGAAATGAGACTCATTCCATGCATTATAAACGGCCTAGTTGTAGTTAAACACATCAAACTTCCAACAAAACTTGTATACATGGTTGATTCCACATTGTTGTTACAATATTTCTTAATCAAATTTATACCTATAGTTGTTGGTGTTAGGACATGCGTGTTTTCAAGCATCCTAAATCTTTTCAAGATTTCATTTGCATATTTTTCTTGAGAGATAAAAATACAATAATGCATTTGTTTTACTTCTATGATTAGAAAATAAATCAAGAGACCTAAATCTGTCATTTCAAATTATATTTTCATGGCCTCTTTAAAATCAACAATGAGGAAATCATCATCCCCAATAAAAACAAGATCATATACATAGAAGAGAAAAATAAAAATATTACCATTTGCTTCCTTGATGTTAAGAATGGGCTCACCATTGCTTTTGCTAAAGCAAATTCTCATCAAATATGAGTCAATCTTGTTGTACGATGCTTGTGGAGCTTGTTGTAGCCCATAAAGACCCTTCTTCAACCTATACACCTTGTGTTCTTCACCTAAAACTTCATATCCAAATGGTTGCTCCACATAAATTTCCTCTTTCAATACTCCATTAGGGAAGGTGGACTTCACGTCCATTTGAAACACCTTCCATCTGTGTCGGGCTGCAATTGCTATGACTGCCCACACGGTCCCCATCCTTGCAACAAGGGAATACGTCTCATCATAGTCTCTCCCAAACTATTGTTTGTACCCCTTGACCACCAAATGTGCCTTGTGCCACTCTATTCTTCCTTTGGCTTTGAACTTGGTCTTGTAGACCCATTTCACCCCAATAACTTTCTTGTTGGGAGGAAAATTAGTTAACTCCAATTTTTTTTTAATTTCTATGGCATTCATCTCCTCATCCATGGCCTCACACCATTTATCCTCTTTCACAACGTCTTAAAATAAATTGGATCACTACAAGAAAATAATGCAAAATTCATGTTCTCATCAAATTCTTCATCATACATTTCATCTTAGTAGATCTCCCTCAGACTCTTGGTCTTTCTTGGCATTAGGGAGGTGAGAGTGGGGTCTTTACTCTCACTACTTTTTCTGCTCTACTAAATAGGCTGGTTCCAGAGCAATCGGGAGTGGTCGGGATTTTTCGGAAGCTCTCTATGATCCATTCTCTAAATGACTTTAGTTGCTTACCTTTCTTTTTGTTCTGATCATGACCAATCGAGTGCGATCAGGAGCGATCAGGCACCATTAGGAGTGATCAAGCATGATCAGGAGCGATCGGGAGCTAATCTGGAACTATTAGAAGCTACTATTGGCTCCACTTAATCATCATTTTGTACTTCATATTTCATTTCTTCAACATTAGGAATGATTGAGAGCAATTTGGAGTGATCGGGAGAATTCATGCCATCCCATGACTGATTTTCTAAAAACTCAACATATGTGTTGATAGAATTTTTCTTTGTGACTAGGTTATACAACTTGTAGGATTTTGATTCTCAAAAATAACCCATGAAGATGTACTTCTCACCCTTGTCATCCAATTTTTGCCTACTTTCTTTAGGCACATGAGCATATGCCACACAACTGAACACTCTTAAGTGCTCAACCTTCCATCTACATTTTTTCCATGCCTCTTGAGGTACTTTGTCAAAGACTACCTTTGTTTGACTTTTATTAATGAAATAAATAGCTATTGCTACAATGTCTCCCTAATATTCATTCAAGAGTCCCTTTGCTTTCACCATGCTCCTTGTCATCTCCACGATTGTCCTATTCTTCCTTTCAGCCACTCCATTTTGTTGTGGAGTATAACTGGTTGTAATCTACTTCTTGATGCCATTTTTCCTACAAAAATTCACAAAACGATTAGAGGTATACTATCCTCCATGATATGACCTTAGGACCTTATTAAAGTGTGAACTCTCTTTTTCAGCTTGGGCCTTAAACAATAAAAACTTATCAAATGCATCAAACTTATGCTTCAAAAAGAAGACCTATGTCCTATGAATGAAATCATCAATAAAGGTTATAAAAAATCTGTTGTTACCAATAGATGTGATTTGCATAGGGCCTAGAAAATCCGTATGCACCAACTCTAATGGTGCTCTTGCACTTGTAGATTTTCTTGATTAAAAGGGATGCCTATGTTTCCTACCCAAAATGCAAGTGTCATATCTAACATTAGGCTATATTATAATTGAAAAACCATCAATCATTTTTCTTTTGGATAAAAGACTCAAACCACCATAGCCTAAGTTTCCATACCTGAGATGCCATAGCTTGGAGGGGTCTTCAATGGTTCTTTTGAGGGCTGCTTATTGTACTATTGTACATTTTCCATCTATGAAAGGTGTTGCAATGGACTGAGATGAGAAGCACGTCTCAATATTCAACGAAAACATCAAGTTCTTTATCATTGCAACTACTGCAAAGACCTTCATCCTCTCATTCTTGTCATTAATGATGCATTTTCCCTTCTCCAACAACACTTTGTATCCATTTTGGATTAGTTGTCCAACACTCATGAGGTTATGCTTTAACCCTTGTGCAAAAACAAAAATTGAACTTCCTTCTTCTCACCTTACTTGGCGCAGATCATGATAGATCCTTTTCCTTTGACTATAACTATTCAATTGTTCCCCATTCTAATTTTAGAATTAAGATTTTTGTTAATGAAAGAAAATAGACTTTCATTACCACTCATGTGGTCTCTGTAACCACTGTTAAAATACCAGACTTCAGGGCTGCCTTCTTCACCCATGTTGGACATGATGAAGGTTATGGACTGATTGCTTTCAACCACATTTGAATCAGTTACATTTGTATTCTCTTTTTTGTTGATTACCGTATTTTTTCTAGCACTCACTTGCATAGTGCCCAAACTTATGACAGTAGTAGCAGTCCACATTGCTCTTTTCATTTCTCCCACTCAAATTACTATTCTTCATGCCTCTTCAAGAGTTGTTTTGAGAGCTTCTCACTCCTTCTTCGCTACTTTCTCGTACCATGCTTTCTCCTCCAACATTTCCTTGTCTAGATCTACCTCTCCCTCTGCCTCTTGCTTTTGATTGAGCTTTAAAATATTTCTCTTGGGAAGAAGTACCAAACCTCTTTAGGAGGTGCTCATGGGTTTGGAGAGAACCCATTAACTCATCCATTGTCAATGTAGAGACGCCCTTCGCCTCTTCAATAGAAATGACAGGTGCATCATACCTCATAGGTAGACACCTAAGGATTTTTTCAAGAATCTTCTACTCCTCCATCATTTCTCCATTCATTCTCAACTAGTTTGAAAAACCTGAGAACCTTGTGTGGAAATCTAAGATGGGATCACTTTCCTTCATTTTAATGATCTCAAACTCTCTTCAAAGAATACGGAGCTTCACTGATCTAACTTTTTTAGTCCCTTTGTAGATGGTTTGGAGGATTTCCCAAGCTTACTTTGCATACTCAAGTGTTTCTATTCTAGGAAATATGACCTCTATCAAAGCTGCTTCAATCAAAATTAATGCCTTAGCATCTTTCTTTCTCTACTCCTTCAACTGGGTCTTTTGTTTAGTTGTGAGAGCTGCAAATGCAGTTGGGTTAGTGACATCCACAAACCCATTTAACAAAAAATCCCACAAATTATTTGCAACCATAATGGTCTTCATATTCTTGTCCCAAACATCATAGTTCTATCCATTGAAGGATGGTGGCTACTTCCAACTCTTTCCATCATCTCCAACCATGTCTCCTATTGAAAAAACTTAAATACCCAAACAAAATAACTACCCTAAGTCATAAGAAAATGGAGTCTATGACTCTGATACCATGTAGAGATTTTAAATGCAAAACAAAATACAAAGTTGATGCTCTAATTTCCATCAAAATTGGAAATGCCCAAATCTCAAAATGTGGAATAACAAATAAGAGGAGACATGCAATATTTTATTCTTCTATTGACTAACTTGAAATGAATAATACAAAAAACATAAAAATTCAAACAAACTAAAAACTACCTATTACAACTTTCTGGGAGCTATCAAAGACTACTCAACCAGTTCATAAACAATCAAGAGCTACTTAGAACTCACTATTTCTATTTGATTCGAGTTATCTGTTGTTCTTGGAAAACTCAGAGTGATCAGGATCAATCAACTACTCAATATAAAGAGTCTGCAAGAGCTCTGATCAATCCAAAGCTATAAGAAACTCCTTGCACAAAATGTTCTTTGTTGCTGCTGCAACTTCACTTCTTTTTGCTAATCACTTGCTGCTGCAAAAATAGACTTCTTCTCTAACTTCTCCAGCTGATAGAACAATCTTCCTTCATATTTTTTGTCTCTAAAAAAAAAAATCCCTTTAATTCAAATTTACTTATCAGCATTAATTTCATAATTCAAAAATTCCTACTCCATTCAATTCTGACCAGTCAAGAGTTGCAAGGATGAAGATCCCAAAAATGGCAATGAGAAAACAACTACTAATAGGTAGGTGAAGCAATGACGGGCTCAGGGACAAGTAATAAATTCCAACAAAAGATTCATATTGATATTCTAATCCAGCCTTTCTATTCAGATTCGGCCCCATGTAATTCATGGGATATTTTTGTTCAGTTATAATTTATTTTAGTTGGCTATTATACATAATCTTTTCCAACGTCCTCTACTATTTATACGAAGTCAAATTTCATTAACTTGTTTTATTTGGAGTACTCAATAAATTATTTTATATGATAAAAGAAGGCTAATAACCAATAGATAATTTGATTCAAATTGTTGAGCAGTTAATATTGTGTAATAAGTTTCTAGGAAATAATTCAAATCCTAATTGCTATACAAAATAACACGAGTTTGAGATTGGCATATGAATAGTCATATTGATATTATAATCTAACCATCTTTTCCAGATTCTACCCCAAGTAATTCAAAGTAGAGTCTTGTTTAAATACAATTTATATCATTTGACTATTATATGGCAAGAACAATACACAATCTATTCAAGCATCCTCTGCTATTGTTGATGACTCATATTTCATTAACCTATTTTATTTATAGCTGTACTTGATTCATTATTTTCAATGAAAAAATATATAATTGAATATTTAGATCAAACAACTACTGCCATGGCTAAAACTATCATTTGCTTCAATTTTTGGAGTTTCACTCCACTCCCACATCCATTTTTTTCCCTTACCGCACCCCCGCACCCTCAAACTTACCAGCTCGTGGTTTGGCAATGTCTACCGAGCTACCGCAAGCCTTCTCTTTCCTCTCAGCGGTTTCACGGTGGCAGTCATCTACTATTACCTCGCTACCACGCGTTAATCGCATGATGCTTGCGGAAATGCGGTTAACCGACAGATATGTGTTACCGCCTTCCCACGGTCATTAGTCTAACTGTATACGGTATTGCAGTGCTCTTCACTACTCCTTGCCTAACCGATAGTTAACTGTCAGATCATTATTACCGCTTTACCATGGTCCCTTCTCTAACCATCTATGGTACAATGGTGAACCGTCCGCTGACTGTCAGTGTGTCAACCATCATACTACGATCGTCATCCTCCCTCACCATGGTAATGCGGGTTAGCATTTCTTTCTGTTCACCATGGTCGCCACGTCCTCTCCAAAACCTTAAGTGGTATTGTAGTAGTTAAATTTGTATGCGCTTTCTTGGGCAGCAGTTTCTGCATGTTGCGCTGGTGGACAATTAGGATATATAGGATGATAAGTTAAGTCTAAAGTACTATTATTAAACCGGTCTGACTTTGTTTTGACGATTTTTTGCTAGCATACATTATTGCCATTATATTTGTAATTAATTTTTACTATGGTTGTAAAATTTTATATATGGGCATGTTTGTAAGTTTTGTTGACAAAAGTTTAATATAGAATGCTCTGAAAAAGAAAATATTTTTTTAATGTTATTTTGTGTTAGAGTATAATATTGAAATTATGTTTCCTTCACATGGTATTAGAGCCTAAGGTAATTTATAGAGAGTTTGTATATCATGGCAGCAAGCACAAGCTTGAGTAATCCCCAAATTCTATAGCTAAATGGGAAAAATGATGACTACTGGTCCATAACAATGAGAGCATTGTTCTATTCACAAGACTTATGCAAGTTATTAGAAAATGGGTTTTTAGAACCGGCAGATGCAACATATAATGCCTTGACCCAAGTAGAGAAATATTTACTGAAATATAACAAGAAGAAGGATTCAAAGGTTCACTTCTTCATTCTACAAGGTGTACATGAAAGCATTTTTTCCAAAATTTCAGCCACTACCAAGTCCAAGCAAGCATGGGATATTTTACAAATTACATATCAAGGAATGGAAAAAGTTGAAACTGCAAAGTTACAAATACTGAGAAGAGAGCTTGAGACTCTGTATATGAAAGAAAATGAGTTTGTAGATTCATACTTTACTCAAATAATGGGACTGGTAAACCAGATGAGAACACATGGATAGACACTAAAAGATGTCAAATTTGTAGAATTTTTTTGGAGAAGCTTACACATAATATTTGATTCAATTTTAGTCACTATAGAGGAGACAAAGGACCTCACCCGATATTCAGTTGATGAGCTATAAGCCTCACTAATCTCTCATGAGCACAGACTCAACAGAACAACAAATATGTCATTGGAGCATGCATTCAAGTCACGAGCTTCAATTAACCAAGGAAGAGGCAGAGGTAGAAGGAATTTTAGAGCAAGAGGAAAAGGATTCAATAGAGGTGGAAGAAATAACCAATCAAGTTCAAGTGGAAGAGACTGCAGCCAAAACCCATCTCAAAATTTTCCTCAAGGTCAAAGGTATGAGAAATCTCAGGTCCAATGCCATTATTGTAAAAAAATTGGACATTACATGAATGAGTGTAGGAAGAAACAGTATGATATAAGTAGGAAAAATTTAAATTTTACTAGATAGAGTCAAGACCATAGACCTAATAAGAGCACAATGTTTTTAGCCTATAATGTAGCTCAAGCTAGTGAGAAAGAAGTTTGGTTTTTAGACTCACACTGTACTAATCATATGACAGGAAAATTAGAATTGTTTACAAGTATAGATGAGAATATCAAGTCATATGTCACCCTGGGTAATGATAAAAAAGTGTCAGTTAAAGGAAAATGGAATGTTAATATTCTAACCAAGCAGGGGGGGCAAAAATATATCTCAGATGTTTACTTTGTGCGAAGTCTGAAACACAATTTGGTGAGTGTAGGATAGTTAGTTCAAAAAGGTTATAGAGTGACTTTTAAAAATTGGTTGTGCACTACTTTAGACAAATACCCAAGTAGCTAGTTGATAGCTAAAGTCAATATGACAAACAATAGAATGTTTCCTTTGAGAATTCAGCCAGCCTTAAGCACAAATTTTGCACAAGCACAAGAGGTGTCAACTGAAGCACAAATTGTCTTTCAAGAAAAAGTAAAGGATGAAAACTGGCTATGGAACTTAAGGTTTGGTCATTTAAATTTTGGTGGTCTTAATTTGCTTCATAGGAATAGCATGGTAAAGGGAATTCCATTAATTGAAAAATTCGAGACAGTTTGTGAAGATTGCATACTAGGAAAGTAGCATAGAGAGTCTTTCACAGTAGGGAAATCAAAAGAGCAAAAACACCATTAGAAATTGATCATTCAGATTTGTGTGGCCCAATGGAGACACCTTCAATAGGTGGTAGCTCTTATTTTATGACTTTCATAGATGATTATTCAAGGAAGATATGGGTCTATTCTCTACAACAAAAAATTGATGTATTTAATTTCTTTTGTCAATTCAAGTCTCTTGCTGAAAAACAGAGTGGTGACTTTGTTAAAGTGTTGAGAATAGATAGAGGAGGTGAATACATATCAAGAGAATTTTTAATTTTTTTCAAAGAGAATGGAATACACAAACAATTCACAACAAGATACACGCCGAAATAGAATGGGGTAGCTGAAAGAAAAAATAGAACCACAATGGAGATGGCTAGAAGTATGTCGAAAGCCAAGCATTTAACAAATAAGTTTTGGGCTGAACCTATATCTTGTGCAACATATATCATGAATAGATGCCCAAAAAAAAGTGTGATGAAAATTATCCTTGAAGAAGCATGCATAGGTGCATAGTGTATCACATATGAGAGTTTTTGGATGTGTTTCATATGGACATATACCTAATCAGTTGAGAAGAAAACTTGATAATAAAGGAGAGAAATGCATTTTTATTGGATATAGTGAAGAATCCAAGGCATATGAACTGTTTAATCCAAAAACTAAGAAATTTATAATCAACAGGGATGTTCAATTTGTTGAAGATGAAGCATGGGATGGAAGAAAAGAGAGTACGGTAAATTTTACAATCAATATTCCTTAAGATGAGAAATTATAGTTCCAGCTAATGTACTTGTTGTACAAGTTCAGTCTCAGATAAGTGGCCAACAATTGACACCAGCTAATAATGTAAGAACAACAACCAGAGGACTATATATGCCAACCACAACAAGAACCTCTGGCATTGGACCTTCAAGTCCACATTCTATAGATTCTAGTGATATTTCAAATCCAACTTTAGCAAGCATGAGAAGGCAAAAAATCAGAAGCATCAGTGATATCTATAATCAAAATGAAGGTGAGAACAATCCTCAACAATTTACACTTTTTGCATTATATTCTCATGCTAAAGATCCAATTCATTATGAAGATGCAATTAAAGAAGAAAACTGGATAACATCAATGGATGATGAAATAGATTCAATTGAAAAAAATTAGACATGGGAGTTGTAGAGTCTTCCAAAAGACAAAGATGTCATAGATGTTAAATGAATTTATAAGACAAAATCCAATGCAAATGGAGAAGTGCAGAAGCAAAAAGCTAGATTGGTTGTAAAGGGTTATGCACAATAGCCTCAAATAGATTACAATGAAACTTTTGTACCTGTAGCACGCCTTGATACAGTCAAAAAGTTATTTTCCTTAGCAACACAAAATAGTTGGTTGGTTCATCAAATGGATGTTAAATCAACATTCCTCAATGGTTATTTTGAATAGGAAGTCTGCATTGAATAGCCACCTAGATATGAGATACCAAGGCAAGAAGACAAATTTTATAAGTTGAAGAAGGCATTGTATGGTTTGAAACAAGCCCCGAGAGCTTGGTATAGCAGAATAGACAACTATTTCATACAGAACGGATTACCAGATGCAATAGTGAACCAACACTTTATACTAAAGTGAATGATGATGGTGAAATCTTGATTATTTTTTTGTATGTTGATGATTTGATTTTAACTGAAAATTTGTTAGTTGATTTGTTCAAAATAGAAATGATGAAAGAGTTTGAAATGATAGACTTAGGTCTGATGAAGTACTCTCTAGATATTGAGGTAACACAAAATGAAAACATAATTTTTATTTCTCGGTCTAAATATGCAAATGATGTTTTAAAGAGATTGAATATGGTGAATTGCAAGTCAGCACCCACTCCAATGGTTACTGGTATGAAATTGAGCAAGGAAGACAAAGGCTCAAATGTTAATCCAACTTTGTAGAAACAACTAGTAGGAAGCTTGATGTATTTGATGGCCACAAGGCCTAATATAATGTTTTCAGTTAGTTTAATTTTTAGATTCATGGAAGCACCTTGAAAAGAATCACATTAGATGGCTAGAAAGAGAATTTTAAGATACATCAATGGAACTAAGAATTATGGCATTCAGTATTCAAGAACACATGAATTCAAACTAACAGGTTTTACTAATAGTGATTGTGTTGGAAGTGTTGATGATAGAAAAAGCACATCAGGCTACGTTTTTTAATTTGGCAGTGGAGTATTTGCATGGGCTTCTAAAAAACAACCAATTATCACATTGTCATCAGCTGAAGTTGAGTATGTTGCAGCCACAAGCGCATCTTTCTAGGCAGTTGGATTAGATGAATATTGATGGAGATTCAAAATGAGTAGACAGAGGCAACAAATTTTTTTTGTGATAACAATTCAACCATAGCTCTATCAAAGAATCCAGTCTTTCACAAGCAAAGCAAACATATCGATACATGCTTTCATTTCATTCGAGAGTTGATCATCAATGGTGACATTAGTTTGGAGTTTTGCAGGTCAGACGAGCAACAAGAAGACATTCTTAGCAAGTCACTGGGCTAGGATGAATTCATACGCCAAAGAATTAGACTAGGCATCATAGACTACACAAGTTTTGTTCAAGGGGGAGTGTTGGAGTTTCACTCCACTCCTGTGTTTGTTTTCTTCCCTTACCACACCCTTGCATTCTCAAACTTCCCAACTCGTAGTTCGACGGTGTCTACCAGGCTACCGCAGGCCTTCTCTTTCCACTCTGTGGTTTCATGGTGGCGGTCATCTACTATTACCTCACTATCGTGCATTAACCGCATGATGTCTGTGACAATGCGGTTAACCACCAGATCTGTGTTACCATCTTCCTGCGGTCATTAGTCTAACCACATGCGGTATCACAGTGCTCTTCGCTGCTCCTTGCTTGACCATCAATTAACCGCCAAATCATGGTTACCACTTTACCATGGTCCCTTCTCTAATCGTCTGCAGTAAAATAGTGAACTGCTCGCTGACTGCCAGTGTGTCAACCGCCATACCGCAACCATCATCCTCCCTCACCATGGTAATGTGGGTTAGCATTTCTTGCTACTCATCATGGTCTCTCCAAAACCTTTTGTGGTAGCAAAGTAGTTGACTTTGTTTGACCTTTCTTTGGTGGTAGTTTGTCTGTGTTGTGCCGACGGACAGTTAGGATATATAGGACGATAATTTTGGTCTAAAATACTATTATTAAACCAATTTGACTTCATTTGGATGAATTTTTGTTGGCATAGATTATTGCCATTATGTTTGTAATTAATTTTGACTATGGCTGTAAACTTTTATATATAGGCATGTTTGTAATTTTTGTTGACATAAGTTTAATATAGAATTCTCTTAAGAAGCAAATAATTTTTGAATGTTGTTTTGTGTTAGAGTATAATAGTGAAATTATTTTTCCTGTGTATTTTTTTATTCTCTACCATTTTCCTTCATCAATGGATGAATGTTGTCAATTACTGTTCAACTGCACTAACACTAACTGAACAAAATTAAATTTCATGTTCTGATTTAAAATTTTCAATTCAAAGGAATATGTTGGACATAAGTTATGAGTCGTGTTTATTATATTATTATTTTTAATCATTGCAATTGTTTAATTTCATTTTAAAGTTGTATATAGATAAATGATACAATTTTATGAGAGGTTAGTTTCATTTTTATGTTTGTTGTTCATTTCCTTTTTCACATATCAAACATTTATTATATCTATTATTGTGCTTATTGATCTCCCTTTGCTTTCACCCTCTCCTAGCAGGAACAATCACATCCATCCATCTAGTAGTGGCAAGTTGAGTTAAGTCCCCGTTAAGGTCCAATTCCCTCTTCTTTGGCATTTCATCTTGCTCATAAGAGACAACTTGATAGCTACCAAAAGTGGAGATGTTTGTTTCTGGGTCGACTGGATGATAATCAATACATAATAGACCATCCAATTGAGGTAGTTGTGGATCTACTTGATCACTCTTTTGAGTTTCAAAATAAAAATGCCAAAGTCTACTCAATATGATCGGTGGGGAAAAATATGAATAGTAGGACATTTATGGTGATCACCTCGTGCCATGCCAGGTCATGTCAGCTCATTCAAGTGCTTTCTCATCTATTCTCGCTCTAAAGCCTTGTATATTAATAGATTATCACTGGAGTGAAAGGATTAGTTAAGAGGATCAAGTGGATAAAGTCATTCAATAGTCGAGAAGGAAGTGAGGTGATCACCCATCCATAATGCAATTGGGGGAAGTGGAAGAAAGAGATAATTCATTGGGATGGGTGGGAGGCCATAATAAGTGTAGGCTCAAGCTTGAGGTTGCTACTAATTCCCCATTGATTTGTTGGCTGACATGGTGCTCTAGATAGACTACTGTAATCTTCCCTGCCACATCGTTGCAAATCTCTACCAACCACATTTATTTCATCTACCTTCCTTCTTCTACATTCTTCTTCTATGTTTCTATACTTTTCTATTTTGTGATGTATTCGAGAAGCTTCTTTTATCTCTTGAAAAGAAGCTCTGTTTTTGTAAAAAATATGGAGTGCAGATACTCTATTTTTGGCATGGATGGATGAATGAATGTATCAATGTAGAGCAATGGTAGCTCTCTATTTTCAATAGGCATCTAATATAGATTTTGTGTTAATATTTTGCTTAAAACTGGTTATGTGTTTGTTTTCATAATCTGTGGTTGTTCTTCAATTTTTCTTTCCTCCTTTGCATTCCAACATAGTGGTATCAGAGTAAACCGATTCAGGGAGAGTGTAGAAATGGGAAGTTAATCACTAAAGTTGCAGAAAACAAATGAAGGAAAATTCGTGGTGAGAAATTTCGATGGTAGAGTTCAAAAGAAGATTGTAGGAGTTAGCTAGAGAAGGCACCAGAGAAATGAGTCTTGTGAGGAGCCGGTAAGGAAGACAAGCTACCAAAGAAGGACTGCAGATTGCTGAAGATATACTGAAGAAGGTTAGTGTGGAGTTGAATCGAAGATTGAAGAAGATAAAAATCTGTAGAAATTTTAAGAATAGAAAAAGGTCACAGTTTTCTGAGAGGCAAAGGTGAATGCAAATCTGATATTTCTTTTTGAGCAGTTATGATATAATTTTTAGCGAGTGTTATTGAAAAGACTAGAAGATCTTGGAAGAGTGTAGTTCTAGAAGATTTGTTGTTTGAAGTTTCTCTGTAAAGGAATATAAATTTGTCTAAAGTCTATGGTTATAGTCAATGTAAAGGAAGTTTGCAGGTATTGTAAAGTTGAAACAAAGGTTGAAGACACATCGTAATCAAATGAAAAGGTGAGTTTAATTTGTTTATATTTCAATGGGGAAAGCTGATAGAGTAAAGAAAGAGAAAACAAATGAATTGGAAGAAGAATTGAAAGAATGTAAGAAAAAAAATTTAGAAATGATAACTCTTTTAAAAGAGAAACAAATGGAAAAGTGTAATCTTTTAGATGAAAATTATGATCTTGAAAAAGAATTAGAAAAAGTAAAAAAGAGGAATGAAGAGTTAGAAGAAAAAATTAAAATGTTTGATGATTTGGAAGAAAAGTTTAAAATGGTAGAAAAAGAGTTAAAAAGGGTAGAAGATGAAAATAGTTTGCAGAAGAAGGAAATATCAAAACTAAAACAAGAAAATGAAAATTTGAAGACAAAACCATTAATATGTGATGTTTCATGTGATACTGGAGATTTGTGTTGTGTTAATGATCGGTCATTGGATAAGTGTAATTTTACCGAAGTTGTTTGTATTAAGGACAAACTTGGTAATGAGTGTCAAGAGAAATATGACAATGAATCATGCGATGTCAATGCAAAGAATGTTGGTTTAAAGATCATGCAGAAAATGGGATTTAAAGGAAAAGGTTTGGGAAAATATGGGCAAGGAATAAGAGAACCTATTCAACCAGTTATGAGGCCAAAATATGTACGCCTTGGATATGGCAAAGATGAAAAAAATGAAAATGATGTTCAACATGATATATGTTTAAACAAATCAGTGCAAAGAAAGAAATAAATTCAATGTTCTTATTGTAATAGAGAAGGTCACACTAAAGAGATGTGTTGGGATTTGCATCCATGTAAAATTTGTGGTTTAAGAAATCATTCTGAAAAGATGTGTTGGAATAAAGAATGGAATAATGAATCTATGACAGATTGTATAAAAATGAATTGTGGATGGTGTTATGGTTCTAGTTGGGAAAAGCTTACAAGTTTGTTCAAAATATTGTACAAATGTTCATATCTGAAGATCAATAAAAATTATGAAAAGTATGAATGTTCAAAAAAGATGAAAATATTTGAGTGAAAATAAATTTTTCAAGCAAGACATTTGCAAATTGTCAAGATGAAAAAAATTTGAGTTTAATGTTTTAAAGAATTGAAGACATAAGTTTGAGAAACTGCCGCAGCAGTTGGATGTAGTCAAAAGAATGGCATTATTGTTAAAAAAAATTTAAATTTTGAAGTTTCAATGTTTTACAAGAAAGGAATGCAGTAGAATGGTGTAAGTCATGTAAGAGGCCACTAAAATTGAAGTTTGGTAGAGCAGCAGCTATTGAAAAATCAATTAAAGTAATGCTCAAGGATGTTTTAAAAAGAAAGGCATCATGATTGAAGAAAAAATCTGAAGATCGTAAAGTTATTGAGCAAGGAAAGGTAGTAAGTCTTAAGAATTGGTTGTAACCGCAAGGAAAAGAAGACAAAAAGAAGACAACAGTCAATGGCAAATAAAGAGCAAAGGAATTGAAGTTACAAACATACATGGCAGTGAAGATTAAGGGGGAGTGTTGGCTGACATGGTGCTCCAGCTAGACTGCAGTAATCTTCCCTGCCACATCATTGCAACTCTCTGCCAATCACATTTATTTCATCTACCTTCCTTCTTCTACATTCTTCTTCTATGTTTCTAGACTTTTCTAGTTTGTGATGTATTCGAGAAGCTTCTTTTGTCTCTTGAAAAGAAGCTCTATTTTTGTAAAAAAGATGGAGTGCAGATACTCTGTTTTTGGCATGGATGAATGAATGAATGTATCAATGTAGAGCAATTGCAGCTCTCTATTTTCAACAGGCATGTAATATAAATTCCATGTTAATATTTTGCATAAAACTGGTTATGTGTTTGTTTTCATAATCTGTGGTTGTTCTTCAATTTGTCTTTCCTCCTCTGCATTACAAAATGATTGAAGACCTTGAAAAGCACCATCTCTTAATTACAACATATTAGTGTCCACCTTTCTGAGTATAAAGACATGTGTGGTGAAGCATTGCTTAAAAATGCAACTACTCGACTAGTTCATTTCTATTCCTCAATGCTAACCAACTTTCTTCTTTGAGATGCTTCCAATGTAACTCTTAATACTGCTATAATATAGAATTAGTTCTAGAGCTTGCTTTAATTCGTGGGGTCTGTGGGAGGATGAAATAAGTAGCCAATCTATCTTTCTTGGATAATTCTTTCTTTAGTGTTGGTTAATATGCCGCTTAGGTAGAAATAATCCTTTTCTAATGTTGGTCAAGAAAGCTAAGCTTGCTTGATCTATAGATCAGATACAACTACGTAAGCTTGGTTAAACTGGCCAGAGCATCCTTAGTCGCTCACACGTCCTATTTGGTTAGCTGTCTCAAGCCCTTCTTTCATCATTGTGGGTTAGAAGTTCCTCATCTCTCCTTTCCCAAAGTTAAGAAGAGAATTGGATGCGGGGGATCATCTTCCCAAAAAGGGCTTTCACCAAGCAACCATTTTCAAATAAAATCCACTATTTGCCTAAAGTATTTGCATCCACATAGCACAAACATGTACATTAACAAGTATACTTATTCATCACAACAGAACAAGAAATTATGTGTATTTAATATTTTTAGTTTCATTGAAATATCCCGAAGATCTCATGGAAATTATTGTGTAGAAACAATAAATTTTAATAAATAAAATTTATTTAATTTTCTATCTCAAAAAGTACACAACTTGATCATTAGAGAACATCTTCGATAGTAGAAAAGATTAGATTAATCACCACCAATGGAGTCTAACCAATAAAATGGTCAATAATATTATAATATAGTGTTATAATCCCCCCTTCACAATGGAACTATTTGTGGACACTAAAGTCTACTATCCAGAATTCTACAATAGACTCACAACCTAAAGAAAGGGATGCATGTCAATGGAGAAATTGAAGCTTCACTAATGACTACATTTTGTGTAGTTAAATTCTGTAGACGTGCAAAACTGACATCATACATCTCGCTTTAACTAATATCAAATCCTGCTATTAATCAATTAAAGCAATTTATTGATTAATTTACTAAGGTTCATTAAATAAATCAAAATTATTTAATCAAATCCTTAAAGTTCTTCTCATTTGATTTATCAAATGTCACCTCCTAATATCATCCAAGTTAATTAATCTACATTAATTAACTTCTAATCATGATTATCATTCTCTAGCTTTTGACTCAACTAGAGTCAAATCCAAACTCCTAACTAACCCACCCACTTGCACCAATAAATCATTTATTTGATTTATTATTTCCTTTAATTACATTCAAAATGGCATCAAAATGGAATATTCTTCCAATTTGAATCTTCCCCCCAAAAAGGACTTGTCCCTTCCAACAAGGTATTAAATGCTATTTGCACAAGTCAAACTTGGCATTTAATGCACCTTTCATGTCTTCTCATCCAAATTTGAATTTCAAATTGGCACATGGGCCAAGACTTGCACATTCCTCACCCTCTCACAACTTGACAAGTGGCACCTTGTCATTGGTTTGTGAATAATCCCACATTCCTCAAAATCTCTCAATCATTCAATCTTTCAATCTATAAAATGCAAAGCATTTCAACACAAATCATCTACAACACACAACACATTCTCATGGCAAGGTTACTCTCCACTTGTGAGAACTAATCTTGCTCATCATTTGGCATTTTGCTTATCAAGGGATTGGGAAAGGGCAGCTTCCTACAACACTAAGTTGCACGAATCCACTATGGAATAAATATATTTCATGTTTTATGTGCTTTTGATCATTATTGTCATTTGTTTGCATTTTTGAAACATGGAGTATTATTTCATATGTTTGTTTATTTTTATAATGTTAGTTTTGTCATGTTACTAATATTTGCAGATTTAAGCAACCACAAATGGTGCTAGAGGGAGGGCTGAGTTGTTTCTATTGTTCTTGTCATTTTTAGAATATTGATACTAACAGTTTCACCTATTCTCATAAATGTTGTTCTGAGGATTGCATGCAAGTTATTGAATATAAGAGGGTGCTTATGTAATGAAAATTTTAAATACTGCTTCCTTAACTCATGCTGCTACAATGTATACCAAAGGTGATTGCTTCCTTAAGTCTTTTTTTTTCGATGGATGTTCGTTGTATTATCTCTTCTAATAATCAATCCCATTGACAGTCCTGGTCAGGTAAATGACACAATATATATATGGCTTAATGCTTATATATATTGCTGTTGTGAATCTATAGAAAGTCAAAGGTGAGATTATTACTTGCAAGTAATGTAAACATGTAAACAAGGATGCAATAAACTTCATGCTGTAAGGTTTTATTTATGTTTTACAGGCTTGAACTTATCACCATTTAAGTGAATCTCCCTGCTGTTACATCATGTCTTGGCTTAAAGTATAACATCATTTGCATTTGCCATGAAATATTTTGGTGTATCTTTAAGTTAAAGGCTAGCTTTGTTTATTACGCCCTCAGTGTTTTCTTATTTGAAATTCGCTGGAACTGACCTTTTTTTTTTCTGTCAAAATCATTTAAAACAATTGCTTGTACTGTCTTTTTATTTTTAGTGGATTGATGCCATACACTGCCATACACAGTCATACACCAGCTGCACGTAGGGAGGAAGACAGTCTGCCAGTAAACAGAGACTATTAAATCGAGTTCTTTCCTCTAGAGATTGGCATGTTGCCTAGGATAACTGTGTAGCCAGAAACAAAATACATTGATTTATTGTCTGATCGATGAGTCTTTGTAGATCGAAGATTGTGTTCCTCTTGTGTGATTGCAGGGTCGTGTGGCATGTTTTAAAAAAGGGCGCATTGTAGAAGTTCCCATGCTTGGGCACAGAGAAACCAACCGCCTTTGGAACTTTGGATGAGCCGCCATTCTCTTCTGGAAGACCACCAATATTTGCTCACCAAGTTGGAGAAGTGAAAGACATGGCAGTTTTTTAAAAACCTTTTTCCATTAAATTTGGTTCCTTTCCTAGCTGTATTTCTTCATGCAATCCACCTTTCGAATCTCAAAATTTAGGGTAAATATAGGGGAAATTACATCATTTAATCGGATGCATTCATTTTGACATATTTATTACTTGTAGATAATTCCTGCAGGAAGTCGCTGACATACGATCTGGAATAACAGAGCTTCATTTATTATCAAATTTTGATTTGGATTTAAAAAAAAAAAAAGAGAGACCTCTCTATTTGTGGGACCAAATAGTGGTGTAGTAAAGGAAAGGAACCGAGTAAATCTTCCAAAAGATTTTGTTTTTAAAATTGAAGGAAATGCAGAGAAACTAAGTCAGTGGATTGTCAGAGGAGTGTAGAATTTTTGGTCTAATTTTATCTAGTGACTACTTTGGCTCTATGACGTGAGGATGCTTGATATGGAAGAAGGCTCTATTGTGGACTAAAAATAAATATCTCCTATCAAATCCAAAGGATACCTACAAAATCTTTATCTCTCATAGGATCATTTTCTTGTTTTGAACAAGTTTAGGAATTCTATTGGTTTGAAATTGTATTTATTATGTTATCATTGATTCCTTAAAAGTCATGTTTCTTATTTGTGATAACTTTGTACTATTTGTAGGGAAGGTTGACATTGGAGTCAAGCATCGGAATTAGACAAAGGCGATCAAATCAAAGTTGGAAAAAATTGAGATCAAAACTTGAAAAGCATTTTTTAATGCTTGTTTTAAATCTTAGAGCTTCAATTTTCTACCTTCGTTTTCTGTTTTAAACCAACTCACTTTTTAATTTGGGCTTAAAATCAATCAATGACTTGATTTTTTTTTTTTTTCAAAAGTTGGATTAAAAATTGAACTTAGAAGCACATTAGAATTTCAATTTGGGATTAAAATTGAACAAGGCAACCTTCACACTTCATTTTGGTGCTTCTAAAATGAACTCATCATTGCTTTAAGGAATTTAAAATTGAACATGTGTACTTTGTGTTTTGTAAACTTTTTTGCAAAGTAGTGTCATTTAAAAGGGCGTATGTGCTTCTCTCGCGCTTCATGGCGATCTTGAGAATCAAAATTCCTTTTGATGACCCTAAGTTGCATAGAAGATTGCCTCCACACTTCAATTTGGGCATTTTAAAATTGAACAAAACATGCGAGTGTGAGCACGATATATTGCGGAGGTTCTCCCCTTTGTTTTTCAATGAGGGTTGTGTGAACGACGGGATATGTTAGCTCGCTATTGTTTATCTTAGAGGGCCTGCCTTGTGGGAAAAAGTAATCACCCAAGGGAACGACCCAACCAGGAACATGCTAAAGCCAAGCGACTTCCACCCGGGATATAAGTGTGGATATTGGAACAAAGGCCAATATCATGAGGATTATTCCGACGAGATGGACAGCAATGGACTCTCGCCGATGTTGGATAATCCCCCACGAACGGAAGGCCCGAATTAGAACCCCTTGTTTAGAAATTGGCCAAAACCTTGTCTATCTTGTTTGTGCAAAAGGTCATGTCCTTTGAAGCCGCCCCACGTAACATGCAGTCTTGTTGTGGAAATGGAAAGTATGCCATGAGAGATTCATGGTTACTAATGCTTGGTTGACCTGAATAAGTGAGTGTCATGGAGGGGAGCCAGTGTGGTCAAGCATTTAGCCATTCACACAAGATATGCGCAGCTGGATTTATCCAAGTGGGAACCCAACAAGATATTGCCTCATCATCCTAAGGTTGTAAAAAGTGCTTGGATTCAAAACATTGAAAAACGAACATTCACATGAGCCTCAAATTTCAAAAACCTTGGAGGAAACAAATATCCTTGATGAATTTGAGTGCTCTTGCTTTCCCTAGGGATCATATCCTTAGAGGTTTCTAAGTGCTCGAATTCTATCGTCATTTGTTTTCACTAAGGATAAACCTAGGAAACTTTTGCCCTAATTTCCTTGATTTCCACATAATGGACCTTGTGGAATGAAAAAGAAAGCAGGACATTAGACATTCAGTTTGAAAACATAATCAAGCAAGTGATGTTGGTAAAAAGAATTCACTAAGACAAGATAAAAGACAAATTTGATTACACATGTGTTTTCTAACATGATCAAAATCCCAAAAAATCAAAGTTCAAGAAGCTTAGTCTTAAAGCTCGTGAGGAGCATCTTGAGAGACTTTTCGAGTTCAGAATATAGCGTGTTCTTCAACACCAAGGTCTTGTAAGAAGAAGTGTCATCTAGGTCAAGTCTAGGATCAAATTCAATCACTTTCATCCATCTTTCAACCATCAAAATCAATCAAATTTCCATCTCACCAATAGCTCTTGGAATCTTTGTCATCTATTATGCTAAACTCTTAGGTGAAATCAAATCACTTTGTTTGACTTAACAGAACTAGTCAAACCATCATCCTATACACAAGTTCTCTCTTGGATAAAAAAACTTCCTAGGGTTTACGAGTTCATCTTGTTTGACTTAACACATCTAGTCAAACCATCAATCCAATCATGATTAATCAAAGTCCTAAAAATTTTAGCATTCCCTTCAAAGTTTCTTTAAGAGTTCCATTCATTCATATCACTCATCTTCCATTTATCTCATCCTCATTATCGCTTTGATCCTTCAATTATCCTAGTTCTTTGCTTCTTTGAACCTAAGGTTTAGACCGATCTAAAGGATTAGAGGTTCATCTCTTACATTCTTGAAAATTGATCTTCATTTTATGGTTCAAACTCGATCTCAACACAAGAGGAACATGGAATATAAATTTGATCCATCCATCATGAGCAATTCGATTCAACCAAACTATTCAAGCCTTACAATACCATTTGATTATCATAGCTTGTACAATGCATACATGGGAGCATTATCTCATACAAACATCAATGGTACAACAAATATGAGCATGCCCGATCCAAAGTTTGGAACACCTTTCCCAATGATAGATTTAAATCCAAGTCCAAATCTGCAAATCCATCAACCAAACGCTCAATGCATGAGTTTTTCAAACAACATTATCCCACAAAATCCATATATACCAAGTGAAAATTTACCAAACATGACCATTTCAAATACACACTTGGTAAACTTTGGGGTCGACATGTTTGCAAATCCCCCTAATGTTGTTCAAAATCCTAGCAATATATTGGCAACTCCATATGTTGATCCAAGTCAAGATAACACCATGCAAAATCAAAGTTACCTAAATCCAAGCAATATGATTCCCAACCACAAAAATGTTCAATTTCAATCTATCATGCCAAATCAAAATATCATACCAAATCATTCCATTTTTCCATCGATATCGCAAAAACAGATGGAAACCATCCAAGCAACCCCAACAATCAACACCATTCCCATTCCACCACCACCACCACCACCACCACCGCCAAAACACAACACGACCAATTCATTCTCCATCATGTTGCAAGCCGCTCAAGAAGCTTCCCGCAAAAAGGCACTCCAAGCCCAATAAGCTGCACAAGCTCAAGCACAAGCGGCTCAAGTAGCCCAACAAACGCAAGCGCAAGCAGAATTCTATGCACTATTGCAAGCAATCCAAGAAGAAGTAGCACAACAAAGAGCCCAACAAAAAGCTTTGTTGGCACAAAAACAACATGACCAACAACAAGCATTGTTGGCTCAGCAACAAACATAGGCATTACTCGCCCAACAAAGCTTGCAACAGATTCCCACCATAATTGTTGAAATCAAAAATCAAGATCAATCTATCAATAAGCACTTTGAAGATGTTTCAACCTTGACCAATGATCAAATCAACATACACCAAGAGCTACTTTTCAATTATGATCAAAACTCACCAACGATGCCCAACAATGATCAAATTCAAGAAATATCAACATCAATTGATCATATGGTTGAAGACATTGGTAATCTCTCTTCCGCAATTGTTGAAAACAATGTTCAAGATCTTGAAGATGCTTCTACCCCATCCAGTGATCAACTCAACATTCATCAAGAGCCACTTTTTAGTGATCTATTTCAAGATGTGTTACAATTATTTGATCCCATTGACATAATCTACGATCCATCGACCAATGAACATATCGAAAAAGTTTCTACATCGCCTTATGAGTTAGAGGAATTATCTCAAGAATGTATTCCAAAGCATGATCAAAATCTTCCATCAAGGTCTAGCAATGGCCCTTCCAATGACATATTGACATCCTTCGACCTCACGATTGAGAATAGTGAAAGAATCGTTGACACTACACTTGATCCAAATCCATTCAAAGAACAAGTGGATATTAATCCACTTCCCATGCCTAAGGATGATGTCCAAGAACCCCTTGTAGACAATCCATCCTTTCAAATTGACCCATGTCAAGAATGTGATCAAAAGCATGGCGAAAGCAATTCCAGAATTAAACAAAATCAAGAATTTGTATCTCCGAGATACTACAACGATATAATGGACACTCTCCTATCTATACAAGATGTTGCAAATGATGACCATATCCGCATAGGACATACTCCTCCATCTATCCATGAGATGCTTTCTTTGGATGGACACGTGGATGATCTTCAAAAACAAGAGTCTCATACTCTTCAAATCATTACCAACGAACAAGAGTCTCCTACTCTTAACATTTGTACACATGATCAAGATGTAGACAAATGCAGAGACATATTAGAAATGGATCATGAAGAAGGCTTGTACATAAGTCATGAATCAGAAACATCCTATGAAGTGAGTCATGAGGAAGACTTTTGTGTAGATAGCGAAGCATCAATACTTCTTAAGGAAGCACTACAATCTAATATGTCACAAGATCAAGTTGAAGATATCAATCAAGCATTCATTCCATATATGGAGGATCCTATCACTTATAAACTTGGATCACTTACCTTTCTTAGGGCAAGCTATCAAATCACTAAAGAAACGGACACTTTTGAAGGTCCACAACAGAGCAGAGAAGGATAAACACCTTGTTTCCAAGGGGAATCATATCTTATGGCAAATAAATTTTTTCAACAGATGAATTATCAAGGCAAAGGATTAGGCCTACATGAACAGGGTATCCTAGAACCAGTGCAGATTTTTGGAAATCCTAAATGTCAAGGCCTTGGCTATTCAACAATCAAGGGATCTCAACATATCATTAATACTTCCACAAAACTGGGGGCATCTTCGTCTCGAGCAAACGTCAACATGGGGAGCACGAAGAATCCTTATGATGAAACTGATGCCAATGCTACAACCCCTCATGTCACGAATCTTCATCCACCCATCACCCCATCCACGAATTGGGACCAACATCAAAAGAAAGACTTGAATCGAAGCATGAAGAACGTTATCAAAGAAAAAGAAGCTAAGAAGCATATTGGACAAATCAAGTACATATGGATACCAAAAAATACAAAGAAAGATTATCCCTATCAAACTCCATTAGTCAAAGAAACTATGGGGCAAAATCAAAAAGGGAAAAGTATCCATCAAAGATTTCCACAAAGGAAAAAACAGGCTTCTCAAGCAACGTACAAAGTGTATCGAGCAGTTGGTCCTAATTCCATGCACACTTCCATATCCACCCATTATTGCTCATCTTCCCAAGTTTGGAGAGTCAAAGGCTCCAAACTGTCAACCAGTCCATCTTTTACTCCTAAACACACTCCATCCACGCCTCCACACATGATATCCAACTCTCACATTAACCATGTGTTGGCAACGACCCTTCATCATAAGGATTCAGAAGGCACCCTTTCACGATGTGTGCACAAAGACGGAGTTAAGTCCATTATCAACAAAGCAGAACAGATTTCTCAAAAGTTGCATTCAAGTGCACATATCTTGGCAAACCAACTTCTTTAAATAGGATACCGATGGCACGTTATGACAGAAGCATCTACATCAGCACCACCAGGTGGTTCAGCATCAGCTTAAAAACTCTCAGAAAATACAAAAAAAAAATCAGAAAAATGTCCTGAAAAAATGGTCACCTTGATGAAAACCTGGCAAACAGGCGTCTTGGCGACAACAAAAAAATCCAAAAAATACAAAAAATCCAAAAAAAATAAAAAATCAAAAAAAGGATTGAAAAATAGTAAAGAGAAAAATCATCTTCTAGCGAAAACCATTTCGGTGGCGCTTTGGGAAGGTACCATGATGAAAACCTGGCAAACAAGAGTCATGTGTAGAATCGAGCATCTACGTGCACCAGTTCAGGAGAAAACATCTTATCACATCCATAATGAAGCCAACATTCCATCCATATCACCCATTTATCCATGAACCATTTATCCAATCCATTTTCCATCTACGTCCATACTCCAAGTTATCTTGATCTTGGAAAATTTTGGTGCACACTTTACAGTTGCTTATGGTAGACATCTTGACATGGGTCATTTTCATTGATCCCATCCTACCCAACGCTATTTGAACCTTGAACCACTATCCAAAGGTGCATCCGCTTTTTGAACACCGTTATCTTATCACAAGATAATCCATATCCATTCATATCCAAGAATCCACCCATGGTCGTTCAAACATTGCTAGACACTGGGGGGCAAATATTTACATCTCGCTTCAGGAATAAATCTTGATCTATATCTTCACACTTATGTGGTGATCCGAACATTGGAAAACATAAAATCAAATTGGTCAAGGCATTTGTGAACATGAATCCAAGTCACTAGCCCATGGCATATTTTGATAGGAAGACGTTCCTTATCAAGCTTTATCTTTCATTGAACATCAATCCAAGCAATCCATATCAGTTGCATCTAGTGCACACATGAGCATCACATCAAATCATCAAAGCTATTTTGTTCCAAATTAAGCTTCATCAATCTTAATCAATTGAACCCAATCAATCATCACTTGGTTGGACTTAACACACTTAGTCAAACTATCATCTTGTGCACGAGTTTACTCTAGGATAACACAACTTCCTTGGGTTTACAAGTTCATTATCATCACTTTGTTTGGCTTAACACACTTAGCCAAATTATCAAATCCATAATCACCTTGTTTGGCTTAACACACCTAGCCAAATTATCCTTTTTGTATGAGTTTACTCTGGGATAACACAACTTCCTAGAACTTACGAGTGCATTATCACTCTTGTTTGACTTAACACACTTAGTCAAACTATCAATCCATCAATCTAATTGATCAACATTAAAGCTTGGTTTTCAACAAAATCCCAAAACAAAGCACTGATATCATATCATGTCCATATCCGAATCGTCAAAATTATGCGAAAATTCAAAAACATTCAGAAAAATTTCATCATAAAAAAACCAAAAACATTCAAAAAATCCATCAAAAATTTCAAAAACATCCAAATCATTCAAAAAATCCAAAAACATGTCAAAATATCAGAAAATCTTCAAAAATTTCATCATTAAGTCTTGTCAATTTTTTCCACCTTGTCGAACTACGTCGTCTCTGAGCTTGAACGTAGGCAAGGTTGATCTTTGATCATCCCCCGAGATAGTTTGCATCCGTCGCATTGGCATCCGTTTGCCCATCTAGTTAGGCGTCCGTCGCATTGGCATGCATTTACTTATCTTTTACAATTAGGTTAGTCTTTATGCGTCCGTCGCATTGGCATCCGTTTGCCCATCTAGTTAGGCGTCCGTCGCATTGGCATTCGTTTGCTTATCTTTTTTCTATAATCAGGTTTGTCCTTTATGCGTCTGTTGCATTGGCATCCGTTTTCCCATCTAGTTAGGCGTCCGTCGCATTGGCATTCATTTGCTTATCTTTTTTCTATAATCAGGTTCGTCCTTTATGCGTCCGTCGCATTGGCATCCGTCTGCCCATCTAGTTAGGTGTCCATCGCAATGGCAATCCATTGCCCATCTATCTCATCCACAGTCAAGTCAATTGACACAAAATACCAAAAACATTTGTAAAGCATCTCAAAAATTCCAAAAGCAGCCTCAAAACATTTGAAAAAACCAAAATGGTGCATCCATTTCATCTCGCTTTCACCCGTGATTGTCATCACTCATAATAAAGTCAATCGTCACTTTCACCCTTTGGTGAGTTAGTTAGAAGCAAGTTTAGCAGGTTCTAAAGTGAATGCCTTATCGTCAGAGTCTCAAGTCTAAGTCAGTAAGTCAGCAAGTTGGTCAACTCGGAGTATCAATAGCTTATCACACAATCAGTCCTACCAAAACCCTGATCACTACATGTCCTAGGATGAAGCTTTCCCACGATGGACATAAGCATCAGGTACCCCACATTAGTTTAGCCTGGCTAGTGGTATGAAGAACATTAGCTTGTTTGTTTACTTTATCTTGGTCGTTTTGACCTATCTTATTTTGCGCTCATTCCAAGGACCTCTCGATGATGCCTAAACAAAACAAGTTTAGAGAGAAAGGAATGGGGCAATGATCATTATCTTTTTATCTGTTGTGCTTGTTGGATGTTCTTGTAAAATAACTTGGCGAATACTTTCTTTGTTGGGTCCGTCCTAGCAAGGTTTCCGTATGTCAAGTGTGAACAAGATCACTCCTATCTGATTGCCGAGTCAGAGTCCATCACACTAGGCACAATGCCATCCTGGTTCTTAATACCTTGATGCATCGCACCTATGTGTGTTATCAAACATAAAGAAAGTTACGCTCTTTATCTCCCATTCCTGGATAAGCAATACATCATCATCTTTCATCATCATCTCTAATAAAGTTGTCTTGTTGGACTTCTTCATCTTCTCGAATTTAAGGGTTGATCCCTCTCATTCTTCTACCTTCTTTCACGCTAACAATGCATCCATCCTGCATCCATGCTGCATTCATCCTCTCATCTTGCATAATCATGTCATATCATTATAGGACAACATCATCCATCTCATCCATCTCACATGCATCGCATAATCATTTAACATGCTTAAAATAATATAGATTTGTTATTCTAAGCATCTTCCGAACATATCATTTACATCATCATTATCATATAGTCTCATCATCCATACATCCATTTTGAACCTCTTTGTCGTGAGATCCACCTCAAATTGAATCTTTTCGCTTGATCTCTCGAGGGGGCAATGTACTAACGTACTCATTTCCACTGGGGCATCTGAAAAACCAAAGAATTTTTTTAATTTCGATGCCGGCAACATCATTCTTTGAACCAATGCAACAAATACATTGCTTCAAAGAGGGGCAAAATGTAGACATGCAAAACTGACATCATATATCTCGCTCTAACTAACATCAAATTCTGCTATTAATTAATTAAAGCAATTTATTGATTAATTCACTAAGGTTCATTAAATAAATCAAAATTATTTAATCAAATCCTTAAAGTTCTTCTCATTTGATTTATCAAATGTCACCTCTTAATATCATCCAAGTTAATTAATCTACATTAATTAACTTCTAATCATGATTACTATTCTCTAGCTTTTGACTCAACTAGAGTCAAAATCCAAACTCCTAACTAACCCACCCACTTGCACAAATAAATCAATTTATTGATTTATAATTCCTCTAATTACATTCAAAAGGGCATCAAAATGGAATATTCTTCCAATTTTGAATCTTCCCCCCAAAAGGGACTTGTCCCTTCCAACAAGGTTTTAAATGCTATTTGCACAAGTCAACATAGCATTTATTGCACCTTTCATCCCCCCAAAACATGTCAAGTCATTCAAATTCAAATTTGAAATTGGCACATTTGCCAAAACTTGCACATTCCTCACCCTCTCACACCTTGACAAGTGGCATCTTGTCATTGGCCCATGAATGATCCCACATTCATCAATTCGGCCTCTCATCTCTCCAAGCTCAACTATAAGTTGAAGGCTTCTCTCCTTCAAACAACACAACAGCCACATTTGAAAGCATTTGCACTATAGGCAACTTGAGTTCAAGCATCTCATTATCTATTTCACCAAGCTTATCAGGGATTGGGACAGGGCTCTTTCACATACTCAAAGAGCACCAATCCAATATGGGATAGTTTTATTTCATATCTTACATGTTTTTTTCATGTTTAGTTACATTTGAATTATGAAATAATATCTCATAAGGATGTGATTTCTATTATTTTGTTTGTATCATGGTGCTAACACACTTGCAGATTTTCATGTCTCACAAATTCAAATTAAAAGGAGTTGGAAACTCACCTATTTTTTAATCTCTAGAATACCATAGAGGTTGATCTTAGTGGTCACTTTAATTGTAATAATAGATGAATAATACATTTTAAAAAAACCTAGCACCACAAATATATCTCACAAATAACATATTTTTCTAGTTCAATACAATACAATACGTAAAGACATCTATTAGAAAATTAAAATAGATCACATATATAATGAATGCCATGATAATACTTTATAGTCCCTAAGATGAGTTCCTTCATCTTTACATACAATTGCATATGCAGTCAAAATACCCACAAGCATAACTCTTAAAACCTTTCTAGGATATTATGTCTCAAAATTTATAACACGAGGTATAAAATAAGGAATAGAGAATTCCTTATAGGTTTGATAATGTATAATAAAGAGTGATAAAAATTGGGAAACAAAGAAAGTCATATAGAGATACAAATACAAATTTGATACAAAATGAGCACTAGCTCACCATAATAATTTTAGTGTGGAATAAAATCAGTGATTGCGAAAAATATGAGTACCCAATCTAGATTTCATGCCTCTAGTAGTAGACTAGAGATAAAAAAAAATATATGTCACTTATGCCATTATCCACAAATAATATAGCTCAACAACAAAATAATAAAGTTCATTGGAGACTTCAATATAGAGATTGAACATGTTAAAAGATTGTTATCATGGAAGGTTTCAAATATTTTACTATAGCGAATGACCATTAATTTTTTTCTCAATGAGAAGAAACAACAAATTATTAACAATCAACTATAAATGGATTGAACAGGGCCCATTCAACACACTTGAATTAATTATCGTTATAAGAGCACCAAAATACTAAAGAGTGCAAACAATAGGGCAATCTAGGATTTAGTGTGAACACTATTATGACGGAAAAGGTTTCCACATAGTTACCTAAGATTTCTATCAATTCTAGCTCATGATCTAGGTTGTCTTGACTGTATTCGAATTTATTGATGTGCATTAATTATATTTTCTATGTCATAATATCCTGAATGGAATATTTCTAATAACAGACCAATTTTGTTTCCCTTCAATAATTTATAATGGTTAACCTAAGGCAATATGAAATTTATGAATTATCTTGATATGATAGAAAATTTCTATACAATCAATACCCAAAATATCCCCAAACTTTCTTTATAATTTGACTTCAATAATAGTATTGCTATAAGTTTGTAATATTGAAGAGTTTAATTCCCAAAATTATGAAAATGTAGTTGAAATACAAAAGTTCTTATGTATTGTGGCATTCCATGGATAGGAACATGAAGCATTATCTGTAGAATATGAATAGACCTTGAGAATCCTAAACCAAGTGAATGGTGGTGATAAGACTAAACATGAATGGTGTTGATTACTAAAATTAATTAGTGATTTTATAAAAAAATATTCACAAATTTATCACAAACTCTTGTAGATATGAATCGTAGTTGTGAGAGAAATCATATAATTCTAATCTCGAATTATATCTAGGATAATTTTACCCTACTCCCAACCAATACACTCCCAACTTTATTGTTGGTCTACCAAGTGAATTGCAATAATTGAATGATGAATAACTTATTTGGCATTCTTAATCAAATAAAAATATATTGGTACTATATGAGTTGCCTTAGATATATAAGAATCAAATTTAAAACTCAATTTCAATATACTATGAAATTAGTCCTTAGAATGTCATAAGCATGCACAACATAGGGCTCCTTCTTGGGAAGCAATCAAATTTACTGATAAAGAACAAATATTATTAACACAAAATCTTCAGGAATATCGATCAAAAAGTCAAATTTGCACAATGGCGATTTCCGAGAATACAAATAGACGAAATGTGTCAGTGATTAGTGGAAGGGGATAGATGATATTTCTCCCTGTCACCACAGATCAGAAAAAGATCAAAATTATTTAAAAGTGTCCTGAGTTTCCATGGCAGATAATCTTAATTATGTGGGTTGGAACTACAATAACTCCATGCAGCCTTGTTTTATCTTTTGCAGCAATTAGGATCTTTAGTGTTGCCTTTGCAGTCAATACACGATGCCAGCATCTCCACAACTTCTAGCAGATAATCAATGGGTTTATTGTTAGTCAGTCCATCATTTGTATTCACTTTTCCCTTTAGAATAGAACGAGCAGAGACAGCGAGCGAAAACATAACGTTGAGAATGAGCAGCACTACCATAATTTTCAGAAGCATTGATCTCGCCATACTAACTGGCGGAACGAATCCTAAGCAAGGAAAAGTGTTCGTTTTACAAATGAAGAAGGAAAATTCGGGTGAATATCTTGCGTGATACAAAGCGAAGATCAAGAATGGCGATAGATAAAGAAATCAAATCGTATTTGTAGAGACAGACGACGGAGTGTAAGCGTTTGAATTGGTCGATATTGACATTCGCTGAAGAAGCGTGATATTCAAAGTAAAATAGTCACGCGTTGAATACACAACAATTCAAGATGCGACAAAGCGGCTTCGGCGGCAATGTCTATGCAATCTTCAAAACAAACATTTGACTGTAATTATTAATTAATTAAAAATAAAAGATGCACGGTATCTTTATTTTTAATTAATTAATAATTACGATCAAATGTCCGTGACAATTCGGACTTGAGCGGTTTTTAAAGATGATTTAACATGTGTATCAACTTAAAGGGGTGTTTTTTATTGGACCAAGATATAACATTATAATTTCTTCTAGATTGTACTTTTGTTTTGACCTTTTCCATTGTTGAATTGATGTTATTAAAAAAAAAAAATGTTTATTAGCTGATAGGCTATTCTGGGTGGGGAAGACCACCGGAATTGTCAGACGCTGAAACGCCGTGAGTTTTCATCGGGAGATCCCGTCAGCAGGTATGGGCATTTGTTGGACGCTCCCGTCAGCAATATGGCTCAGCGGTTGCTCGCGTCGTTCTACACCCTTCTTGTCGCCTCCCTGCGTAGCCTGGCATTTAACAACCCACCAAATCTTCGCTGGAGGTAGTAAATGTCAACCAGCTTTAAAATGGGGACGACCTTCGATGATTTTGTCTGGCATAATTTTCAGAGGAAATCGCTTTGCTTTGTGGCTCAGCCTCTATTTTGAAAACTGTAAGTAAATCCTTCATCATGTAATTCCGCCTTTATGCTTTCGCAGCGTTGTCCATGAAGGTTTCTATGTTTCTTTTGCATATAGGTTTCTACTCTCTTTCATGCAATATTCTGATTCAGATTGTAACTGGTGGAGCAAAGAGATCTATCATGGCTCATTTTAATTTCGCTATGCTCCTTATTGGTATTATTGTAATCCTTTTGTCCTCTTTCTAGAGGATCTGGTGTATCAATTTGTTAATTTGATATTCAGATGTGTGCCTTTTCACATTATGCTTTATTTGGGATTTTGTTAAAAAATGCAAGGTTATTTTTTTAGCAAGTGCGAATTGGTTTATATTTTTTTTTTGCCTCCTAATAATTTTCCGATTTGGGTTCTATTTGTTTTGAGCCAAGTAATTGGAAATTACCCTTATGCCTATCTAGTTGTACATTTCTTCTCTCTTTGACTGTGTTGTCTAATAAATCATTTTGTGTAGCCATACCATATTTGCATTAATTAGGTATTAGTCTGCTTCATTCCTGTAATTCTACACTACCGTGAAATTGCAACCCATGATATTTTCATATGGAGGCCGAAGTGTTAAAACCTAAATGTGCTCATTATTAGGATCTTGGCCATAATTTTCATTTTAATAAACATACTCAAAAACCCTCATTGAAACCTTATTTCAAGGCTGCAACGCACCAAGAGGAGAAGTGAAAGTTTGCTACCAGCGATGAGAAGTTTTTTTTTTTTTTTTAGTATTAACAAGAACAAAAATATAACTCAGACTCAAGCAATTTTAGTCATCGCATTCATGTACCTTTTTTTATGGAGTTTATAAGTGTAGCAGCCACCATGAGCATTCACGACTTGCACACGAATTGCACCGGACAACGCAGCTACAGGTGATAGCAGGCCATAGTTGTTGGCAGTGAATAAGCAGAAGAATAATCTATCCAAGCCCCCTGTACACCCAACAACAACAAATAACCTCATGCTTAATCTGCGTGTGAGCTCTTCCCATCTGTCCTTCTTGTTTTCACGCCCGAATAGAATTGGGAACTGAATGGGGGGTCGTGATAATTTGTTTTTAAAATTTATACAAGAAAAGAAGTAAGGTTATCATTTGAGATCCTGGTTTCAAGATTTGTCATAGCATGTATTTCAATTACTACTATGTTTGTGACTACCTGCCTAAACAGTCACTGATAGGGTATGTTACGATTGAGTAAGTCACTATTTTTATTGTCTTATGCTTGATAGTAATCTTTAGAATTTTTTTTCAACTGGACTAGCTTTAAGTTAACAATGGTGCTCTGAGTTTTATTTTAGGGTTTATTGTCATTCCATTGAGACTCGTTTACTACTATAAATAAGAAAGATATGTTCTATGGAATTTCTGTTTGTGGGATATGATTATGCAAGTTGCACAAGATGGTTATGTATATCAAAATTTTCTCTGGTTTTGATTTTATGTAGATTGCATTTAACTGTTATATAATTTGCTCGGAAAATTATAAAGATCATAGTGGATTGGTTTCAAATCAACATCAGATATTGATAGATCCATTATTTTGTATTTTTTTTGCTTTCACAAAATTTTGCAGTCAGATATTGATAAATCTAGTTTCTTTTAAAGCATTGGAGTATATTTTTCACCTTTTTTGTCAATGCACAAAGAAATGAGAATAGAACACTTCATTTAAGTTTGGTCTTTAATATTTTAGTAATGTCATATCAGGCTGAACTCATAAACTTTATAAGAGATCCAATTTTGTGTGCCCAATATTTTTTGCAATCGAGTTGTAAATGCGCACGTGGAAATCAAAGATATAAAATGAAAATACTCAAGACTGAAATGCACTAAACATAATACAAGATCTTTAGGATTAGCCCACAAAATTATATTTGATGGTGGATTGCTTCGATGTGTTAAATATGGCTTTAAGGAATGCAAATGTAATCTGACTTGGGAAGTTCCTATTCGAAGAGACATGTTTGACACAGATCCAAGAGTAAGTTGAACTGAATAAGGAGAATAACTCGAATGACTTCGTGATCTTGATTATAGTACTCTTGTATTCTAGTGTACTTTATTTCTGAGCAATGAAAATCTTTTCTCATCTGCGAAAAATAATGAATATCCATCTTCGATGAGAAATTGCCCACAAGAAGTTGGTTCTTCTTTATATAATTAGAATCAGCTTATGACAACATCCCCATGGCTGATATTAGCTGGTCATCTACATCTCAATATTTTCATGTTCATTAATCATTTTTATTTCCATTGTTTGTATGGGCTGATTTCTGTAAGTGGTTATTAATTTTTCATGTAATTACTTGTTTATTTACTGTAATTTGTCCTGCATCTCCTCAAGTTATAAAACAGTGTTGTTAGTTATATAGATGGTCGGCTGACATTTATGAAAAATATAATTACAGGCCTTACTTTCCAAGTTTTGGAATGTCATACGCTCTAGATAATTTGTGATATTCTTGTTGGAGTTTGCTATAGGCTCTAAGGTAGTGCAGTCACACTGCCATTCACACTTTTGTATGTTTTTTATTGTATGTTCTAATTCAGTTGCTGCATCCTTTGTTTGTAGATGTCTATATGCATATCTATTTACCATTTACCTTAGTCTTTTGGTAAATTCATTTAATAGTTCATACTTCATTCCATTTAAGATGTTTGTTTCAGATTTGATATTTATTTACAAGTTTATTGGTCAATTTAGATTACTCTCATGATCCTACATCTTTCAAACTTAATTACCATTCCTTCAATCTTTACTTTTATTCAATGTACAAATGCACATATTAATGTAAATATATTGCTTAGTCAGATTCTTCATTTACGTGTCCCTACTCTTACTACTGTCTATATATCGAAAAAGGAAAAAGTAATGAATTAGTTTCCCTGCAAATTAGGAAGATCAAATGAATTCTCTCCATTTATTAAAAGAATATGGAAACATTCCACCTATTAGCTAAATATATATATATATATGGTTTCTTTAAATTTAAAATAATTATCATCTTTATATCTAAAAATGAAGAGAGATACATATTAACATATGCATGACTCAATATAATTGGTAGGTCTCATAATGCATTTAAAATGCAAAACAATCCATACACAATTTTAAGGAGAGAAGAGGAGGCTTGATTACAGCAACTGTCTCCGACAAGTGCAGGTACACACCTCTTGTCCCTTTCTCCTTAACATCTCTCCCTACAATTCTCAGATCATCATTTCCACATTAAATACAAATTCCTATTTTGCAGATTCTTGCTCCAGAGCATGACAAAATTCACCTACAAGCATACATATCAGCCATAAGCATCCATGTCATCAATGACTAGCTCATATTCAATCTCTTATGGTAATTTTGTTTCCTATTAACAATACTACTATACATTGAATACGTAGAAACTATTGTACCATTCAAGAAAATAAATGCCACACCTAACCATTCCAGTGCTCCTATTTTACAAGTCTTGAAGAAAAATGGCATATAACATACAACGTCACTTTCAGCCACCAACAACTATATTCTGCATAACCAACCTCTTTAGTTTCTAATTTCGATGTCTCATAAAATACTTTTTGTACTGCACTAATACTTTTTGTTATGCAAAACCCAGCTTACAACAATTTACACTTGCCTATGATGATATCTTGCTATCGACATAACCATTGAACCTCAAATGAGGTGCAAGCGCTAGTTTTATTAATATTTTAAAATAATTAAAAGTTATAATATTAAATGCGTGTTTAAAAGATCTTGTAATTTTATAGTTTTGATAAGAAAATAAAAAGATTAGAAAGTTTTGAAGTGTATATTTTTAATTTATTTATTTTTCTTTCAAAAGTGTTTATTAAAGTCATAGAGAGTTAGTTAAAAATCATAAAAAAATTAGGCGTAACTTATTTTATCAAATGCAATCACTTGGATAGTTTTTTCACTCTTTAAAAATTTCAATTTTTCTATACAAATCTTTCTTACTATTTTTTTCATAAAACTCTTAGAATTATAATTTTAAATGAATTCCATCAAAATATAATGAATACAACTTTTTCTTTGTATGTAGTCCTTATTATAAGCTTCTCAAAAAGTATAATTTTAGATAAATTTAATTTTATTATTATATTTATTTTTTATTTCTTGTGAATGTAGGTTTTTCACCAAAAAATAATCTCTCTGTTCTGCACATGTGAAAAAATAGCAGATTATCAAAAAAAAAAATTGCAAAATATTAGTGCATTAGATATTGAAATACTTGATCAAACAAAAAAAGCTATGTTGTATACAGTCCGCCTATGTCTGAATTGTAATTGGTTTGACTTTGAAATTTCATTAAGGAAAAAATATTCAATAAAAGACTATGAAACTAAATGAAAGAGCTTGATATCGTAGTTACAAATCTAAATTAAAAAAAATATAGAATTTTATCCTTCACATGTGGAAAAAAGTTATGTTATATACAATGAGCATCACTCTTCAAAAATTGTGTTTATAGAAAAAAAAAAAAGAAGTTTTTAAGGAGATGGAAAAAGAAGTACAATTTGATTCTTTTTTTTTTGAAAACAATATATTTAAAATCTATAGAAAAAATGTCACAAATCACTAGTTTGCATCATCTTCAAATTCTTCAAGGTTTCGCCGCTATAGGTTTTCGAAAGTGAATATTTAGTTAGAAAAAATCAGTTCAGTGTCCAGTTTGGCCAAAAATTGTAAACCAGTATTGTGGGATCACCTAATAGTAGCCCATATGTCACGATTTATGAGCATGTCTTCCATTTTGAGCCTCCACAACTCAAAATTGTTGTCGTTAAACTTTTCCATTTCAATCCTCTCAAATGTGCCTACCATCTCTTTCCCACAACAAGGTAATGAAACATAGACTTTTGCAAAAATCCCACTGAAACAAAGATTAAATCATAAAATATTCTAATCCAACAAGGGAACCAAGGTTGGACAAACTCTGATACCAATTGAAAGGAAGCCAAGTGAGCATAAATAGCTTCCTACACTTATCAAAGCAGGGGAGAGTTTCAAAATTTCATTATCACCTTTAACAATTACAATAAGCGAAGAACATAGATAATAATAGAAATAGAACATCAAATACACAAATGTAATAACAATAGATATACATGGGGAGTGGCGTTTTGAGTAAAATACCCCACCCGCCAAAAGAACAGTAATTTCTCTATTACTTCAAGTAATGAATATCATATATCACCAAGTACAAATCTTCTTCAACAAGTGCTTCTTAACAAATACCTATCTTGACTACAATCTGACAACAATTCGTTACTTGCAAACAAACTATGCATTATAAAACTCAAGGCACTAAATAAATAGAGTGTTACAAGATTCAAGAAGCATCTAGAAGGTTAGGTGCATCCAAATCCTCATGGCACAATATTCAACACCTTAGACATGTATTTTGACACATGTACAACATTCCCTAACACCCCTTACACGTGTTAAACATGCAAATATTCTTCTTCCCAGCTTGGGTGCTTAGAATATGATAAAAATAGCTTATAAAATATGCCTTACAACTATCATAGAATATGTCATAAATCTGCAATAGAATCTATATAGGGTCCATTAGAGAATCTATCGTAATTGACTAAAAATAGTCAATTCTCTTACATCTTGTCATAACCCATCTTGGGCACCAACTTTCTCAGTGAATTCAAAGATGCCTTATGAAATGTCATAGAATTTTTCATGTCATAGTTTCTAAAGTGGGATGCCCATGTCCACTTGAGATAATGATGTGTCATCCAATTACCTCCAACAGGGATGCCACCTAGCCGATAGGTCCCAATTTGTGACATGAAACCATAGGCATTTACATAATACAAATAAATACATTAATTACATCGGTTAAACCAATGTTAGGAATCTAAGGTTGAGACACCTTAATCCCAACAATCCTTTATCCATCAAAGGATTCACTCTCTTTTATCATAATTTTCCATTCTGAATCTAAATATAACATGGGGTTTTACTGAGGCAAGCCCCTATGTGGTACAACCCAAGTTCCTCTTCTCTCATGTGTGTAGGTTGTAGATCTGAAGTGAATTGAAGGAATGTTGAAGGACACTAGTTCAGTCATGCACTCTAACCCTACAAGTTGATAAGTCATAAAATCTATATTTTATAATAAAACCTAGAGGATAGAAGCTACAAACATGTGTCTTGAAGCTTACATTTTTAGATTCGAGAAAAAGGAGGTCAGTCTAGCGCATATTGCACCCTAGAAAAGAAATATCTATCTTAAACTTACATGTCAAGTACATATGTGTCCACCCATCTCATTTCTAGGACTTCAATTTTTATGCCTACATCCAGTTTGTCATAAATCATAATAGATCATTGTATTTGCATAGTTTTCATAGTTAGATCATTATACTTAGTAATTAATCAATCAAATTTCCATAAATCCCACACACCACCCTAAAAAATTAGATTAAAGCTTTGATACACTATTTTGACTTTCCCCAATAGGTTTGTAGCCAAGTGGTTCTTTAGGTCATCTTTTCAATCCAATTAATCGAAATTTGGAAGAGAGTCTTCATTGGTTTTACAATAAAATAGTTTAGAACATCTAAAATTTTAAGCTATTATTTCTAAAAGTTGAATTAGATATTAATTTATTTGCATTCATCATTTAGACTTGCATATTCATCACAAAAATATTGAAAAAGGAAAAAAATGTATTGAATTATGCATCTAGGGTAAAAATTAGTAATTATAAAATAGGATTAGTTCATGTTTGCATTGATAACTTGCATTAGGTCTCAATTCAAATTTGAAAGTGTTCAAAACATTAATTTAGGCATTTTCATATAGTAAAAAGGTGGAAAAATGCGTTGTTATTGTTGCAAAAGGCATACAAGATTTCAATTTTTAATTTATTCAAGATAAGATCAATAAAATTTTATGATTTACATTCTAAAAACTATATTTCCAAGTTACATCAATCACTAATTATTTTAAAAAATTCTTGCATAATCATGTTTCATATTGTAAAATCACAAAAAAATTTGAATTCTAGAAAATCATTTACCGTCAAACTTGCACATTCACATACCCAAAAAATTTGTTGAATTCTAGAAAATAATTTATCTTAGAAAATCATATTTTTAGCTCAAATTTTGATCAGAAACCTATTTATGTGTCTTTTGTGTTACTTTTCTTTTTGATTTTATACTTTGTGTGGTTTGTTGTGATTGTATTGTACCCTTATTGTATAGTAGTCTTAATCAAGCATTTTGAAACAAATATGAACTTCATGACCTCATTTCCCAATGCTAATAGGTCCTTGTGATATGACATATTAGACTTATGACATCCCATTTTATAACTACATCTATTGTGGAGCTTGAGTCCTCTAACTATTTCAAAAAAGGTATGGTTTCAACACAATCCATTTTGTATTCTATTCCTCACCACAAATTACCTCTAACCCCCTCATAACCTAAGATTTATGTGGACTAAAACACAATACACATTCAAAGGAGCGTACGATAATCACAGACTAGTAAGCTCTACAAAAATGTTACTAGGATCCATACCCAAGGCATTCAATATTCATAGGCTAACAAAGCTCAATATTTGCTAGGTGAACCATAAACCAAAGAGTCATAGGCTAGTGAAGTCCAATATTCATTAGGTGAGCTTTCTAAAAGTATAAAAATGGGAAACAAACAAGGGCTAGTGAGGACCAGTTTTCACTAGATGCAATCCCTTAACAGCCATATCAAGAATTATAGTCCCATTAATTTTGACAAGGAGCTACAAAAAATGATCAAAACTTCCAAGAAAATACATGGAAAAGTCCAATGTGTATGAACACGGTGGAGAACATAATGCTATGTATACCCCCACCTTAAATTAACTGAAAAACCCCAACTATGAGAAAATTCTTTAAGGTAGAAGTAGGATGATAAACACAATATGATATGGTCATGAGAGATTTATTGGAAGAACCTTTTTTCACTGATATGTTTCCAATAAATTTGATTCATGACAAGGGGTTTCCCCCAAGACAAACTCACATAAAAAGACAAAATATGACACATAAGGGATACATGGGTCCAAGGTCAGTATAGACCTTTGATAATATATAATATGATTATTCTCAAAATTGACATCATTCCCCAAGATACTCATGGATATGTGAACATGAATACACATAGATATGATAAAACAAACCTTTTGGGTCAACATGTAGAGGACATAAATGCATCAACACCTTACATCATTCCCAAAAGGAAGACAGAAGAAAACAAAAAATATTTATAGAAAAAAGAGGAATGGCGATACAAATAGATAGATTTCACAAAAGATTTGTTTTATTTTTGTCCCCGTGCCAACAAGAACAACAAGGGTCATCCAAAGAATTTACTAATAGTCATAAAGAAAAATCAAGCAACACAACATAGGAGATCACATCACATGCAAGAAAACAAAAATAAACATACATAAATGGTATCACACATGTGATACAATATAAAGAAAATTGTCTACATCTGAATCTTTCTCATATTTAATGGAAGGAAAACAATACACTAAAGGGACTAAAACAGGCACCATACAAGGAGTGTCACAAGGTTCAAGACATGGTGTATTTATCTCATGAGGAGGATCATCATGGTTTCTCCCATCTAGATCCATAGATTTTGAAAACAAAATAGATAATTCAGTATGAACTTTCTCTTTTATCTTAGCTTATTCACCTTCTCTATCCGATTTTATTATAATAGGTGCCTTATGAATAACATCATCTATGTGTTCAATCTTCATTATTTTTCTAGATTGAGACATGTAAGGTTTAATTGCATGTTTTGAGGAAGGTGGTGGACTTGAATCAAATGATGATGATGATGGATGGGTAGGAGGTAATTCATCAGAGTTTTTTTGGATTGGTGGCTAGTCATTTTTATTCTTTTTAGCCAATTGGAAAGTGATGAAATGACATTTGTGTTTATGCTCCTTAGCACTTCTATTTATTCTTGCATATGTTTTATATTTTGAGCGATTAACTAAGGTATCTTCCAACACAAGTCTCTTTTCTTCAATTGGAGGAGGAACTGAAAGGACCCCTAAAAGTTGAAAGATCATTATTTTCCTAGGTATATAAACTTGTTTCTCCTTGAAAGATAGAAATTTGACTATACAATTATCCCTTGGTATTTTATATGATGGTGGAGGAGGAACCACAACGTACATTCCATGTGGATAAGGGAGGAAACCCAATTCAAACATAGGTTCCTCTACTACCCTTGGGATAGGACAAACATTAATTAAAGTCTTAGTAGGCCAAGGAGCCTCATGTGTGATATTAGTGAGGGAAAAATAAGTTATGTGTTTAGCTTTAATTTTTTGTTATGTTATGAAAAATAGATCTTCTCAAGATTTGGCATGCTCAATAGGTTAAGGCCAAATATAATTTAATAAAAAAATTATAGGAGAAGCTAAAGGTTTGAACCCACTATGAAAAATTGTATTTGTTGTATTTTCAAATGTTAACTTTATGAATTTATCTATAACCAATGGGACCACATTCATTTAGTGTAGCCATGGATAACCTAACTTCAAATAAAATTGGTTTGATGGGATAATGGTGAAAGAAACATTAAACTATTTTGGTCCAAGTTTGAGAGGGATATTTATCAAACCTATCATATGGTCCTTTCACAGTTCATGAACAAATATAAATTCTTCAATGATCACATTCTCTAAACATAGGGGATCAATGAGTATTCCCCTCATGGGTTTGTGATAAATATTATAGTCGGTGATATAGAGAGGACCATCATGTGTATTAATGGATGCATCAATACTAGTAAAAGAAATATCATATAAAATAGTGGTTTAATCCTTACGAGATTGAACTTTAATTTTACTTATCATGTCAAATACTTCATCATATTCATCAATATTATCACTTTATTAGACAAAGTTAGATGAATGGCTTGGTAATGGATTGGTGAATATTTGGATTTTTTAGTTAGGCACTAAGATTTAGTTATTTCCTTTTTCATTAATGCCTATCAACTGGATTTGATTAGAATCAATGAGGTCTTCCACTTGGTGCTTAAGATATATACATCATTGTGTACCATGTCTAGTTATATGGGAATATTGATAAAATAATTTTGTATTAAATTTGGTTGGTAAAGACCTTTACTTGTGTGAACTCACTAATTGTAGGGAGTTCAACTGTGTTCTTGCTTAATAATTGTAACATTATTGCATGAAGAAAATTAGGCAATTTTTTTAATTATCTCTCTTGGACACAACTAATAAGGAGTGTTACTTGTAGAGGTAACATGCATTTCAATCTTACTGGTAGTTTGAGGAGTGTTTATTTTAGTGAAGTTTCTCCTTTTCTTAAATTGAATAATGGGTGATTTTTTTCAGGTATGGATTCAGATTGAATAGTATGAGTTGATTAAGGTGCTCCTTGATACTTTCTAACCAGAATCTGATAATCACAAAGATTCATACAAAAGTGTTGAAACAATTGGCCCTTCATCAACAATATCTTGTCTCGAATTTTAGGTTAAGAGTTTCATATAAAAACCCTTTAAATATCAATGTCAGGAAGACTATAGGAGATTTGTGAGTAAAGTGATTGATATTTTCCTATAAAGTTTGTTATCTTTTCCTTAGATCCTTGTTTACAATGCACTAAGTCAATTATCATCACCTAAGGACCAATGTTTTCTTGAAGATGTTGAATAAATACACTAACAAGTTGAGTGAATGAATCTATGGAGTTATTGGGCAATGAGAATAATAATTCTAAGGTCATATATTTCAATAATCTAGGAAAGAGTTTAGCTAGGATCTTGTATTCAAAGATGAAGTTGATACACAATGTAGTAAAAGCTGATACAGGGTTCTTAGGATCTCCCTTACCATTGTATTTCTCAAATTGGAGCATCTCAATGTTTTCAGGTATGGGTGTTTTAAGGATAAAATTTGATAAAGTATTACATGTAATATATTGTCGTGGTTTACCATTTTTTATTTTTATTCAATGTTAATAATTTGTTAAAGAGACGTCCATTTTGAAAAGGTTGGTTTATCACTAGATAGTTAGTTGACATGTTTTTAGAGTTTTTTGAGTATGGTGAACTAGAGTGAGTGATCAATGGGTTACTATATTGCATTTTTGTGAAAGGTGATGAACATGGTGTTGTTAAAGGTGATGTTACAAAACTATAAGGATTCACAATAGGAAACCCCAAGCTTGTGTTTATGCCATTAGTATATTGTATGGTTGATGATATAATTGAGGGTGTAAATGGGGGAATAAAAGGCATAACTTTATTAGGGAGGATAGCTATTTTTGTACTTGGTTTTGAGAATTTGTAAATGTTCGGATTAGCATGTCTCAACCTTATAGTCCTAGGATTTATTTACTAGTTTTTGATCTATTTAAATTTATATTATAATATTTAGTTTCCTAGCCAAATTGATGTCACTTTATGGGACCTGCTAGTGATGTGGCATCCTATATGGTAAGTGACATGAACAATTTGTAAGCTAAATTAATGTAGGTAGGCATCCACTTTAGAAGACCTATATTTGAGCCTAAATTGGTGGTATTTATCCTAAGTTACTATGTAATGTGCTATGACAACTTGCTATATTGGTTTATGACTGATTATGATATTGGAAGAGTCAAGAATGATAGATTTATAGTTAACTATGACATGTGCAACCCATGTGATGAGGGAACCTACACATGCAAGGTATTTGCATGCATTTAGGCTCAATGCATGTGCAACGATGGATAATTTTATGGGATAGGGGTTGATTTGTGGAAGATTTTCATAATTATGAGTTCTCATTATGACGACATGTCATAATGAACTCATGCTCACACCTTGTGCATGAAAATTGGTTATGGAAAGCTTTGGGCACCTTGTTTCATGTTGAGAGGTTTTAAATACTTGTAGACTTAATGCATTTTTATGGTGAAAAATTTGAAGAATCTTACATGTCATTATGTTGTGGGAATTTTTTAGATTCTTGTCATATTGTGAAGACTCTTCAGCATTTCACTAAGATTATATTGTAATTGTTATTTTGTTGCTAATAATACATTTGAGATATATGATTTAGAGTACAAGGTTTCTATCAAAAGGGTTTTCCCACGTAAACATTGTGTTATGGTTTTTGTTGTTTATCTATTTTGATATGTATGTGCATGTTCTGAATTTGTAATTGTCAAGATGTTAAAATAAAGTTTTGTAAATCTTCCCTACTTAGATAAGTGTAGAAAGTTGCTTCCATTTACTCAGCTTCCTTTTAGTAAATTCTTGAGCATAACTAGTTTTCATAGGGATGTTAGCATCTATAATGTGAGTTAGAGTACATAAAACTTCTATTCCTAGAGAATCATTTATCAACTTCCTAAGGATGTCCATAATATGGACCATCCCTCGATCTAAGGATTCAACACTTTTAAGTAATATTAAAGTCCTTCCAAAAAGTTTCAATAGTTTTAGCTTATCTTTAGGAACATAGACAATAGTGGTCTCTAGTTCCACATAGATTTTAGGTTGTGATGTGGTCTTGGGTAATGTGTTGTTAGGAATTGAATTTAAAATGGATTTTGTTGAAGTCATCCATTGTGTGAAAGAGCTATAAGACTCAAGTTCCATAAAGGATGTAGTTATATAGTGTGAGAGGCCAATAGTCTGATACTACATCTGATAGGGGTATTAGTAATAGAACACCATGTCATGAATCACATATGAGTGGGGGGCTGCCCTATCTACCTCAAGCTAGGCAAGTGTTTGAGGTCAAGGATAGAGAATGAAGAGAACTCTTCGGTGCTTCTATCACTCTACTAACCTAACATATTTGATGGGGCTAAGTGAGTAGGTTATTGGAGCCTGAACTATACCTCAGACAACTCTCTTCTTGAAGATAGCAGTGTAGGTCAAGGATGATAGCATGACGTGTTGGCATCTCTCTGCGTTGTTGGCATTCATTCAGACAGAAAGTGTAAAGTACAATAAAATTTACAAAAGCCTACTAGCTACTTAGCAACTGAAGTTTAAAATACTAACTAGAATGATAATAAATAGAATAAACAAAGTAGGTAGAAAAGTGATATAGAAGGTGACAAAGATGAAAGTGATGAAGATTAACTCATGAGAAATCCAATTCTCCTACACCCTCTACATGAGAACATGCCTACACATAGCCAAGAGAGGAGAAATGTTGAGGCTATATAGGAGTTTGTCTCAGTGAAACCCGGACTTTGGTCGTTCCACCTCCACGAACAACAAAAAAAGCCACAAGATAGATAGTATTATAAGGAGAACAATAGAAAGGATACTGAACAATACAATAATACTATGACACATAAATCAAGAGACAATATCACCTTCTCAAACGAGGTGCACTCAAGGACGTAGAGGAGGATGCAAGCTTGGTAAGGTATGCATTGTCACAACAATGAGGAAGTAGTCCCTCAAGACACCAAGGCATAATTTAAATGGTAGCAATAGTGCAGCAAGATGTGAAGAAGCTATAGAGAATTTCTCAAGAAGTACTAAAAGATCAAGATTGTGTGTAGAATGAAGTTAGAATTGTCAAAGAGATGAAGTGAAGTAGAGAGATATGCATTTGAAGATGTTTGATGAGGGAAGAGTCATTCTTGAGTTGACTGGAAGTCACAGAGGAATTACACTTCATCTAAAATGGAGAACATAATGTCTCTTTAGATTCCAAAGGCAAGAATCTATCAGGGATGGTAGTGCGCTGCATTCGCATCCTCGGTAGAAATTACCCTACTGACACAAGATACAAGCACCAAGTGGATACAAGGTAGGTAGGTGATGTGGAATTTCTTAGTTGAGTTTCATTTCATAAGGTGGAGGTATTTAAAGGCAGAATTTGCAAAAAGGGTGCAAATTTTCTTGTATACATTTTCCCTCCACTTTAACGAGCATATGTGTAAACGAATGTTCGACAAAGTAGATTGAAAAGCTAACCGTATAGGTTTTTTTAGGAAAATATGATAAAGGGAGTTTACAATCCCTTATGACAAGACTAAATATGGTCCGCTAGAAACGGAAAACTTAAATTATTACAAAATTATATCCTTGTAATCAACATGAAAACCATGACTGCCCCGGACATCTAGCGAACTAAACTATGATAATGTTTGACCAACGTCACATATAAATTGGTCAAATTCACAGATCACACGTTGTGGAATGTAAATATTTGAGTGTATGACTTAAATCCATATTCAAAGTGACATTTTCCAACTTTGAATGTCTCCCTTGTGTTTCAGAATTTATAGATTCAACGACTTACACTGTAACTTTTCTGTGGCCACCTATAAATACGCCTCATTTCTTTGTCAATCCACATCCCCACTTTGTCTCTCGCAACACTTTGGATTTCATCGTGTCTTATTCGACGAGCTGTTTATTCTCTCTCGTAACATTTTAGATTTCATCATATCTTATTGGTCGAGTTATTTATTATCCAGTTATTTCGTGTTATCTTTCTCGGCTCTCTGGCAGTGAATATGGGCAGATCAATGCTTATCAGAATTGTAAAAGTACTACTTCTTTTCATTGTTATGTTCGTCTGCACTGTCTCTGCTCGATATAATCTAAAGGAAACTGCAAACACAAGAACGGGTATTAACAACAATAAAGCAATCGATAATCTTCTTCGAACCGTGGAGCAGTTAGCGTCATGTACTAACTGCACAGGAAATATTTCAGATCCGAATTGCTGCACAAAATAACAGAACTTGCAGATTGGCATATGAACAGTCATATTGATATTCGAATCCAATCATATAGTGAAAGTTTTGTTCAGTTACGATTTATTTTAGTTCAGAGTTATAGGGCAGAAACAATACCTACACTATTCCAGTGTTCTCCGTTGTCTGTGAGAACTGAAATTTCATTAGCCTATGTGATTTGTAGAAGTATTGAATCCATTTTTTTATGATAAAAAAATAACTTGCTTATTGAGATCAGACAACTAATGACATGACAGCAATTGTAGTTTGTTTGAATGGATGGAAGTTGACAATTACTATTGGTCTGGAATAACAGTAAGATTAAGTAGTAGATAATTATTTCCAATAACAATGACGGAATAAAATTAATTTTGAGTTATATTTTCAAATGTTAAATTCAAATGAATATGTTGGGTACAACTTGTGAATCTTATAAATTATATTACTTGATTTAATGGTCAAATTTGCATACTCATGACAAATCCATTTAATATCATATCAAATTTGATGTAATGATATAATAATTTTTTTTATAGATAAATGGTTTAATATTATGATAAGTTAGTTTGATTTTTAAATATTTAATATTTCTTTATTTTCACATATCTAATACTATGTCAATACCTAGACATTCATTCATCGAACTAACATTGTCACTCCTTTATCCTATCCCTACTACATGATGTTATATTAATCTTGCACCCAATGGAATTGACTTCTAAATTTCTAAATTTCAAATTTGAATGTTGTTGACTCTCAAATATTCTCTTAAAATGAATCAACTTGTTCTTTACTCTAGATAATTGATTGGCCCATTTTGGAAACAAAAATTTTCTTCTTAGAAAATTTGGGGATGAACATTCCAACAAAGTTGACCTACCTAAAGTAAGATTGGACACCCTTGAGTGTCTTAGGCTAGAAGATCAAATATATTGCCATTACTCTTTTAGGCTTTATCTTAACCCCTTTGTGTGATCCTCTATTCCCATGAATCTTATCTTCTCGCACACTAATTTTTCACTTCTAAGAATTGAAAAAAAAATTATACTCTAAACACATTTGGTATATCAATTATGCATGTTGGGAGTTGTATTTTCCATTTTAAAGTATGCATTATGGACATCATTGTATACCACCATTATCTCATCTATCAAACCAACAAAGGAAATATTTATTAACCTTTGAAAAATGACACCCACCATATTGAGGAAAAATATATTCTCACATAAATATAGCTGCCCCAAGAAGTTGTGAATGTTGTTTTGTGTTTCTTGAACTCGTTGGCCACTAGTTAGTTATACCTAGAGAACCATTTGTCGTTGACATTAATTTTGAACCAATCACCCTTTCTAGTTAATGGTCTATACTTGAAAACACATTATTTTCTTTGATTGGATTTGTTGGCATATGGCTTGTCAATGTTGTCATTGATGGCAACCTAAATGACATCCTAAGTCTTACATCCAGTGTGCAATATAGTTTTGGTTTCTACTGATAGAATAGAGTAAAGAATAGGGCATCTGGTTATAGACATAAAAGTTGATTTGAACACCTTATCAGACATATATTTTGGGTTGTGGGTCTCTGAAGAATGTCTGTTGATGTTTGTAATACCTTGGTGAAGGATTTTTTTGATGCACACTCATTGGTACATGATCTAGATGATTCAGTGCACTAATATGTTAGTTACCTCTGCTAGAAGGCCGAATTGGCAAAGTATGGTAATCATAGATGTATAAGGAGTAATAAATTAACTATCTTCATGCTCGATTAATTTTTTTTGGTTCCTCTCTTTTTCTTAACCGACTTTGGTGGATGCACATAAAGAATTAGTGGTGGATCTAGCCGATAAGATGAAAGTAACTTAATACTTTATGAAGTCGACTCATGAATGAGTAAATCCTTGTTAGCGGATATATATATATATGAGATCGGATCTATCATTTTTGTGTGTATCAGATGTGGAGAAGTGTGTAAAGGTAGCGAATATATGAAACACAAATATGGTGCAAAATTCAGCAAAGTAGTAGTGTGATTTTTCTTACGAGTGATGCGAAGGGTAGAAAAGAGCACAGTGAAGTACAAAATTAGAAAGCAAATCCAGAATCGAATCTATGAGCTTCACCGGAACTGTAACCTGGCATAAATAGATGCTACTATATTAGTTCACCCTTCAGATGGTTTTAATCTAAATTTTGTAAGAAAATGAGCCTTCCCTTTTGAGCAGTGTGCTCTAGGCAATGCGCCTGAATGTAAGTGCATTCTCTTTTGTAAGCAATTATATATGAGTACTCAAATTATGGATTAACCTCCACTGTGGTTTTTCCATTAATAGGGTTTCCACACAAAAATATATGTGTCATGGTGTGAAGAATGTTTTCTTTGAATTCTTGCATCTTTCTTTTAATGTAATGACAAAATGGTTTAAGTTTTAGAGTAATAAAAGTTAAGATTTTTTGAACACTGATTCACCCCCCCTCTCAGTGTTTCCTTGAGTCCAACAATTGGTATCAAAGCATAGCTCCTTTGAAGAAGTTTAGCAACTTGAGGTGGATCTTGGAATGTGATGGACTTTGTTAGTCTTGAACAACAGATTTTGGTGGAACTTGATGACCTTGATCAGTCTAAAGAAGTACTTAAATTAAAAGAAAATCTAAGAGATGTTAAGACATTCATTCAATCATTGAAAGATTAGATTATTAAATCCAACAAGAAAAGAAAGGATCTTTTTTATTACATACAACAAAAGGATAACAAAAATATGGATGATTCTCACATGAATCAAACCTTGAAGGAATTAACCGAAGAATTTGAAAATATTGCTAGAGACAATACAAACCTAAAAAATGAGATGGAATCTATGATGATGAAGATGAATAAAGAGATTGAAGAAAGGAAGAAAAATGAAGAAAATATTGCTCAGACTCTGAAAGAGAAATCTAATGTATGCAATAGAATATATGGGGAATTTACTTAGTTGGAAGGTGAATTACAAAGAACTGGAAACAATGAAGAAGAACTTGGTAATCAGATTGATACTCTTAGAAATGATCTTGTCATTGAGAATGAATACAAAGAAAAATTTAAGATTAGTTCAGTAAAAATTCATGAGTTGACTCAAGGACAAAAGAGTGGAAATGATAAGAGGTGTCTTGGATATGAAAAGGGAGAAAGTTCTAGATCAGGACTAAACCAAAAAATATAAAGGTTTTGTGTGTGGGGGTAAAAGAGTGGATCCTCTACAACATCCTAGGGTTTCACCTAGAAGGAAGAGGGTTTTCTTTCACCTCCAGGGGCACCTAATTTTAAGATTCGATTAGAGGGTTTAGGGATTGGAACCATAAAGGAGTGTGAGATGTGTGCGAAAGTGTTGGAATATGTTATGAAAATGTAACTACTTAACCTAAACTGATCTAACTTATTCTACTAGAAAACACATGATGTAATATAATAGAAATGAAAGCAATAAGAGTAAACTAACCTTACAAAACAAAGAAGTGCACCTAGAAACCAAAGAGGGATCAAATTGGGATTGTGGAAGTCACTGGAAAATTAGAAAATCGAGGTTTTGAGCTGTCTGGGATACTTACGCCCAGTGGGGTGAACTAGTCGCTTTTCGATAATTTTGCTACGAGAGTCATATCTACCAACTGGGTCCTTGAATCTCTAACTTTCAGTGTCAAATTTTTTCAATGGGACTAGCTTTCCATTATGGGTGACCTAGTCCCTTTCTACTTTTTTAAGAAACCAAAAGTGGACTAAGGTGCCTCAGGTCTGTATTTTCATTCTTTGTGGGAATCCTATCCAAAAACTATAAAATACCTTGCAAAAAAAATTGTATTTGGGTTTCTAATGTGGGGTTTGCCTTTGTCAAACCCCTAGTTTGTATTTAAACTTGAAATTAAATGAAAATCTACATAAACCCTAGCCTTAAGTGTGTCTAGAACTAGGAAAACCTTAAACAAAGCAAAAGTCTATTCTATTGTGCTAGAATAATATGTACGTAAGATATTTGAAATGATGCAAGACTCTAAACCCTAGAAATCCTAGAACATTGCAAATGAAAAAAATAAGGAATACAAGTTGGATGCAAACCTCAAATCTGTAAGTGGGTTGAAGATAGAAGATGGAGGAACTTTGAAATCATTCTTTAGGAATGATTTGGTGGCTAGTCACACCTCCTCAACCTAGATTTCTCCATGAATATCCATAGGCATCTATCTTCAACCTTGTCAATGTCCGATCTTAGATGTGAAGTGAGCTTCAAGACCTACAAAAATTGCTAGTTTGTTGTCTAAAAGATTCAACTCTTGTTGTTTGAGAGATGAATCTTCTTGAGGAAGATTTTTTTGCACTTGATTTTGGAGTTGAGTGTGAAAATGAGCAAGAGAGAGTTGCAAAATAACCTAAAAACAAGTATATATAAGAAAAATGACCTAATTTTTGGGAATTTTGACCTAAGAAGCTGACACCCATCAAGAATTTCTAGGCTAATTATTGATTTTCCCACTTGAAACTTGAAAAATCCTCAAAAAGGACTAGGTCGCCAACTTGGGCAACCTAGTCCCACAAAGGGATTTTTAAGTGGGAACGATACTTTTTGAATGTTTTTGATATGATTTATAGGAATTTAAATGATCCCTTGGGTATAACAGGCCTCCAAGTCAAAATTAATAACCTTAGGGGCCTATAAAATGTTGTTTTAGGGTGAAAATTGGTGAAATATGACTTAAAGTGGGACCAAAATGGGCACAAAATTATCCTTTTCTTCAAAGGTATACAATTTTTTCTGACAAATTTAGCCCCCACTTTAGCATCCATAAGACACTACATGCATATGTAAGCTAAAGGACTTTAAAATAAATAATGCACCTTCATTTTCAAAAAATGATACTCATTTCAAAGGTGGGAGAATGAAGCCCATAGTGTAGTTATCTATAAAACCACAATGTTAGGAACCACATCCTACAACACAAATTCATTATAATTCCTATAAATCCTCTTATCTAATCCCTAGTGATCAAATTCAAGGGTAGATGTATGCCCCCCGTTGATTATGCTTGCTTTACGAAGGTGGAGTCAAGGTAGTCATCTAACCGCGTTGAATTTAAGGGAACACATATTGGAGGGAATTTACAAGTACCATGCCTCAAAGTGATAGGTGAGTGATGATCTAGAGTGTGGAAACATGATTCTAACGCAACAAACGACATCAAAAATGGAGTTCACTAGCACCCAGAATGTTGATTTTAATGAAAAAGAACACTAAAAGATTAACAAAGTGGAAAGGTACAAATGTGTACATGTGTGTAAAAGTGAGTTAGTTAAAAATAAAATTAAAAAGAGTAACATTCACTTAATTTTTTCATTTACTGAAGAGTGACGAGGAGAAAGTGACAACATGCCTAGAACACGTGGTTTTACTCCCGCGAAGTTGGATGTTTTGCGCAACTAGGTGGTGAGAAACAACCACCAATATGAGGTTGGTTGATTCTAGAACCTTTTATTTTATGATTTTTCAAGTATAGGATGAATTTAGTTTTTATATAGAGTATATTAGGATCTTGGAAAAAAAGTTCGAAAAGTGTCACTTTTTTTCGTAAAGTGTCCCTTTCATTCACAAAGTGTCCCTTTTGTTCACAAAGTGTCTCATTTATTTGCAAAGTGTCCCTTTTCTTTGCAAAGTGTCTCGTTTCTTTGCGAAGTGTCCCAAAAGCATTGTAAAGTGTCGAGGGTAGATGTATGCCCCCCCTTGAATCCGCTTTCTTTATAGAGGTGGAATCAAGGTAGCTGTTTAACCACGTCGAATAAGGTCACACATATTGGAGAGAATTTCCAAGTACCATGCCTCAAAGTGATAGGTGAGTGATTATGTAGCATGTGGAAACACAATTTCGATGCAACAAATTACATCAAAAATGGAGTTCACTAGCACCCAGACTGTTCATTTTAATGAAAAATCACACTAAAAGATTAACAAAGTGAAAAGGTACAAATGTGCACATGTGTGTAAAAGTAAGTTATTTAAAAAATAAAATTGCAAAGAGTAACATTCACTTTCTTTTCTCATTTACCTTTTTCAGCGTTAAAAAGTGACAACATGCCTAGCACACATGGTTTTACTCCCGCGAGGTTGGATGTTTTATGCGACAAGGTCGCTAGAGACAACTGCCAATATAAGGTTGGTTGATTCCGAAACCTATTATTTTGTGATTTTTCAAGTATAGGATGAATTTAGTGCTTATATATAGTATATTAGGATCTTGGAATTTTTTTTTGCGAAGTGTCCCTTTTGTTTGCAAACTGTCCCTTTTGTTCAATAAGTATCTCATTTCTTCGCAAAGTGTCCCTTTTCATTGCAAAGTGTCCCTTTTCTTTGCAAAGTGTCTCGTTTCTTACGAAGTGTCCCAAAAGCATTGTAAAGTGTCAAGGGTAGATGTATGCCCCCCTTGAATCCGCTTTCTTTACAGAGGTGGAATCAAGGTAGCCGTATAACCACGTTGAATAAGGGCACACATATTGGAAATAATATCCAAGTACCACACCTCAAAGAGATAGGTGAGTGATTATGTAGGGTGTGGAAACACAATTCTAATGCAACAAACGACATAAAAAATGGAGTTCACTAGCACCTAGACTGTTCATTTTAATGAAAAAGTACACTAAAAGATTAAAAAAGTGAAAAGGTACAAATGTGCACATGTGTGTAAAAGTGAGTTAGTTAAAAAAAAATGGCAAAGAGTAACATTCACTTTCTTTTCTTATTTACCTTTTGCAATGTTAAAGAGTGACAACATGCCTAGCACACATGGTTTTACTCTCGCGAGATTGGATGTTTTATGCAACAAGGTCGCGAGAGACAACCACCAATATAAGGTTGGTTGATTCTAGAACCTATTATTTTGTGATTTTTAAAGTATAGGATGAATTTAGTGCTTATATAGAGTATATTATGATCTTGGAAAAAAAAATTGCAACGTGTCCCTTTTTTTCATAAAGTGTCCCTTTTGTTCGCAAACTGTCCCTTTTATTCACAAAGTGTCTCATTTCTTCACAAAGTGTCCCTTTTCATTGCAAAGTGTCCCTTTTATTTGTAAAGTTTCTTGTTTCTTCATGAAGTTTCCCAAAAGGTTTCTTGATTGTCGAGGGTAGATGTCTGCCTCCCCTTGATTCCACTTGCTTTATGGAGGTGGAATCAAGGTAGCCATTTAACCATGTCCAATAAGGGAATGCATATTGGAGGGATTTTCCAAGTACCATTCCTCAAAGAGATAGGTGAGTGATGATGTAGTGTGTGGAAAAACGATTCTGACACAAAAAACAACATCAAAAATGGAGTTTACTAGCACCTACGATGTTGATTTTAATGAAAAAGAACACTAAAAGATTAACAAAGTAAAAAGGTACAAATGTGCACATGTGTGTAAAAGTCAGTTAGTTAAAAAGAAAATGAAAAAGAGTAACATTCACTTACTTTTCTCATTTACTTTTTGCAGCATTGAAGAGTGACGAGGAGAGAGTGACAACATGCCCAGAACACGTGGTTTTACTCCCTCAAGGTTTGATGTTTTGCACAACCAATTTGCGAGCAACAACCGCTAGTATGAGGTTGGTTGATTCTGGAACCTATTATTTTATTATTTTTCAAGTATAGGATGAATTTACTGCTTATATAGAGTATATTAAGATCCTGGAAAAAAAGTTCGCAAAGTGTCCCTTTTGTTTGCAAAGTGTCCCTTTTGTTGGCAAAGTGTCTCATTTCTTTGCAAAGTGTCCCCTTTATTTGCAAAGTGTCTTGTTTCTTCATGAAGTGTTCCAAAAGGGTTCTAAAGTGTTGAGGGTAGATGTATGCCGCCCCTTGATTCTGCTTGCTTTATGGAGTTGGAATCAAGGTAGCCATCTAAACATGTTGAATAAGGGCTTGGATATTGGAGGGAATTTCCAAGTACAATGCCTCAAAGAAATAGGTGAGTTATGATGTAGGGTGTGGAAACATGATTTTTACGCAATAAATAACATAAAAAATGGAGTTCACTAGCACCCAAAATGTTGATTTTAATGAAAAACACACTAAAAGATTAACAAAGTGAAAAGGTACAAATGTGCACATGTGTGTAAAAGTGAGTTAGTTAAAAAGAAAATGACAAAGAGTAACATTCACTTAATTTTCTAATTTACCTTTTGCAGTGTTGAAGAGTCACGAGGAGAGAGTGACAACATGCCTAGCACAAGTGGTTTTACTCCCAAGAGGTTGGATGTTTTACATGACCAGGTGGTGAGCGACAACTGCCAGTATGAGGTTGGTTGATTCTGGAAACTATTATTTTATTATTTTTCAAGTATAGGATGAATTTACTGCTTATATAGAGTATATTAAGATCCTGGAAAAAAAGTTCGCAAAGTGTCCCTTTTATTCCTACAATGTCCCTTTTGTTTGCAAAGTGTCTCTTTTGTTGACAAAGTGTCTCATTTCTCCGCAAAGTGTCCCTTTTCTTTGCAAAGTGTCTTGTTTCTTCACGAAGTGTTCCAAAAGGGTTCTAAAGTGTCGAGGGTAGATGTATGCCGCCCCTTGATTCTGCTTGCTTTATGGAGCTGGAATCAAGGTAGCCATCTAAACATGTTGAATAAGGGCTTGCATATTGGAGGGAATTTCCAAATACCATGCCTCAAAGAAATAGGTGAGTTATGATGTAGGGTGTGGAAACATGATTTTGTCGCAATAAACGACATAAAAAATGGAGTTCACTAGCACCAAAAATGTTGATTTTAATGAAAAACACACTAAAAGATTAACAAAGTGAAAAGGTACAAATGTGTGCATGTGTGTAAAAGTGAGTTAGTTAAAAAGAAAATGACAAAGAGTAACATTCACTTACTTTTCTAATTTACCTTTTGCAGTGTTCAAGAGTGACGAGGAGAGAGTGACAACATGCCTAGCACAAGCGGTTTTACTCCCCAGAGGTTGGATGTTTTACACGACCAGGTGGTGAGCGACAACCACCAGTATGAGGTTGGTTGATTCTGGAACCTATTATTTTGTGATTTTTCAAGTATAGGATGAATTTAGTGCTTATATAGATTATATTATGATCTTGGAAAAAAAGTTTGCAAAGTGTCCCCCTTTTTGTAAAGTGTCCTTTTTGTTTTCAAAGTGTCCCTTTTGGTTAGAAAGTGTCTCTTTTCTTCGCAAAGTGTCCCTTTTTGTTTGCAAAGTGTCCCATTTCTTCGCAAAGTGTCCCAAAAGGGTTCTAAATTATCGAGGGTAGATGTATGCCCCCTCTTGATTCCGCTTTCTTTACCGAGGTAAAATCAAGGTAGCTATCTAACAATGTCGAATAAGGGCAGGCATATTGGAGGAATATCCAAGTACCATGCCTCAAAGCGATAGGTGAGTGATGATGTAGGGTGTCGAAACACGATTTTGATGCAACAAGCAACATCAAAATTGGAGTTCACTAGCACCTAGAATGTTGATTTTAATGAAAAAGCACATGAGAAGATTAACAAAGTGAAAAGGTACAAATGTGGACATGTTTGTAAAAGTGAGTTAGTTAAAAATAAAATGACAAAGAGTAACATTCACTTAATTTTCTAATTTACGTTTTGCAGCATTCAAGTGTGACGAGGAGGGAGTGACAACATTCCTAGAAGATGTGGTATTACTCCTGCGAGGTTGGATATTTTACGTGACCAGGTGGCTAGCGAAAAACACCAATATGAGGTTGGTTGATTCTGGAACCTATTATTTTGTGATTTTTCAAGTATAGGATGAATTTCGTGCTTATATAGAGTATATTGGGATCTTAGAAAAAATGTTTGCAAAGTGTACCTTTTGTTTGCAAAGTGTCCCTTTTGTTCACAAATTGTCTTGTTTCTTCGCATAGTGTCCCTTTTTTTTGCAAAGTGTCCCTTTTCTTTGCAAAGTGTCTCGTTTCTTTATGAAGTCTCCCAAAAGGGTTCTAAATTGTCGAGGGTAGATGTATGCCCCCCCTTGATTCCACTTGCCCTATGAAGGTGGAATCAAGGTAGTCGTCTAAGCACATCGAATAAGGGCATGCATATTGGAGGGAATTTCCAAGTACCATGCCTCAAAGTGATAGGTGAGTGATGATGTAGGGTGTGGAAACACGATTCTGACGCAACAAATGACATCAAAATTGGAGTTCACTAGCACCTAGAATGTTGATTTTAACTAAAAAACACACTAAAATATTAACAAATTGAAAAGGTACAAATGTGCACATGTGTGTAAAAGTGAGTTAGTTAAAAATAAAATGACAAAGAGTAACATTCACTTACTTTTCTAATTTACCTTTTGCAGCGTTGAACAGTGACAACATGCCTATAACACGTGGTTTTACTCCTACAAGGTTGGATGTTTTGCACGACCAGGTGGTGAGCGACAATCGCCAGTATGAGGTTGGTTGATTCTAGAACCTGTTATTTTGTGATTTTCCAAGTATAAGATGAATTTAATGCTTACATAGAGTATATTAGGATCTTGGAAAAAATGTTTGCAAAGTGTCTGTTTTGTTGACAAAGTGTCTCGTTTCTTCGCAAAGTGTCCCATTTCTTTGCAAAGTGTCTTGTTTCTTCACGAAGTGTCCCAAAAGGGTTCTAAAGTGTCGAGGGCCATAGAAAAAGCACACTAGAACAAAATTAGCACACTTTTTTGATGAATTATAGTAAAATTGATGAAATCAAATGATTTAGATAGCAAATTATAAGACTTCGCACAGGTACTGACACGGTCTCAAAAGCAGTTAGGTGAGAGACAATTGAGTTTCCTTAGAGAGTTGGCTCTAGCACTATCACCAGAAGAGACAAAGCATCTATAGGTAGTGGGGATCTATTGGGCCTACCTTATGGCATCGATGAGATACTATGATGTGATGTTGATGCCCCTATGCAAGAGGTGGAATGTAGATACCTGTACATTACACCGACCCACAAGAGAGATGACGATAACATTGGAGGATGTCCACCACATTCTCCAAGTTCCTATTTGATGATAGTGCGTATGGCTATAGAGGGGATGGTTCTTCCTCGAGCAGCGTGCAGACATGTAGTACAACTTAGAGGATCCCATTCATGATGACACGGTAGTCGGATGGATAGAGCTATTGATGCTACTATATTCATCAACACCTACGGTGAGACGAATTATGATGCACATAGTAGCATTGGTCTTGTTGTCGGATGGGCGAGAAACACATCTAGAGGGTGGACTAGTACACCTGATACGAGGCACAAAAGTGAATTAGATAGTATATGCCTAGGGCTGATGCGTTCTCGCACATATGTATTATGACCTCAGGTAGTTCATTTTCTAGGAGCTAGACAACATGGTGCACTTTACACTTCTACATATATGGCGCTTAGAGAATATCGCATGCACATGACTAGTGGGCTTCCCATGTTGGACAATAGTGGGCTATCCACAGGTATTCAAATATCCATTATGCAAGTTATGGTAGTACGACGATCTTCACTTTTGGAGAGTGAGATTTGAGTGACTAGACGAGGAGGATATCCTGTGGAGGCCATACCAGCTTGCCCTCTACTGGTCTGATTGCACCAGACAACTCAAGGTATTACAGATGACCAGGTTCCTCATAGGTCGACATGATCACATAGTGCAGCCATTCTACTATGATCGGTTCATGAGATAGTTTAGATAGGCACAAACACGGCCACATGAACAAGCATCATTCAAGAGGTATGTGTTTAGTGCACAGAGGCTAGGAGACATAGCATGATTCACACTGGATGATGTTATCAGGAGTGAATCAAACTATTTAGATCATGACCAACCACCATTTGATGATGTAGATGATGTCAGGGCCACATGGAACCACGGGGAGTGGTGGAGGTTCTCATGACCAGAGCCAATGTTTCCTATCGATGAGCCAATAGGAGAGGACCAACCGATACTAGATGTGAGAGAGGAGAGGGAGAGAGAGGACAGGGCCAAGGAGACACAGTATAGGGGTACAAACATTTTTATAGATATTATTGATGAGGATTACGATGACGATGCAGACCCAGACTATGACGGTCAGGAGGGAGAGGAGGAGGAGGAGGAGTAGGACTTGAAGGAGGAGAGAGTGGAGGAGCCACCCCTGAGTGAGGATGATGATACCACAACCAAGGACCGAGACAATTAGGGAGAGCTCTCACCTATTCATAGGACTAGATCCTAGACAAGAGTAGTAGCAGGTGCCAACACTCACTATTGAGGAGAGGCAAGTACATCATCCATGGCCCCAACACAGGATGAGGTGGAAATTCCACCCTCTACCAGAGATATAGGGGATGAAATTTAATTTTGGTTGGTGTATTTTACTTGTGATTTAATGCATATATATGTATATGATGTATTATTGATGAGACTTTCATTCGGTTTTTTTAGGGCCTGTGGAGGGTTGGTGAGAGTTCCTGCAATAGGTAGCCACAAAGATAGTGCTAGTGACCTTCAACGACGAGGACATGGATACTGAATATGTGCCCCCACCTATCATGGAGTGTGATCCAGAGACCTTAAGACCCTTCGAGATATTGCGGGCAGCCTATGAGGGCTTGAGGAGGCAAGTTCACCAAGTGAGAGCTGCACCATAGGTACAACCATCACAACCTCCAGCAAAGGTGGAGAGATTAGAGAGAGAGTTGTCACAAGTATGAGTAGAGAGGGACCAGATAGTAGGCAAGCATGGATTGTGACTTGCATAGATGGGAGGATTAGAGTATGCAGTTAGAGTTAGTGGATCACAGTCATGATCATGCACGACTATCTCCCGATGCCTTATTATAAATGTTGCACAAGTACCAAATCCTAAGGGATTTGGTAATCATAGTCCATAGTGATACTGTGTATTATGATGATATGTATAAAATGATTTTGATAGATATAGATATATATATATATATATATATATATATATATATATATATATATATATATATATATATATATATATTCATTTTTATCTACAATGATATAATTTAATTGTGTGGACATTAAATGACAATGTGATTAATTAAATAGTTTAGTATTTATTTAATAGCAACATGATTTAACAAAATGTATGTGATGCAATTAGAACACATTAAGAACATATGGTTAGATTACAAAATTTAAGATTAATATGTTATGCACTTATGATTATAAAGAACATAACACACAAAAGCAGAAAGAGGCTGAATAGAATGAAATCTAAATTAATTGTAAAAAATGAATTAAAAAATCACTTGAGTGTTTGGGACAAAAACATGATGATGTGTCAAGAACAAAGAAATGAGAGAGCTCGTAGGATAAAAACCAATAGCATCAACAACATTTCTTTATAAATCATACCATTCAAGAGAGGATTACACATAATACCAATGTAAATGCACGATATTAATGGGATCATGAAGGGGAATACCATCGTACTTGGTTAAGGTATATGCTCCAGATCCATAGTTGGATTCGATCACGTAGGGACCAAGCCAATTAGGACTAAATTTACCTTTCTCAGCGTAATCAGTGGTGGTATTACATCGATTTTCATATAAAACCAAATGACCCCTGTTAAAGGTTCGAGGGATGACACCTACATCATGTTTGCATTGCAATTGTTTAGCGTAGGCTTGAAGCTGCTCGAGAGCATTGATGTGTTGCTCATCAAGAATTTCAAGTTGGTGTAGATGTTTTTCCACATAAGTGCCATTATCAACAATGCTTTAGGGAGAAATTTGTAACGTGGGGATTTCTAGCTCCAAAGGGAGAATAGCTTCAGTATCGTAAACAAGGTTAAAAGGAGTATTTCCCATAGAGTAATGAATGCTTGTGTGATACACCCACAGTGCATATTGCAATTGCATATGCCAATCTTTTTGGTTTTGATTGACAGTCTTCCGAAGGATTTTCTCCAAGATCTTATTATTACTTTTAGCTTGACTATTAGACTGAGGGTAGTAAGGTGTGGAGAATCGATGTTGGATATGGAAGGTCTCAAGGAATTTATTCACCTTGTTGTTCTTAAATGGAGTACCATTATCTAAGACTAACACAAAAGGGAGACCAAACCAAGCGATGATGTGTTCCAGTAAGAAATGACATATCACTTGGGCAGTTGTGGAGTGAAGGGAAAGATCTTCAACCCATTTGGTGAAATAATTGGTAACAGTGATAATGAGCATATGTTTAGCAGAAGAGGATGGGGAGATTTTTCCAATTAGGTCCAAACCCTACACATAGAACGATCAAATAGGTATTTGGGAATGGAGCTCTGAAGCAGGAGCGTGGATCAAATGACTATGTTCCTAGCATCGATGATACTGCTTAACATACACATAATAATCTTTTTCCATGTTTTTCCAATAATATCCCATATGCATGAGCTTTTGCACTAGGGTCTTTCCTCCAAAATGTCCTCCACAATTACTAGAATGTGCTTGTTTGAGGGCGATATGGGTTTCAGCATCCTTGAGCCATCGTAGAAGGATTCTATCAAAGGCTCTTCAGTACAATGTGTCTGCAAGGATGATATACCTAGTGGTTAGTTGTTTTAAGCGTTGACAGGTATTTTTAGTGGTGGGTTCAGGAACGGTGCCATATTTTAAATAATTATACATGGCATCATACCATTGACACAGATGATCAAAAAAAGTGGGACATATATCAGGAGGTTGATTGTTGTTGGAGGGTTTCATGAATGGATGAATGGTGAAGATGATCTGTTCAAAAGGGTCAGCAAGAGAGATAAGAGAGGTTGCACTATCCATTACATCCACATGGCTATTATATTTTCAAGGGATGTTATCAATGGTAAAGGAGTCAAACTGGTGTAATAGATTAAGAACAAGATCTTTATATTATGAGATTTTATCATGTTTAGTTTCATAGAGACTGTTAGTTTGTTTAATGATTAATTGTGAGTCACCATAGATCTTAAATATTTTTAACCCTTAAGACAAGAGTAGCACATAACTCAGTGAGTGAAGCTTCATACTCAGCTATATTATTCATACATAGGGAATTGAAATGATAGGATAAGGGAATAGGCTTACCAACACGTGGAATTAAAATAACTCCAACACCAGAGCCTATTCGACACTTGGATCCAACAAAGTACAAGTCCCATGTAGGAATGTCTATAGTCAACACACTATCATCAAGGAAAAAATCATTGGTGGGTAATGCTAATGGGGAAGGAGAATCAACTAAATGGTCGGTTAAGGCTTGACCCTTGATCTATTTTTGAGCAATGAACTTAAGGTCAAACTCAATTAACAACATGACCCATTTAGCGAGACGTCCTGATAGATTTGTTTTAATGAAAAGATAGCGTAAAGGGTCAAGCTTTTTCATCACATGTACTTCATCATTTAGTAAGTAATGTCACAACCTACTAGTAGTGAATACAAGAGCGAGACATTGTTTTTCAATGGTAGAGTAATGAGTCTCATAATCAAGGAGCATTTGACTAATATAGTAGACAAGTTGCTCTTTACCATTGGAATCCTTTTGAGCTAACAATGTCGTGAGAGCGTGAGTAGAAGCAATGATATAAAGGATGAAAGGTTGATTGGCTATAGTGGTCTATAAAATAGGGGGAGTTATAAGCTACTCTTTCAAATTCTCAAAGGATTTCTTATAGTCCTCATTCCAATCTAAGTTAACATCCTTTTGAAGGAGATGAGTAAAGGGTAATGTATGATTAGCTAAGCAAGCTCGAAAAAATGACGAATGGCTTGTTTCCATCCTTGTAACATACATAATTGGGAAATGTTACTAGGAGGTGGCATATTGATGATAGCATCAATTTTATTTTTGTCCACCTCAATGCCTCTGTGAGATATAATAAACCCTAAATATTTACCACTATCTACTCCAAAGACACTTTTTAGGATTCAAACGCATGTTGTACTTGCGCATACGATCAAATATTTGATGGAGGATATTCACGTTATCTTGGTGGGTTAAGGATTTAGAAATAATTTCATCAGCATAGTCTTCTAAGATTTTGTGAATATAATCATGGAATATTAAGGTCATCGCTTGCTCATAATTAGTGCGAACGTTTTTTAAACCAAGAGGCATCATAACCCATCAAAACGTGCCCCAAGAAGATGTAAAATTCATCTTGTATTGATATTGTAAGTTAATAAAGATTTTGTTATACCCTAAAAATCCATCCATAAAGTATAACAAAGAATGTTGAGCAGTGGAATCCACGATCATATCGATGTTAGGAAGAGGAAAGTCATCTTTTAAAAGGCCTTATTTAGATCCCTAAAATCTGTACGTATCCTAACATGATTATCGGGTTTGGCCACTACAACAATTTTTGAAATCCAAGGAAAATAATCAATGGAGCGAATAAAACTTGTGTGAAGGAGTTTTTCAAGTTCTCCTTTAACATGCAAGGAAACCTTGGGATTCAGTTTTTGAATCTTCTGGTGAGCAGTTTTAGCATTATCAGTGAGGACAATGTTATGGGTAACTATCTGTGGATCTATTCCTAGCACGCCAGAATATTTCCAAGAAAATAGTTCAAGAAAGGTATGAAGCAAGGCTGCACGATCCTCTTGTTCTTTGTCATCTAGGCACTTCCCAATTTTAATGATTTTGTCCTTGTCGTCGATATCCATGGGGATGCCATGGATATTTCCTAAAGGGATTGTATTATATTTGAGAGTGTCAGGATCATATGGTTCCAGGTTAGGATGAGGTTCATTAATAGCACCAACGGTAGACTCAAAACTAAACATAACACAAGAGGCATGCGTTTTGGAGCAAGAAGGAGTGTCTGAAACACCAAGGAGATGTTTTAAATCATCCTCATCATGAACATAGGTGAAGAGGGGAGCATCCACATCAAGAAATTCAGGGTGTTTAAGCGTAAGGGTGGTTCTTGATGTGCATGATATGATATTGATGTTGAGAGAGGGTCATTGATTGTATTTTATAGCTTTAGAAAAGGAAAACCCTAGACCGGTTTTAGTTCCTTTTGTATTAGGTTTGATGGGGACACAAATTCCTTGCTCATGTTTGTTGCATCCTTTACCCTTGTAACCCAATTGTTTCAAAAGGTCATAACCATGTCCATAAATTATTTCCATTTCTTATGGGTTAGGGAGTTGTTGATAATCTATCTCATCAAAATTTGTTGTATATGTGGCATTTTCTTCCGAAAGAGATGAGGTAGATATGGGGGAAGGGTGTTCCTCTTTTTGGGTGGAGAGGACAATAGATTGATCATTGTGAGTGTTCTCTTTGCATGTTACAGGTCACACTCACCCATAAAGGAAGAAGTAAACTCTAAAGAGCCCCAATCATCACCAAGTAAATTAACCTTGATTTTATCATTTGGTTGATCCTTCTCGGGAGGGAAAATGTTAGAGGTAGGAAGTAGGGTATGGAGAGGACTTGATGTGCCCTTTTCGAGTTTCTAGAAACTCTCAAGTTTGGGATTGATGTGAATTTGATAAAATTTATCGTTATAGACATATTTAATTTTGTGAGGAAGGGTCGAGGGTACAACATGCATCTCATGAATCCATGGTCATCCCAAGAGGAGATTATAAGAAAGATCATAGGGCATGACATGGATAGGGGTTTGTAGTGTAACCATTCCGATAATAATGGGTAAGGTGATGACACCAAGAGGTTTTTTGGTAACATTATCAAATCCTCTAATGGATAAGTAGTCACATTAGATTTTTGATCGATCCATGTGTAACCTATCAAGAAGCTTCACACTATAGACATTTAGGGTATAGCCATTATCAACGAGGGTTATTTTGAAACCTATTCGATCATACTGGGCTATGACCATAAAGGCCTCATTTTGTTGGCATAATTATAATGGTGGTAGCTCATGTTAATAAAAAGTAATATCCATATTGGTTGTGTTCATGTCATGTAAGAGAGCCGCCACATTAGTAGTATTCATACCGAGGGGAACCTGTATATGTTGTAAGGCTATTTGAAGCATGGAGTGATAGTTAGGGAATTTTGGAGAAGATCCTAAAGGGATATTTTAGTAGGAGCATTTTTAAGTTTTTCAAAAAAATTATACTCCCTAAGTTGTGAGTTGAAACAAGGAGCTACGAGTAAGATGGGGTTGGGTAATGGTAGGGAAGTGGAGGGAGATGTTTTTTAGGGATGTGGGTTATTACGAGTATAATGAGTGTGAGCCACAATATCATTCTTAGGAGGGTAGAGGGTAAACTCAGGCTGGGCTAGGGTTGGAGATTTAGGACAAGATGGGTAGAGAATGAATTGGGGTTGGATGACATTGACATATTTTGTGTTAGTTGGGGGATCACAACAAACCATAGTGGAGGAAGTACGGGAGATGGAGTCTTGGAGGACATCATCTAACATACCCATATCATCACAACTAAAAGGTATTATAAAAAAGGGAGGGGAAGTTGTAACTACATTATCACCAATCTTAGTGGATGAGGGGAGTAAGAGGAAGGTTTGAAGAGCTTCATCTAACTAATCAAAATCATCACAACTAAAATATTTCAATGATATAATGTTCCTATAGGGAACAAGTGTGTGCATTGTATTATGTGAGTCATCTATGTTTTCAGGTGTATGTTTCACATAATCTACTTTGAAAGAACTAGGAACTAAAGTAGAAAGGGAAACATATAATGTTTTAATACTACTTAGAAATGCCATTTTAAGCTAAGAATAAGCATATAATAGAGAAAATAAAAACTGAAACCTAGCATTAATAGAAAGGAACAAAGAGTGCAAAAATTGGAAGAAAAATTTAGAGACTAAAAATGCAAAATGCCTACTAGGACTAGATTGCCTAGGGTGGCGACTTAGTCTTAGTATGATTTTTTTTGAGTTTTTAAGGTGTTTAGTGATGGAAAATGCAATTTTGTGGAAGTTAACATGTAGAGGTATAGTATAGATGTAAAATTTTTGTATCATGCAAGAAAATGGATGGAAACTATGATTCTTTTTCACTAATGCAAAATGAAAAAACATAGGATGCTTGTGTACACAATGTAACATTCAATGCAATGCTAAATAAAGAGCTCCTCGTATGCCAATGCAATGAAAATCAGACGTATGTAATGTGTTGACATGTAGGTTCACCAAAGTGAACCACAAAATACAAAGGTGATTTGTGTGGGGGTAAAAGAGTTGATCCCATACAACAACCTAGGGTTTAACCTAGATGGAAGAGGGTTTTGTTTCACCTCCAGGGGCACCTAATTTTGTGATTCGGTTAGAGGGTCTAGGGATTAGAACCCTAAAGGAGTGTGAGATGTGTGCGAAAGTGTTGGATTGTGTTATGGAAATGCAACTACTTAACCTAAAGTGATCTAATTTATGCTACTAGAAAACACGATGTAATATAATTGAAATGAAAGCAATAACAGTAAACTAACCTAATAGAATAGAGAAGTGCACCTAGAGATTGAAGAGGGTTGGAACTGGGATTGTGGAAGTTACTGGAAAACTGGAAAATCAGGGTTTTGAGATATCTGGGACAATTATGCCCAATGGGGTGACCTAGTTAGTTTTCAATAAATCTACTTTGGAAGTCATATCTGCCAACTAGGTCCCCAAATCTCTAACTTTTAGTGTCAGAAATCCTCAATGGTACTAGGTCACCATTATGGGTGACCTAGTCCCTTATTGGTTTTCTTTGAAACCGAAAGTGGACTCAGGTGCCTTAGGTCTGTATTCTACTTCTCCACGGGAATCCAGTCAAAAACCTACAAAATACCCTACAAAATAGAATGTATTTGGGTTTCTAATGCGGGGTTTGCCTTGGGAAAACCCCTAGTTTGTATTTAAACTTGAAATGAAATGGAAATCTGCATAAACCATAGCCCTAAGTGTCTCTAGAACTATGAAAACCTGAAACAAAGCAAAACCCTATTTTATTGTGTGAGAATAGAATGTATGTAAGAGATTTGATATGATGCAAGAGTCTAAACCATAGAAATCCTACAACATTTCAAATTAAAACAACAAGGAATACGAATGGGATGCAAACCTCAAATCTGCAAGTGGGTTGAAGGTAGAAGATGGAGGCACTTTGGAATCATTCTTTAGGAATGATTTGGTGGCTAGTTGCACCTCCCCAACCTAGATTTCTCCATGAGTATTCATGTAGGAATCTATCTTTAACCTTGTCAAAGTGCAATATTATATGTGAAGTGAGCTTCAAGACTTTCAAAAAGACCTAGTTTTCTATATAAAAGCTTCAACTCTTGCTGTGTGAGAGCCGAATCTTCTTGAGGAAGATGTTTTTGCACTTGATTTTGGAGTTGAGTGTGCAAAATGAGAAAGAGAGAATTCAAAAAATTACCTAAAAATAAGTATATATAAGCAACATGACCTAATTTTTGGGAATTTTGACCTAAGAATTCGACAGCCATCGTGGATTTTTGGTTAATTATTGATTTTCCTGCTTGAAACTTGAAAAATCCTCAAAAATGACTAGGTCACCAGCTTGGGCAACCTAGTCCCACTAAGGGATTTTTATGTGGGAATGGTACTTTTCAAATGGTTTTGATATGATTTATCAAAATTTGAATGATTACTTGGGTATAATAGGCCTCCAAGTCAAAATTAACAACCTTAGGGGCCTATAAAATGTTGTTTTAGGGTGAAAATTGTTGAAATAGGACCTAAAGTGGGACCAAAACAGGCACAAAATTGTACTTTTCTTCAAAGGTATACAATTCTTGGCGACACAAGGACAAAATAGTTTCAAATAGAACAAAAATGGAAGGTATCCGGTAAGAGAACCTAATGCACAAAATTTTAATCGGTATTGTTTTTCTTGTAATAAGTTTATTCATATGGTTGCTCAGTGTAGAAGTATTATGAAGTCAAGAGTTTCATCATTCTTTGGTCAGTGTTTCAGTTGCAAAAATTTTGGTCATAAATCAATTGAATGCATAAATGTGTGAAGTTACTCTATTGATAGAAGAAATGTTGAATGTTATACATGTGGGAAACTTGGGCATGTTGCTAACCAATGAAGATATAGAAGAAGCCATTGGAATGATTGGTCAGGACAAGAAAGAATTGTGTGCTACAACTACAATAATTATGGTCACATTGCAAGATTCTGCGGAAACAAAACTGTAGATAGAAGAGGTTCGGTATATAGAGGAAAAAATATAGAGAAAAATGATAAAGGAAAAGAAAAAGTGATTACAAATGAAATCAAAGATTAGATGAGAAATACATGGGTAAGGAAGAATGATTCTGATGCTAGAGATGGTTCCATACCAAAATCATCTTTTGTTAATTATTTTGGTAATTGATTTCAGGCCACTAGCCTAGGGGGAGTCTTTCAAGAAAATACTTCCTCCCTTGTCTATGGATGGTACCGAAACAAAGAGAATGGTCAAGAAGGTGAATTTATGGTGTACAAAAGTTTTGGATATCTTTCACAAAAATAATTTAGACAATGCATAGGTCCACTGAAGATTTTTTTGTCGTTGTTTGGGAAAATAGAGTTTTCATAAATTTAGGGAAAATGGATTTATTGCACATGTGTGAACTATACAAGTCAAGTTGGAACCATCATTTTTCACTTTGCATCAAAGAAGAGAAGGAGAGAACTTGGTAGACGGATTATGAAGCAGTAAGATCGATTCATCGGTGAAACTCAAAATCTATCAGGTATTTGAAATTATTCTTGAAATCTTCATACAATTTGGTGTGTGGCTGTAAACCCTAAATTCAAAAAAAAAATAGAACAAATCAAAGGGTTGATCACTCTAGATGAATATAATAGTGCAAAGATTAGGTCTATGAGGAATGTTTTACTGCTTGATGAATTGAAGCAATTGAGTGAAACTAAACATGGGAATCTGGATATTTGGAATGAGTTTTTGTACTTTGAGAATGTGAAATTCATGAAATTCATTTTGAGCAGATTACATGATGATATTCTAACTTTGGACAAACCTTACATCATTTCAAAGGAGGTAATTGAGAATCTGACAGGATTTTCACAGTTGGAGATATACGAAGGAATAAATCTATCTGGAACAAAGAGGTCGAAACCCTAACCAGAATAATCGAAGATTAGAGGGCCTTGATAATTGTGACAATCAAGAATCCTATTACAAAGTACATTTCACACAGAATAACATATAAAATATTTTACAACAATCAAGAAGGAGCCACATCGGCTAGCGTAGTCTACATTTCTCACAAGATGATAATTGAAGGTCAGGACTTTGACCTATGAAGGTTGTTAAAGGATTAGCTCATGGAGAATGTACAACTAACAAAGGAAATAGGTTATCCTTTCAAGTTCGGTACTTTGATTACATGTTTAGTAATCTATTTCTTGAATTTCTTGCTAAAACTCTACAATGTGTTATGGAAGGAAAACAAACTGGTATGCAAACAAATATATTCGTATTCTAGGAGCTTAGTCAATTGGGATTTAGAATTTGAAAATTTATTTAAGAATGTGCTTGGAAAGTGTGGTTCAGTCAATATTTCCCTTTGGGTAAGCATATGTGTAGGATCATGATGGGCCAAAAAGTGGCAATATGTAAGTGATATGATGGCCCATGTGGCTGCCAAATTTTTTTTTACCGAAATTGATGAAACGAAAAGGGTTTTTGAAGGAGATTCTTAGATTTCCAATAATATAAATTATTCTTTAATTTGAATTTAATAAATAATTCTTATTCATTTTCTATTTGAATTATGACTAAAGTCTCGATTGATAGGATGATTGAAAAAAATCTATAGATTTCAAACAGTATCACATTTTTTGAATCCGGAACATCCATCACATTCTATGTTTTGCATACTATAGGATTAAAAAAAAGATGAATTTCATGAAGTTTTGACCAAGTTAAGGTGGTCATACATACGATTTTTTATATTTTTTAAAAGTTGTAATAAAAATTGAAAACTAATTATTTACTTGAAAAAATTTACAAAAACTAATGCATCACATGGGGATATTAATTCCTCTACTTATATCTAAAAACTTCTAAAAAAAATATTATCATTTTATTGTGGTTAGGGTGGTCAGATAGACACTTACTTCTTATTTTTCCCCTAAAATTTAAGTACTACTACATGGAAATTTCAAATTTTCACCAAATAGATTTATTTCAAAAATAATAAACCTAGTAGTTTAGAAACTACATTCAATTTTCTATAGGTTCTATTCTTACATATTTTTGAAATAATATAGAAAACTTATTCAAATTTTTACATCAAGTTGCCTAACTCTGATTTTATGAAATTTCATCTCCACTTATGGGCATGTTTTTCCCATGATGATCCTGCACATACCTGCAAGATCAATTGAAGTTGGTTCCTCTTTCGGTGGTGTTAATAAAGGACATAAAAGAGGAAAGGAAATTTTTGAATACAACCCTCTGAAAAGAAAGAAAAGTTCCTAGAATTGAGGGAAAAAGGTAAAGGAAAAGAAATTATGGATATTCCGGATGAAGAAACTAAGGATCCACGGAAAAATGAATCTTAACTAGAAAAAGTTAGTGAGGAAGAAAAACATTTGACAAAAGAAAATCAACACCAACTTATTCAAGGAGAAGGTGGAATGGAAAAAATAGCTAGGCAATGGTCTGTCAGACCATCATATGATCAAAACATGATTCTAAGTGTGTTAAATTCTCATGTTGAGGAATGCAAGATTAGATTAGAAAGCTTGTAGAACATTTTTCTCAATGAAATGATTAAATGTAGAAAATAAACATTGAATTTTGAAGCTCAATAAAAGAAAGTTGGTGAAGTTATCTCTCGCTTGAAGAAGCAATTCAGACTATCCCTTTCCAAACTAAAGAAGAAAATGAATGAGTTAAGGAAATTCATAAACTCATCCACTAGCATCTAAAATGATTGCATCCATTGGCCCCATGTGTTTAGTAATTACAAAGAGAAATTGGAATAGATTGAAACAAAATTGAATGGTATTGGTAAAAGATTTGACATGTTGCAGGATTCAGATGGCACCATCAAGAAAAGAATTTGGGAGCTACAATCAACACACACAAAAATTCAATTCTCAAAGAAAACTCTTGTGGATACTTTTTGGAATGTAAAGGACCTAACCAAATGTAGGTTGGAGTAGATGGTGGAAATATTGAGGAATGGTGAGATACTGGAAGAAGCCATTATAATTCTTGAATCTCTAACTAAAATTGTTAACAAAACTTCCAAGAACAATAGTTTGATCATAATCATTGAAATCATAATAGATGCTTGGAATAAATTCCTTCCGGAAGTTAAGATAAACCATAAGATAATCTTCTAAAGATAACAGTTAATTGTTTTCAAGTTTTTGAAGTTTTGATCAAAGGAGGAGAACTATCGGTATATACATGTTGAAGTTTTGAAGATTTGAGGATTTTGAACACATGTTTTGTCACTATTTTATCACTTCTTGTATTTTTGGCATATGGAACCCATGCTTTGTCATTGATGTAAAAGGGGGAGAGAAAGCAATGGAAAATTCCTCATAGGGAGAGAGAATGCTTTATAGATCTCAGGGGGAGAAAGTGCAGTAAAAAGTTTGGCAGTATACTTATAATGATTCTGACACAGTCATTTTTTACTAAGTGTTGCCATCAATTCCAAAGGGGCAGATTGTTGGAATATGGCTTGTAATTTTTGTCATTGATGGCAACCTAAATGACATCCTAATTCTTACATCCAGCCTACAGTATAGTTTTGGTTTCTACCAACAAAACGAAGTAAAGAATAGGGCATCTGGTTATAGGCATAAAAGTTTATCTGAACACCTTATCAGACAAATATTTTGGGCTATGGATCTTTGAGTAAGGTTTGTTGATGTTTTAAATACCTTGGTGAAGGATTTTTTGATGCAAACTCACTGGTACATGATCTAGAAGATTCACTGCACTAATTTGTTAATTATCTATGCTAGAGGGTTGACTTGGTGAAGTACAGTAATTGTGGATGTATAAGGAGTAATCAATTAAATATCTTCATGCTCAATTAAGTTTTATTTGGGTCCTCTCTTTGTCTTAACCGACTTTCGAGGCTGCACATAAAGAATTGGTGGTGGATCTATCCGATAAGATGAAAGTAACTTAATACTTTATGAAGCCGACTCATGAATGAGTAAATCCTTGTTAGCGGATATATCTATGAGATCGGATCTATCATTTTTGTGTGTATCAGATGTGGAGAAGTGTGGAAAGGTAGTGAATATATGAAACATGAATATGGTGTAAAATTCAGCAAAGTAGTGGTGTGAATTTTCTTACGAGTTATGCGAAGGGTAGAAAAGAGCAGAGTGAAGTACAAAATTAGAAAGTAGATCCAGAATCAAATTTATGAAGCTTATTGATGAATGAGTAAATCCTTGTTAGTGGATATATGTGGGTATGTGTAGGATCATGATGGGTGAAAAAGTGGCGATATTTGAGTGATATGATGGCCCATGTGGTTGACAACTTTTTTTTCACCCAAAATTGATGAAACAAAAAGGGTTTTTAAAGGAGATTCATAGCTTTCAATCAATATAAATTGTGGTTTACTTTGATTTTAATAAATAATTATTATTCATTTTCTATTTGAATTACGACTAAAGTCCTAATTGATAGGTTGATTGAAAAAATCTATATCTTTCAAACAGTAATAGATTTTTTGAATCCAAAATATGCGTCACATTCTATACTTCACATATTATAGTATTAAAAAAAAAAGAATTGAATTTCATGAAGTTTTGACCAAGTTAAGGTGGTTAGACATACGAGTTTTTATAATTTTTAAAATTTGTAATAAAAAATTCATAATTAATTATTTACTTGGAAAAGAATTACAAAAAAATATGCATCACATTAGGACATGAGTCCACTAATTATATCTAAAATATTATAAAAATATATTGTCATTTCATTGTGGTTAGGGTGGTCAGAGAGACACCTAATTCTTATTTTTTCGCTGAAATTTAAGTACTATTGCATTGAAATTTCAAATTTTCACCAATAGAATTTAAAAAATAAAAATAAACCTAGTAATTTAGAAACTAAATTCGATTTTCTATAGATTCTAATTTTACATATTTTTTAAATAATATAGATAACTTATTCAAATTTTTATGTCAATTTGCCTAACTCTGATTTTCTAAATTTTATTGCCACTTAAGGGCCTGTTTTTTCCATGATGATCCTACACATACAAATATATGAGATTGGTTCTATCATTTTTGTGTGTATAAGATGTGGAGAAGTGTGTAAAGGTAGAAAATATATGAAACATGAATATGGTGTGAAATTCCACAGAGTAGTAGTGAAAAATTGTCTATGAGTGATGCAAAGAGTAGAAAAGAGCAGAGCAGAGTAGAGTGAAGTGCAAAATCAGAAAGTAGATCTAGAATCGAATCTATGGGCTTCAACAAAACTATAACTTGGCATAAATAGATGCTACTATCTCAGTTCACCCTTCAGATGGATTTAATCTGAATTTTGTAAGGAAATGAGCCTTCTCTTTTGAGCAGTGAGCTCTAAGCAGTGTTCCTAAATGAAAGTGCATTCTCTTTTGTAAACAATTATATTTGATTACTCAAATTGTGGATTAACCTTCACGATGTTTTTTCCCCTAACAAGGTTTCCACACAAAAATCTATGTGTCATGGTGTTAATAATTTTTCCTTTAAATACTTGCATATTTATTTTAATGTAATGACATAATGGTTTAAGTTTTAGAGTAATAAAAGTTAAGATTTGTTGAACACTAATTCATCCCCCCTCTCAATGTTCCCTTGAGTCCAACATGATTTATGTTAATATTTTTAAAATATACACAAAGGTTTATCTTTTCATTCCTCTTTTTTATGAGGCAATGTTAGACATCTATGGGAAGTTCTTCATTGAACTAGCTATACCTCATTGTTCCAATTTCATAAAAAAACATTGTATGTAAGGGGCTAGTGTCAACTTTATCAGCCTTTATTTTTAATTCAATGAATTTATATTAGGTTATATAAGTATAATATGCTAGAATAAATCATACCTATATGATTTTAGTTCATGGTAACTCTAAAAAATATATTTTCTAAATATTGTTGGTAACACTACCATCATGATGCCAAAGTACTACCAAATTGAGAATGAGTTGGATCCAAGTTCTTAGCTCTCCTTGCGATTTTCCACAAGATTTACTTATGGAAAATTAATCCCTTTAAGTATTACTTTCATAAAATCATTTACATGTGGCTCTGGTATTCATATTGGCATTCCTACAAACTGTATTTCCTTGTTTTGAATTTTTCAAATTCTACTATCAGAGGTGATCTGGTTCAAGAAGAACCTACGAATTGTGAGATGTGGAAACGAAAAATATAATTTTGGACCAACATTCAATGAATCAATATGGCCTTGTATGTGGAAGGAATGTTGGGGCATGACCCCAAGCTCTTTGTAGCGTTTGCTACCTCTTCGATAGATGACACTATCATTGTTATTGTGTATTCCTTCATGGTGACTACTGAGATTATTGTAGAGGTGACAAGGATTCTGTTGGAAGGTGTTTGAATTCCCTGTAAGCCCACTGACAACTATCAAAAATACATGTACCTTTTTTTGAAAGAGGGTGAAAAAGTGAATAGACTCCAAAATGGCTTTAATCGTGTTGACCCCCCTAGCATTTGGATTAAGGGTGTGAAAGTATTGATGAGGTACATTATGCTCAAGGGTTGATTCTATTGATTTCATGCTCATTTATGGGTATGTGCAGGATCATGATGGGCCAAAAAGTTGTGACATGTAAGCCATATGATGACCCATGTGGCTAACAACTTTCTTTTTACCCAAAATTGATGAAACGCAAAGGGGTTTTAGAGGAGATCCTCACATTTCCACCAATATAAATTATTCTTTACTTTGAATTTAATAAATAATTATTATTCATTTTCAATTAGAATTATGAATAAATTCCTGATTGATAGGCTGACTGAAAAACATCTTTAACTTTAAAATGGTAACACATTTTTTGAATCCAAAACATGCATCACATTGTATGCTTCGCATACTATAGGATTAAAAGAAACAAAATTGAATTTCATGAATTTGTGACCAAGTTAAGGTGGTTAGACAGATGAGATTTTATAATTTTTAAAAGTTTTAATAAAAAAATCATAATTAATTATTTACTTGGAAACAAATTATAAAAAAATATGCATCACATCGGGACATGAGTCCGCTACTTATATCTAGAATATTATAATTTTTTTTTATCATTTTATTGTGGTTAGGGTGGTCAGATAGATGCCTACTTCTTATTTTTACCCTGAAATTTAAATACCACTCCATTGAAATTTCAAATTTTCATGAAATAGATTTTTTTTTTTAAATAAAGGTCCAGTAGTTTAGAAACTACATTCAATTTTCTATAGATTCTATTTTTAAATTTGTTTGAAATAATATAGATAACTTATTCATTTTTTTGTGTCAAGTTGTCTAACTCTGATTTCATGTTCTTTTATTGCCACTTAAGGGCCTATTTTTTCCATGATGATCCTGCAAGGTATGTGCAGGATCATCATGGAAAAAATAGGTCCTTAAGTGGCAATAAAAAGACAGAAAATTAGAGTTAGACAACTTGATGTAAAAATTTGAATAAGTTATTTATATTATTTCAAAAAAATGTAAAAATAGAATGTGTAGAAAATTGAATGTAGTTTCTAAACTACTAGACCTTTATTTTAAAAAAAAAATCTATTTGGTGAAAATTTGAAATTTCAATGCAACAGTATTTAAATTTTAGGGTAAAAATAAGAATTAGGTGTCTGTCTGACCACCCTAACCACAATAAAATGATAATATTTTTTATAATATTTTATATATAAGTAGAGGACTCATGTCTCGATGTGATGCATATTTGTTTATAATTTGTTTCCAGGTAAATAATTAATTATGAATTTTTTATTACAAATTTTAAAAAATATAAAAGCTCGTCTGTCTAACCATCTTAACTTGGTCAAAAACTCATGAAATTCTTTTTTTTTTTTTTAATCCTATAGTATGCAAAGCATACAATGTGATGCATGTTTCATATTCAAAAAATGTGATACTGTTTGAAAGTTATATATGTTTTTCAATCAACCTATCAATCTGGACTTTATTCATAATTCTAATAAAAAATGAAAAATAATTATTTATTAAATTCAAAGTAAAGCAAAATTTATATTGGTTGAAATCTGAGATCTCTTCTAAAAACCCTTTTTGTTTCATCAATTTTGGGTAAAAAAATGTCGTCAGCCACATGGGCCATCATATGGCTTACATATTGCCACTTTTTGGCCCATCATGATCCTACAGATACCTTGCACATACCCTTATATCATATGCTTAACCATCTTCATTGAAATATAAATATGAACTTTCCCTTATATATGTTTTCCTCTCTCGAAGAATTTTTAAAGAATGTCTAGGGTAAAAGCAAGAATTTTCCCATTCACTAGGGTTTGATATTCCACCTATGTCAGTACTAGATTTTTTTGTTACCCTCACTTGCCACTATTAAAGAGAACACCTTGGTCATTCCTGAACCCATTATGAACCCAAATCCATCTATTACCCTAGACAAAACCCCTCCCACTTCCTATCATTTCACTCACGGTCCTGGTAAAACCTCTAGTAATGAGGAAAACCCTCCTGAACCCATTAATGCTTCTCCCATATCCAAGCCCACTCCTATTTCTACTTCTAGGTCTAGCGAGTCGAACAACTTAGATAAAGAGTCATAGAATCCTACCACTACCAGTTCCACACACACTCCCCGCATACATGGAAAGGTTTCTGATGTCTGTAACATACCCCATGTTACTAACCCTAGCCATCAAAATTCCCCTAATTTTTTCATCAATTTGGAGGGGACTCATGCTTAACCTAGGTGGGTTTTGACATTCATACTTCTAGTGACCCACTCCACAAAAAATTAATGAAATTTTAGAGATGGTTAATGTCCAAAATGACATTCTTAAGTGGCTCCTTGGGTAGTTGGTTACTACGAAAGAGAGAATCCAGATTATGGAAAATAGGGTGCTACAGTAGTAGGTTCTGTGGTGAGAGGAGGTAGACAACAAAGGCCATTGGGAAATGATTGCCTCTCTAGCTAAGTCATTTGATTATTGGGAAAAATTCGATAAGGATCGGGAAGAGATGAGATCTATCTTTGGCATGGAGGAATACAAAAAAATTTTACAAATGTAGATTAATGCTATACACAAGAACCAAGAAAATATCACATAGTGCCTCCAAGTCATAATTGACTACAATAAGGTGACCATGAAGAACACTACCCTCAACTTTTAGATCTTTCAATAATAGATTAGGAAGGGCCAGGGAAAATGAGTGGTTGCAGAAGGATGTGATGATGGTAACAAGCAAAAGTAATATAAGTTAGTGGAAAAATCAGCTTTGGATGGTGAGTTGGATGCTTAGGCTATGTAGAAAGGCCCTCTATCTTTTGAGGGGAATCTCCACTTCCTAGCTCAGGAGTGGAAGGAAATTAGTGGTCACAAGTGGTTAGGAGACATGTATGTGTTTTGTGGTCCTGTGATGGTCTTTTTTTTGTTGTCTTTTTTCCTTTTTGATGGTCATAATGTTTAAGTTTTAGTTTTTTCTTTAGCTTAGTGGGTGTTTCACTTCACGAGAGCCCCTCATTTTCCTTAATGGTTGTTTTATAATGGGTACTCGCCCTTCTTGTCTTAATTTAATCAAAACATGTGGTAAATTAAATTCAATCAAGGAACGTAGCTAAGGAAAGTTCATGAGGTAGTAAATTTTTTAAAATAATTTTCCACATCACACATATCAAGAGGGGAACTGTTTAACATATGACATAATACAATTAGAAGTAGATATGATGGAGGAGGAAATAGAAGTCACATTGATTGGGGAATTTCATTCGGGTATGTGCAGGATCATCATGGAAAAAATAGGCCCTTAAGTGGTAATAAAAAGACAAAAAATTAGAGTTAGACAACTTGACGTAAAATTTTGAATAAGTTATCTATATTATTTCAGAAAAATGTAAAAATAGAATCTCTAGAAAATTGAATGTAGTTTCTAAAGTACATTCCCTTTATTTAAAAAAAAATCTATTTCGTGAAAATTTAAAATTTCAATCTAGTAGTATTTAAATTTTAGGGTAAAAATAAGAAGTAGGTGTCTGTCTAACCACCCCAACCACAATAAAATGATAATATTTTTTATAATATTTTAGATATAAGTAGAGGACTCATGTCTCGATGTGATGCATATTTTTTTATAATATTTTTCCAAGTAAATAATTAATTATGATTTTTTTATGATAACTTTTAAAAAATATAAAAGCTTGTATGTCTAACCACCTTAACATGGTACAAAATTCATGAAATTATCTTTTTTTGGTTTTAATCATATAGTATGTGAAGCATAGAATGTGACGCATGTTTCAGATTCAAAAAGTGTGATACCATTTGAAAGTTATAGATGTTTTTCAATCAGCCTATCAATCAGGACTTTACTCGTAATTCTAATAGAAAATGAATAATAATTATTTATTTAATTTAAAGTAAAGCATAATTTATATTGGTGGAAAGTTGAGAATCTCCTCTAAAAACCTTTTTCATTTCATCAATTTTGGGTAAAACAAAAGTCATCAGCCACATGGACCATCATATGGCTTACATATTGCAACTTTTTGGCCCATCATGATCCTGCACATACCCATTCTTTTTACTTCCAATATGAATGTTCACAAGCTATCTCTCACACATAGACATGCACAAATGGGGTGGAAACAATCATGAATCATTAAATTTTTACAAGGTGGATATGATCAATTACTCATGGATATCTATGTCTAGCTTATTTTAAATATGAACATGTGGGAATCAACATAATGTAATAAATGGTGGCAAGTATGGACACTTACATTTTTCTAGTGTCTAGGAAAAGAAAAATATTTTTTTTTTGGTGAGATCTTAGAGAGGAGGATCATGGAAGTATTTAGGACGAAATTGGGGGTTCTTTTACATGCTCTATGAATTATTCTCGATGATGAATATTTGAATAGGAAAGGCCATTATTGAGTCAATACACATATCGTTCCCATATTCCTTGCCATGCTACAATATGTTGGAGAAGTAAAGAAAAATATGTCTAGGCTTTAATTACCAGATTGGTGTGGGCATATTGGTGTGGAGGGTTGAAGTGATACCTTCAATGTGTTATCCATAGAAGGGGACCCATCTAGGATGGAAGGATGCATAAAAAATTAGGCATTGAAAACAATGAACCTTTGCAAAAAATTATCATATGGGGCTCAAGCATGAACATGGTTGGTAGATGAAGCTAGGCGAGGGAGAGCATAAAATTTATAAAGAGTTGTGTTCAAATTCTAGTGGTTGGTAATGGAATTCAGATCTTTGGTTTAATGGAAGAATTAGGAGATGGCCAGGACAATGTTCATTAGAGATAATGAAAAAAACTATCTATGTTGGGTAGGTTTAGCTCTTTGTTTTAGAATAGTTGTATGAATGGAGGTATATTTTACTCCATGTCAAAATTGTATTCACAAACATTTTTTACCATTCAGGAGATGGCATTGTAATTTTTTGACATCAATATATGATTGTGGCATTACATTGTTGCATTAACTTATCAAGAAAAAGATCCTAGAAAATGTAGGAAAACCATATCTTGTAAATTAAATACTTGCTTAGTGTATATTAATATATACCTAAATCCATAATATAGTAAATATGGTTGGCTTCCTTGAAATATTTGTGACAACACAAGATAATAATGAGAATTACACTATAATATATATACTTAGAAAAATGAATATTAATAGAGTTATCATACTTTATTTACAATTTTTTTAATGAATAAGTTAAAACAATTGATTCTTGAAGTTATTAATTTATACAAGATCTCTCTTTTTAATTTATTATTAATTTACTCCTAGTAAATTTTGTAAAGAAATATCTAGTAGAAGGTTTTTTTTCTCAGCATGTCATGATTTTTAACTACATCCATGCAATTTGGGGAGATATTGTTCAATTCTTTATCAAGATCATAAAAATTTAATAATATATTTTAGTACTATATATTATAATATATCAACTAAAGATGTGAATAGGAATAAAGATATTATAATCCCTTAAACTATCATGATGATTTCCTCATTTCTGTCATTATCGTGTTACAAAATGATCAGATTATAAGAAGGTTTCTAATGCTCAAATTCATGATATATTTCACACATAATTTACTTTAATTCCCTTATGTAGTATCTCAAAAATACTGTGTATTTTTTTAATCGTATAAACTTAGAATCATTTTCATAAATAACATGTAAAAAAATTCAAATATACCATTAAAATATATATAAAATCAAAGTAAGACTTTAAAGAATTATATTTACCATAGAAAGTTTTCTTACAATAATATATGGAAAGAACAATTGTATAAAATTATAGGTCACAAACTTTTGGCTCAAGTAACCTATAACTCTTTCACTATAAAGAGATTTTTCACTCTATATCAGCCCATGGTTATTGGATTAAACAAAAAATAACCATTAATGTACACAAGATATTCTTACACACATAATGTTAAGCATACACATAGAAAAAACAAATTTAATCATAAATCAAAAGAAGAGTTGATTAAAATGATAACAAGACTTCTAACCCTCACCATGCATAGATTCAATAATAAAATTGACATAAGACGTATATAAAATGACACTAAACTTGTAAATGCTCATTGTGTACACCTTCAACATGTAAAAATATAAAGAATACTTTATAAAGAGGTAATAAAACTTTAAATAGTCACTATGGATAGTACCAAACATGATTGGAAGAATGAGCATGATTCTAGCACCATAAAACAATAAAAATTGCATACTTTTCTCACAATTTCAGCCTCTCACATGCCTCATTTTGCTTTCATGTCTAGTAGGGTAGTGCAAAGTACACAATATATGATGTGATAGAGTGATTAAAAAATTATTACTTTCATTATTTTTCCATTATCCAAGTTACCATCATTATAGATGTACATAAAAATTAGAAAGCACTTAATCTTTTTTGTCACATTGCACTTTTTTTTTCATAGAATTATATTTTTTTCACTATATTAGTACTATCCAAGTTGAATTGACAACATATACCCATAAATATTAGAAAATAGTTTAATTTTTCTCTTCAAGTTATTTTATTATCTCTACCATTTTCCCATTACATTTATTAATAAATTATTAAAAGATAAATAATAAAATAAGCATAGATCAATCAAAATGACGCAAACCAACTATGTTTCTAGAAAAGTTCAAAAAAATAGTTTTTGACAACTTTACAAAACTTAATTAGATTTCTAAATTTACATAAATTTTAAGGCAAGTTATCTTTTGGAAATCTCACCACTAGCCATGTTGCACTTAGTGTGCATACTCATAATTTATTTTTAAAAATATATAGTTTTAATACTTTCCATTTGATTGGCTTTGCCTCTACCATTTATTTTTCTAGACAAAAAATATTAAAAAAATATACAAAAAGAATTATCACAAACTAATCAACATTCCATGAATAATTTTTTTCACATTCTTTAATAGATCAACTACATTAAATTTTATTAATTTTTTATTTACATAAGTTTGATGAATCTAGCACTTTAAACCAAAAATATTACATGTTTTATTCAATTTTTTTTCCTCTTGTGTAACTTTAAAATTTGTATTCATATCTAGTGTTAGAGTGAGTAATTTATCTATTCAATATATACTTAAGTGCACTTAGGTTGATTGGGCTAGAGCACATCTTGTCTAACTAAATGTGAAACCCTCAAGCCTCTAGACTTTTCCAAGTTATTTGGTAAACGTCATGTGCTATTTTTTTTTAGTTAGAAGACTTTCCATCTCACCTCAAAGGTCACTCAAGACTTGCCATCAAGGTTGATGACTTGGTCAAAGAGGTTTTTGGTTTGGACACTCCAAGTGATCCTAAGATTGGCACCTATAATACACTTGTTTACTCTTTTGTGTAACTTCAAGGGAAACGTTTCAATCCACATTACAGGTGGATTTACTCTTCCTTACCTCTATATGAAAAGATTTGTATTCATTTTAATTTTAGTATAATTCATATATATTTATAATTGTTCTTTGTTTACTATGCTTGTTAATTTATATTTGTATTTTTTGGTTTGAACATCTTAGGAGTACATCTAATTCTACATTGAAAAACTTTCCAAGAAGAAACAGTGACTAGATTTGAATCCTTAAGATAGGAAGGGAAAGACGTCCCTTCAGAGAGACCAATCGAAGGTTCAATAAGAACCTCAAATAAACAAACCAAATCAAATAGCAAGGAAATAGGAATCACAAAAGAGACAACCTTGTTTGAAACTAGAGCAACTAGAGCAACATACGAGATAGCATTTTCACCACTTGGAAACACAGTAGAAAAAACTTTCTCTAAAATCTAAGTAGTGGAAGCCATTATAAGGGCAACACTTTCAATAGAAGGATACTTTATGTGAGAAGAAGGTGAAGGAGGACTATAATACTTACTATCAATAGAAGATACATCACCAATGAGCACAATTAGATGGTCTCTGAGAGTATTCTTCCACCAAGTGGAGGAGGAAGTAGGATGAGAGCCATGAGGACAATTACGAACCAAGTGTACAATAGAAAAATAACATTTTTACTGATACAAGTTTCCTTCATAGTCCACAAGATGTGTGAAAGACCAACCATTAACCTTAAACACCACCTCACTACATAGTGCCCGAGTTAAATCAAACTGCACCAAAATCCAAGCAAAGGATTTATCAGAAAAGTTCTTGGAAGAAGTATTAACTTTTGAGGACCTACCAAGAGTGTTACCAATGCCTCAAAAAGTAGATTAGTACCATAACTATAAGGGGAGATAAGGCAATCTCATCCAAACTTGCATAATATCAATGGGTTCCTTCAAGGGGTTGAAGGAATGAATGCAAGTCCTCAAAGACATGGGATGAGAGCCCCGTACCTAGAAACCATGATCTAAAACAACCTATCTATCCTCATAAGAACTTAATTCAATAAAAAAAAATCCTTTGGGAGAAGGATCAATCTCAATCTTACCATCCACTAAGGGAGTCCAATTCTTTGAGATCTAGAAGTACAGATCTAAGAGAGAAGGCCACAACCAATTAAACCTACACATAATTCCCATTTTGGAGAAGAAATCAATGCTAATAAAAAATTATTATTAGTGAAACAATGGAAATAGGTGTTTCACCTTTTTGGAGATGAAACACAAACTAGGTGTTTAGGGACGTAGATCTATTTCCCTCAAGTTTCATTCAAGAACAAGCATAAAGATATCACTTCCAAAATATAATGAAGGAATGATATCTAATAAAGGTTTTCCTAGGGTGTGATAAGAGGCTAGCAAGGGGTTCACCATCCAAGCTAGGGATTGGAAATACAAGAGATTAATGAATCATGTAAAATATCATGCAAAACCTAACTAGATGACCTAGTAAATGAAACTAAAATATATAATATTAAACTAGAAATGAACAAAGCTCTGCCTAGAAGAGTGATGAAGTCAAAACAAGCTCCAAAACCCTAAAAATGTTTTGTGAAATTCCCACTAGGACTTATACACCAATTTAGGCGATTTAGTCCCAAACTATGGTTTTTGTGCCAAAACTAGAATCTAACAATGTATGATCTAAATCCACATAAATATAGAAAAAAAACTCTACTGGGACTCATATGCCACAAGTGGTGTATTATTCCCACTCATATTTTTTCAGAGGCTTAAGGCCTGAATCTTGTCACCAAACATAGTTGTTCCTTCCACACTTTATTTCTGGATCCAAAACCCTAATTTATAATTTGTAGGTGAATTTTAGTGAATATGACAACCTTGTGATGAATTTCTTCAACCTTGCAACCTAACCTTCAAAGTATATCCATACTTTAAGAAGCCTATATGTTCAGTCACACATGTAGAGAGAAGGAAAAAAATGTTGATTGTTAGGTAATGGGGGTTTGCCTTCAACAAACCCAATTTAGGTAATCAAACCAAATTATGAGATAATAAAATAAGGACATGAAGCGTGAAGCATATAACATAAAACATGAACAATGATACCTTCAATTATATCTTGTAAATCAATAACCTAACATGTAGTGGCCATGAAGGATGTAGATATTGATCTTGAAATAAGTGTAGAAAAAATCCTAGTCTTGGATCTTGAATGAAACATCATAACACTAGCTCAAAAACATGCTTGATTCTTGATTACCTTGATATGATGATGGATCTTGAATTGCTGAAACAAATGATGAATAAATCTTCCTTTGAATGTTTTAAAGATTCTCTAGAATGCTCATGAATTCTCTTGTGAAGTCTTGTAAACTCTTGTAATCAGAGAATTTCTACTAGGAATGCTCTCTTAAATTATTTGGTGAAAATGAGTGAAATAACCTTGTATTTATACTTGTTTATGCCAAATTTCTCAAAATTACAACACTACAAGTCGACCAGCAGATCTAGGAGAAACAAATCCCATAAGTAATTTGAATTAAATTCAATTTTAGTCCACATGGGACTCATACACCACAAGTGGCGTATGAGTCCCATTAGGCTTAACTATGGGACACATTTTCAAATATTCCTAGAGTGATGTAAAATCCAAATCAGAGCCTAAAAACCTAGGTGGGACTCATCTGCCTAGGGTGGCGTATGAGTCCTAGATCAATAAATCTAGGCCATAGAACCTAGAAATACCTAATTATGATTGTTTTTTGGTTAACGTCAGGATTATCCTCAGAAAGATGCATTAATTAAGGCTCATGGATGCAAAGTAAGGCCAAATAAGGCATAAAGAAGCCCAATTATTTAATAAAACCCTAGATTAATATGAAGTTTTTAGGACACACTTTAGAAAACCATAAATAAGGTAGAATTAAGTTCATTTAGTTTACAAGGTCCCAGAACATAATGTGATTGTGTAAATAAATACACTTTACAACATTAAATTAAGATAAAATTAGGTTAATTTAGCTTAAAAGGGACCTAAATCCGATGTGAATGTACACAATATATTACAACACTCGATCAAGGAAACATTAGGTCCATTTTAACATTAACCATTCCCATATCAAGTAAGGAAAAGGGATACTTTTTTCGTTGCTACAGTAGTGTGAAAAGTGGTATTATTAAACTAGTTATCTTTTAGCCTTAGTAGATTTCTATTTAGACTAAACTTAAGCTCACTTAGAGGACTTCTATATTTTTTTCTCACCTCATGTGGTTGAGACAAGTGTTCTCACTTTTTGAGATACCTCTTTCATGGTCACTTGCCACTTACTACAACACTTTTCATGTGAGTTCACAAGTGTTCCATCTTTTCAGGATTGGCCAGTCATTGTGTTTCACATAAAAACCCTCACTAAATTTCTTATTTAAGCAAGACCATGTTATACATTTTAATCAAATCTTTTATAAATCTCTTTGACAATGTAAAATTAGGCTCATTGTGAGCAAGTCTTTTCTATCGAAGCACAAAGTTTTTGTCGTTATGATATTGTTAGAAATTCTAACATGTTATCAAAGTGATGTAACAAAACACTTCCAAAAATATTGTATCAAGACTAGTTTAGAGTTCCATGTAATTTGATTTGCATGTAAAAAATATCTCTATTTTGGTGTAATTATTTGTGGATCTAGATTGGGATTATTTCTATGATTTTTTTATAGGTATTTTGGGTCCCACTCATGGGAATTTTGGAGTCATTATTTGTAGACAAATTCTAAGTTTCATTGCAAACCTTGACTATGAAACATGTAGCAAGAATCAAAGCAACCTAGACTTCATTATCAAGATCTTCTCACTATGTTGTACCTTGACATGACCAACATTTTCACTAGGTTCTCATCATAAAGATTTGATATTTATTTTTGGGTGACATTTTTCTAGAAAGCTATACATCGGTCAACGTCTAAGATTCATTATGCATGGGACTATAGAGAATAAAAATTCTTTGATCTATTCCATCCTCTAACTGGCACCCTAGTTGGATGCCATTTGGTGTGCTAGTCATCCTCAACATGGGTGGCTCTAAAAACTAGTATTGACTTACAATTGTTGATAGTTCATTGACACATAGGAGAAGGCTTAGAAAGGATTATCAAAGGTGTAAGGTAATTTAAGTCACTTTGAATCTCTTAATTTTATTTGACTAAGATGCCTCTCCATTCAATGTAGTGGTCCACAATTGGAAGCATAACATTTTCCACTCCAACCTGCACACAACATTCACTCCCACATAGCTAAAAGTCTCTTCCACGTAGTCTACACCCTCCAACGACCCTCTTTGAATCAGTTAAACTCAATAATTCCTAGAAAAGACTCAATATTTGGCACCTACTTGACTCAGTCAACCCCAACCTACCCATTAATTCAAGCATTATTTTCTATGGTTTATTTACTTCTTAAACAATTCGGCATAATTTTTGTAACGTTTTCTTATCCTCACCATACTAGTTAACCATTGCTTGTTGTACTATCAAAAAAAGTAATCCGTTTTCACACTTTATTTAAAGTAATTGACACATTATTAGCTTAATTATTCTTTGGAAGGTTGTTGTAAAGTTTTGTACACACGCACACCTTTCTAGGGTCCTTATGTAATTCAACTGTATTTAGATTTCACCTTTTACAATAGTTTTTTGATAAAAGGTGAAAAATAGGTTTTGAAGGGGCCCGAAACCCTTTACACAAAAAGGTAGTAGTAACAAAAGATAAAGTCAAGTAAATAAAAAAAGCCCAACCATAGCAAGACCACAACAAAAATTCAGCAAAAAAGGACCCCACCCAACAACATTACATATTATTCAAAATTTTAGCAACCTCCACATTACAAGTCATGTTCTTAACACATTCATCCCCAACATCACACAAATCATGCGCAGGAGCCCCAACTTGAGACTTGGTATTGTTCTAGGTTCTAACCCCAATCCCACCCAATTACACCTCACCAATCAAAACACAACCCTTATCAACACCCTTATCACCAAAATTTTCCCCTTCCATGAGCTTTCCATCAACATCATCATCAACAACATCTTTACCATGTTTAACACTATCCACAGGGGAAGTAATACCAACAGATTCAACATTAAACCCCATTTTGTTCCCCTCCCTTCATTTATCTAGATTAGCATAAATCCTTTCAATGATATTTTCCAAGGTAAGGATTCTCCCTTCAAGATTATGCTTCAAGAGAAGAATTTCCTCCACCACAATCTTTAGCAAATTCATCAGATCATCAATCTGATCTTGAACAGAAGATTCCTTCGGTTTACTCAAGACACCCCTCACTCTCACATTAGTCATATTTAGTTCATGGAAAATCCATTTAAAAATCTTGTAAAAGATAATTGATCTTTCTTTAGTGACTCCCAAGACATCCACAATATTATCTACCAATATTGAAAACATATTTACCCTCTTCATCCTCCTCATGGAAGGATCTTACCTTATCTGTATTAGCAACAACCTGCTTACCCTTATCAGTAGAAAACCACGTCGCATTCGGTGTTTTGATTTTCTTGATCGATTCCATGATCTCAGCAACAACCACCATCTTTCTCATCCACCTATTGTGGTCCACCATAGGAGGGTCCAAAAAAGCATGCCCAACATCACCCACAACCACAACATCCTATTTCCTACCATATAGAGACCCCACGACATCTTGTCTGCCAACCACTTTAAGAGGAGTATCCAACTCAAGAATTTTATAAGTAAACCTCATGACCTTATTCTGACTATCACACACAATCATCACTCTACTTTTTAGAGCATGGGGGGTGGTGAGACCTCCATATCCATATCCTTTGTGTCCTTTTTTCTCTGACTAAACATTTCCTCATCAAGCTCTTCGTTGCACGTGTCATAATCCTTGTTAGGGCTCGACCCCTCTTTTTTGTGCTTTCCCAGAGTAGTGGATCTCACATCTTCATCCATAGTAGCCAGGGAGTCTAGTAATTCCACATCATTATCCAACTCTGAATCCTTTTTCAGGATAAGCTTCCATATTTTCCTAATTTTGCAGGTCACATCCTCCTCAGATCTAGTCTCGTACCCCTTATCCTGCTAATGTTTCACATCCTTAGGGACCAAAATCAGCTTAATGAGCTCAAAAGCCTTGAAATAATCTAAGATAAGGAGAATCAACCCCACATGAAGAATAGTGTTCTTTAGATTTTTCTTGTGATCAATTATGCCAACATTCAAAGAAGCCAAAAGGTAAAAAGGAAAAGAAATCACTTTATTGTGGCATAAATGTTTAATACTTGGACAAAGTGATAAGCATTAACCATAGAGTAATGACTTTAAAGAGAAATTTACCTCATTATTTCCTCGGCAACGTCCCCCCATAAGGCCTTGATAGACTTCCTTTGATGACCCCCACTCTTGGCCACTTTAAGGTCCTTGGCTTTCTCCCCTTTGAAAAATATTTTCATGGCATTATGCGCTTCTTTCTTGTCTCTATAGAACTTCATACCATGAATCGATAAACCAGTAATGGGTATGTGCAGGATCATGATGGGCCAAAATGTGGCTGTATCTAAGTGATATGATGACCCATGTGGTCGATGACTCTTATTTTACCCAAAATTTATGAAATGAAAAGGGTTTTTAAAGGAGATTCTCATATTTCCAGCAATATAAATTATGTTTTACTTTGAATTTAATAAATAATTATTATTCATTTACTATTTGAATTATGACTAAAGTCTTGATTGATTGTTTGATTGAAAAAAATTTACAGCTTTCAAATGGTATCACATTTTTTGAATCTGAGACATGCATCACATTCTATGATTTGCATACTATAGGATTAAAAAAAATAAAAAATTCATAAATTTTTGACCAAGTTAAGGTGGTTAGACATACGAGTTTTTATATTTTTTCAAATTTGTAATAAAAAATCCATAATTAATTATTTACTTGGAAAAAAATTACAAAAACATATGCATCACATCGGGACATGAGTCCCCTACTTATATCTAAAATATTATTAAAAAAATATTATCATTTTAATGTGGTTAGGGTGGTCACACAGCCACCTGCTTCTTAATTTTTCCTTGAAATTTAATTACTACTGCATTGAAACCTTTGAATTTTCACCAAATAGATTTTAAAAAAAAAAAAAAACCTAGTAGTTTAGAAACTACATTCAATTTTCTACAACTTCTATTTTTACATATTTTTGAAATAATATAGATAACTTATTCAAATTTTTACATCAAGTTGCGTAACTGTGATGTTCTGAATTTTATTGCACTTAAGAGCCTATTTTCTCCATGATGATCCTGCACATACCCTAATGTGGGCTATGAGGTCTTCAGTAACATCATACTCCATCCCTCCAAGTTTCAACACCTTGTTATTCAAGTTCTTGACAAACAAGGAAGTCGTCTAAGGGTTATTACCATGTAGTCTCTCAATATAAGGCGTCAACCCAACCTTATAAAGAATAGTCCACAACTCCAAATTCTTCTTAGCCACATGGCAAGAGAAAGGCTCTATACAGTTTCCATCTCCACCCATGGCTACCAAGCTCACATAGTCTAAAGTGTTCGCAACTCTGAAAGAAATGAAGAAGCTTCTCAAGAAGGCAACAAAGAATACCCACAATCCATGTGAGAAAAAATACATGGAAAAGGTGATTTAATGTGTTCATAGTAATCTTCTCCCTATGGATATCTCCCTTAGTACAATTTGGGAAATTTGAGTCCTGACTCCCATTCCTCCAAATCATACCCTTCCTCGTGATGATAAACATACACACGCAACACCATACAAACTCATAACACCCCTTAGATTCATGCATCATCATTAATTGTGACAATAAACTCTATAGGAAGAGGGTCATTCAAATCCCACTCTTTTGCCCCTCTAACCCCAAAATTAGCAAAAATATTAGCTAAACTATTTCCTTCTCTCAGAATATGAGAGATATAATAGTCATCAAAATAATTAAGGATATCGATGGAATCCTTTATCAAAATTTCAATAGTCCAAGAGGAGGTAACACATTTATTTAGACTATTAATGATATTGAGGGAATCCCCCTAAATCCACACTTTCTTAAATAATTTATTTTCAGTCAAATTGAGTCCATGATAGGCAACAACACCTTTTACAAGAGTGTTGAGAAGTGTTGTAAGAAATTTTCACACTTTTCTAAGGTCTATTCATCTATTTAAGCCTAATGGACCCTTTTGTACTTAAATTAGGCCCTATTTATTGTCTTGTAAAGTGTTTAAACACACTTTCACATCTATCTAGGGTGGTATTAATTGATGGTGGTTAATTAAACTTAATTTCCCATTTTAATTCAAATTCAAGCCCTTTAAATTTCACCTCCCAAAGATCAATCCTGACACCTAAAAATTAAATAAGATAAACTTGAATGTGGAAAATTTTAGGTCCTGGAAAGTGTGCCAGGACCCATTCGCCACTAAGGGGAAATGGATCCTCCCATAATAGGACCCCACTTTCTTGGCATATTCCAACTAGGCTTTTATCCTCTTTTCACCCCTTGAAGCTTGGTCTTGGAAAGTTAGCCAGGACCTATTCACCCAAGCTGACGAGTGGGTCCTCCCTTAATAAGGACCCTCTTTTCAAATTTCATCTTGGCGGGATTTTAATTAATTTCATTTCCATATCTGAGGTCGGACTGAATTATTTATATTTTGGGGTTAAATCTCTAATTTAGTATAAATACAAGATTATTTTGACATAATCTCATCTAGCAATTCTAAAAAAATATAAGGGATAAAACTAGAGCAGATTACAAGTGAGCAAGGCAAAGAACTCAAGCAAAATTTAAGTCCTGAGCAACATTTCAAGATCTTCAATCTCATTTTCTATCCAAGATCAAGCATTGTTGAAGGTTGATGATATATGCCTATGGAGAATCGTGAAGGATTCTAGATGTTGGGAGATGAACAAGTCATACAACCAAGCCTAAGGACTTGTTTCTCGAGTGATTCCATCTTCTATAATCATGTTATTTGCAGCCTACCAGAGGTATTTTGAGATTTGCGATTCATCTTAGGGATTAGACATCTTCTTTAGTGAGTCATTTACATTGTTCATATTACATTCAAAGGTTTTATCCTAACACAATGGGATAAAATTACCTTTACATTCTCTTGGATCTTATTCTTAGACACACTTAAAATTAAGATTTCACACACTATTACATGTTTCAGCTTTTCATTCATCATCAAAGGTTTAATTACCAACAAGGAGTTGGACTAGGGAAAACCCCTATCCACCAACAAGATAGAATTTTTTTTTTCAGGTTTTACGTAGATCCAAATTCAGAAATAGGAAATTCAAAGTGGAAGGAAGAATAGTAGACCTCAAAGTTGCAACCCAAATTTGAAGATTTCTCAAAAATCTTAGCAAGACCCATTTTCCTTTCAGGGCGAATGAGTCCCTATTGAGGGCTGGCAAGCATCATATTCTAGACATTTCAAAATTTTGTTTCCAATTCAAAGCTCCCCAAAAAATACTACTAGGACCCATTCACCTTTAGTGGAAAATAGGTCCCTATTAGCAACACAAAAAAGTCAGATTTCACAAGGTGCACAACATCCTTACCTTCTTGTTCCTTCATAAAAGTTGTAATTTCCTTTTGTTTTGTGTTCAATTTATGCATTTTTCCATTAGACCTAGGATTACTGTTTATTCATTAGCCCAATTCTTTATCTCTCAAATTGATATCGACCTCACTACCTCATCCTTGTATAAAGGAAAGAGTGGAAGATCCATTAGTCTTGATTCAATTTACCTTTTGGGTTGATAGTTGTTTCAAGATTATTGGATGTCATCTTTTGAATGAAACACCCATATAGAGAAACGGTGGATTGGAAACATTCTTCTCCTCCTCTTTCTCCATGTTGAATTCTAGTGAACCTGACCCCTTTTTTACAATCTTAATTTTTGAGTTGGAGTGTAATTCAATCATAAACCCCTAGATTGCATTATGCTTGCATTACATTCTAGGGTTTCTTTTTTTTGCACTAGTGAACATTGCATATAGGATTAAATTGCATGTTTGCATTGTTTATATTCATTAAAAATATTTAAAAAATGTTTAAATTGCATTTAGTCTTCAATTTTGTTTACATTGAGATAATCATCCAAGCATTTAGATTTAAATTGCATCATAGATTTTTCAAATTTAGTCACCATTCAATCATAGAAAAACTTGCATTTAGCGAATTTATACCTAGAAAATTTGTTATAGAATTCACTATTAGAGATCTGAGAAAGATTATACATAGAGCCAACTTAGAGAAACTAAAATCCGAAAACCCTAAAACTAGGACCCATTCACCTTTTGTGGAAAATGAGTCCTTGGACACCCTGATCAATAAGAATTTTGGGCATGTTTTGGTGTTTCAAGTGCCTTTCTGATATTTCTAAGTACCTACACCAGGACCCATTCAACTACAAGGGCGAATGCATCCCTATATAACTTTCGATAGGATTTTTTTTGGGTTTTTTCTAGTTACTGATAAACATTTCTACCTGTGTTCTAAATTCAGAAAAGTGTTAGTCTGAAGCTGATTCTTTTTACATGTAATTTCTTATTTATTTAGATAGATTTAGTAACATTGCGAAAAATAATTTCTTGCATTTTTAGTTATAGATAGCATTAGAATCTTACATTTTCAACATTTTTGTATTAGTAAACATGTTAAATTACATTTGGAATTCATTAGAAAAAAAAATAAAAACAACAAAAATAACAAATGATACTTGTAGACAACGTAAAATAATGACAAGTTTTCTTTTAAGGGTTGAATTTTCCTCCAATACTTTTAGTAGCGATGACTTTCGCATGTTAGATGAATCCCTTGAGGACCTCATCTCACAAGGTTCGTCCACTATGGTTTGTCATGACAAACCAAATTACAAATACTTTAATACCATCACATTGCAACTTATAATTTACACCCCCTCACAAAAACCACAAGTCCAAAACATGCTTGTGCTCATCCTTGAACCATCAAAACATAAGGATTCATCCAATAATGGTAATGCTCTAAAAAAAAAGAATTATAACACCGTTACACATACCTACAATACAAGAAACAATAGGCAAAAAAAACAACCTTCTATTTCATTACCGTTTCCTAATCAAAAGCAATGGAAAGGAATATAACCTTGTTGATCACCTTAAGAAAACTCATGCTAAGATTTTTGTATGGGAGTTACTTCAAGTATCCCCTAGTTATCATTGCATACTTGAAGAGGTCTTGCAACAAGTTGTGGTACCTTCTTATAATAACTCCAATAGATGAATAAAATTAATCTAGTCATAGTATTTCACCAGAATAAGCTACCTCCCTTGGAAATTCAAAAGAAGTATGAAGATTTCAACTTAATATAAAACATTGGTCAATTTGTGATAAAGTTAACTCTTGTTGATAATGGTTTGACCCTAAATGTGTGTAGTATGAGCCTTTTGAAAATATTGAAGATGAGTAAAAGTGGTATTAAACATGATTCTTTATCTATTCGAGGATTTGAAAACATAGGAAAAAAACCGCTCGAAGCTATCACATTACCTATAAGGATTAGGGAAGTAAAATTACAAACTTTGATCCATGTTATGCCTAATGATATTTCTTATAATCTCCTTTTAGGGAGACCATGGATTCATGAGATGAATGGTGTGCCTTCCACTCTACATTGGATCATGAAGTATGATTATTATAACAAAATTTATAATCTAAAATCTGATCCTAATATTGAAGGTTATTTGATGGCCGAAAGAGATCGAAAAAATAATTTAGATGCATTGGAATCCTATACAGTGCAAACTGTATCAAAAGAAAAAAATAAGAAGAAACAAAAATTGATGAAATTACTAAGTAATTGGAAGATGATGGGGGATATTTGGTTTCACACAGAAATTCATGGGAGAATAAAATATAAGAACCAAACACAATGAAAATAAAAACCAACCAATGGTAATGTCAGCACAACATTCACAGGGCATTTCCCAACCATAAACCTCATCTACTTTAGATGAATACACAAGTTACACAATGACCTTTGATGAGATATATTATCAACAACCACCAAACTCAAAATAAATGGAAAGAATTTATTGGAGAGGTTATGAACTCGTGAAACAAATTGGGTATAATGGAAAATGATGTAGGAAGAAAGAACAAGGAATTTATATCCCTATTGATTCAAACACATTAGAAATAAAAAATAGTTTGGGATATTTCCCTTCTAAGATACCAAAAGAAATAAATCACCCTTCACTCAACATCAACACTATCATATGTAAATCTAGCAAACCAACTCTCACCTTGAAGAATCCCAATTTTTTTGATATAAATTATGATGTATCTTTGGAATACTTTGAGGATCATGAATCTTTAAAACAAATGCTAGGAATCTATTATAAACCATTCACTCACATAAGGAAATAGGTTACATGTACATTGGTTAGCACTCAAGAACTTGATGAAGATAATGAAAATAATGAAGACATCAAAGACAAGGAGGAATATGATCATGAGAAATCAAAACCAAAAGAACTTCCTTTGAGAGATAAAGTAAACATACCAATGGATATAAACAATGAGGAGAAAATAATTTAAGTAGGGAAGTGTCTTGATGAATAAAAACAAGAAGACCATGGAACCTTACTTCATGAATTCCCCAAACTCTTTGCTTGGAATTACTGAAATATGCCAAGAATTGATGCTAATATTGTCACACATAACATAGTCATCACAGAAGATGCTAAACAAGTGTGATAAACAATACAAAAAATGAATTCTAAATAGCCCTATTGGTCAAAGATAAAATTGAAAAACTTCTTGATGTTGGGTTCATCCAACCTATTGATTATTCTCCATGGATCTCAAATATTATCGCAGTCATGAAACCTAAAAATCATATTGGGATGTGTACGAACATTAGAGACTTGAATAAATCATCCTTAAATATGATTTTCCCCTTCCTAATATAGATATGATAGTGGAATCAACTGGAGGACATGCCTTGTTATCATTCATGGATGGATTTTCCAAATATAATCAAATATTTATCAACCCTTAGGACAGTACAAGACAAGATTCACCACCATTTAAGGAGCTTTCTATTGGGTAGTCATTCCCTTTGGATTGAAAAATGTGGGTGAAATGTATCAACAAGAAATGGAATTGATATTTCATGACTACATACACAAGATTTGGGAAGATTGTGTTCATGAAGTTCTAGAAAAATCCTTAACTCGACAAGACCATATAAATATTCTTCATAAAATATTTGAGAGAATGTGAAAGTATAACATGGGATTGAAACTGAAGAAGTATTTCTTTGGTGTAAATAGTGGAGAATTTTAGGTTTTAGTATATCTCATAGAGGCATTGAGGTGGAAACAAAGAAAATTGATTCTATAGTTAGCATTGGAACTCCTAGAAACATATCTCAATTGTGTAATTTACAAGGGAAGATTCAAGTTATATGTCGTTCTGTAGCTTCCTTGGCTGATCAAACATTACCATTCACACAAATCCTTAAGAAAAATGTCCAGTTTAATTGGAATGGGGATTGCAAACATGCATTTGAGAATTTGAAAGATTATCTTGTTAATCCACCTATATTACGACCTACTATGCAACACAAGCCATTTTTTATCTATACAACAACATCAACCCATTATCTAGCAGCATTGTTGGCTTAACAATATGATAATGGTAAGGAACATCATTTTTATTACATTACGTGAACTTTTATTGACTATGAAACATGATACACAACAATAGAAAAAAATGTTTGGCTCTTGTTTTTACTACTAGTTATAGACACATAAAAATGACCTAGGCCTACAAGCTCTATTTTACCACTTTCATCCTAGCATAATTATGACATTTAATTATGTCTTTGATCCAC
>CM021102.1:160064759-160140511 GCA_007115665.2 Sequoiadendron giganteum | reverse complement strand
AATTAGGGATTGTCACATGGAATCTTATCCACTTATTTTAGGCTTTGTTAGCTTTTAATCTCGTCCGTTCATCCAAAATTGCATTTTTTATAAGAAGTAAATTTTGCACACAATTTAGGGACCGCTTCATTATTAAAAACCACTTCATTAATATAGACATTTTATGCTTAGAACTAATTTTTCATTTAGCTTACTTAATTTGATTGTTTTTCATAGTCTTTTGTCATCAAATCCTTCAAAACTTGCATAGGACAATGTCATACTCAAATTGCTCACACACAAATCTGAGGGCAACAATCATATGCTGCAAGCTAGAAGGTGCTATGGAAGTGAATCATGGAAGATTCGACAGACATATGGTATAATATTTTATTATTTTCTTTCTTTGTATTCCATAGATTATTTGGGTTTTTATTTAATCTAATCCGCTAAATCCATCACCTGAAAAATAACACATTGATAAACTAGTAAACTAAGACATTATTTATTGAATCTGAAAATTCACATTATGAAAAAGTTTGATCATTTAAAGCATCTCTTTACGAAAACAGATTTGTCAAGATGCCTAGTGAAGTGGGTTATGTTAACTAAGTTTTCTTCACAAAAAATATTTAAAGGATAGGCCTTAACTAACCAATTAGTTGATTCTCCTTCTCCTCTAGAATTGCCCAACATAGACTCATTTTGATATGAAAATGTGTTGACTATACAAAAAGAAAAAAAGAAACATGGGAATTATACTTCAATGGTTCTAAGTGTAGAATGGGCTCAAGGGAAGGTGTTATCTTAATTCTTACTTCAAGTAAGCCTATTCCCTTATCTTTCTGTCTAAATTTCCCATGCACCAATAACACTATAGAATATGAAGCTCTAATAGCTAGGATATGTGTCACATTAGCATTAAAAGTGAAACACATTTCTATATTTGGGGATTCACTTTTAATAATTAAACAAATCAATGGTGTATATCAAGAAAATCATGATAAACTTGTTGTATATAGAGATCTTACAATGGTATTATTAATCAAGTTTGAATGTTACACGATAGACAACATCCCATAAAAGGATAATATTCATGTAGATGCAATGGCAAGCACTTCCTTTCTTATATCTCTCGACAATCCTTTTGTTGAATTCACATTTATAGTCGAAATGATACCAACACCCTCAATAGATGATGAGAAAAAATATTTTTTATAAAATGATGCTGATGGTTCTCCTGAATGGGTTACATGTATATTCAAATACTTGAAAGATGGTACCTTTCATGAACCGACAACTAAGAACACTCTATCCCATATGCAAAAACCCGCATCCAAATATATAATATTAGCTGACATTCTCTACAAAATATCATTCAATGGCCTTTTAATCTGATACCTTACAAGATCCAAAATCCCCATAGCACTTGAACAAGGACATGTAGGTTCTTTTGGGGGTCATTTCAAAGGAAGATCCCTAGTTCAAAAATTAATTCACATAGGCTATTATTTGAGACACATGAAACAAGATTTTTTTGAGTAAGTGAGGAAGTTTCATAAATGTCAGGAACATAAAAATTTGATCCATTCCCCAGCCTCTGAACTTCATGCTCACATTCTTATTTTTCCATTTTCAGTTTAGAGCTTAGATCATATTGGGAAAAAATCATTGCCTTCTTTCATCAGACACACCTTTATCATTACTGCAACTGATTACTTCATGAAGTGGGTAGAAGCTATCCATCTCTATTCCATAACTGCTGATATAATATGTCATTTCATATTGGAACACATCATTACTTGCTTTGATCTCCCTTCTACATTGGTCTAATATAATAGAACTCCATTAAAAAATAATGACTTGAATAAATTCTTAGAAACATTCAATATTCAACATCATTTTTCAACACCATACCACCTACAATCAAATGGACAAGAAAAAGAAACTAATAAGACTATTGAAAAAATTCTGTGAAAGACAATAAAAAAACATAACAAATATTGGCATACACAACTAACCTATGCACTATGGGCTTACCGTACGAGCATTAGAATATCCACTGAAAATAATTCATATAACCTAGTCACTAATGTTGAAGCACTAATGCCTTTATAGTTAGAAAATACTTCCTTAATAATTTCTCTTAAATGGCTCATTGATACCAATACTTACAAAGAAGAACATTTGCATCAGCTCAAAATTCTTAATGAGCAATGTATTAACTCTCTCTAACACTTACACGAGTACTCTAAAATAATGCAACGTGGTTACAATGAATGTCACCCCCCATGAATTTTATCTGATTGATGTAGTGCTATATGAAAACTAGTGAAATGTCAATGCTCTCCCAAATGAAAAAGGAATGTTTAGCCCTAACTGGTTAGGCCCTTACATTATTAAAGAAAACAATGGATCTATGTGCTTGTTTTTGCTTTATTTTTTGAAACTTGATCATTAAACTAAGTCAGTTGTAACATTGTCATCATAAAAATACAACTGTCACCTGAGTCGTAACTGCCATAGCTCAAACCACATGTGTCTTTATGAGTTGTAACTATTATATTTTAAAACTGCATGTGTTTCTGTGAGTCGCGACTATTAAACGAAAAACCAAATTTGTGTGTCAACACGTTTTGTTTCACAGAGTTTATATTCTAAGTCGCATATACTTTCTGAGTCACATATGTTTCATGAGTCGCATCTGTAAGAGTATTAAACCACATCTTTCATAAAAGGTTGCATTTTTCTGTCAACTTTCAAGACTTGGTTTAGTCAATTAACTGCATCTAAAAAATGAAACGTATCTATCAAATTCATGAATGCATCTGAAATGTGAACCACAATTGATTGTCAACAATTTTTTTTTAAAAACTACAAAACTCAGTTTGAAAAAAAACTGTCTTTTTTTATTTTGTTTCTTATGATCAACCTTGGACAGAAACTAGAAAAAATTGCTCAAAACCCTTGCATTACTAGGTGTCATTCACATCTTAGTCGTAGTCATCATAAGTTGAAAATATTTAGACACCCCATATGAATTTGCATATCATAGAATAGAACAACTTTCTAGCATCATTGGATACATTCATGCTCCGATTTTTATTATCATTGAACCTAGTCACTATTATCCTATTACTGAATCTTTCCAGCTCAAAAGTCTAGTTTGGGAAATTCACCTTGTTAGTTGTCTTTGTCCTACAATTAGGTTCCTTGGTAAAGTTAGATCATTGCTTGGATTTATTCCATAGGTGGTAGGTTACACCATCTTAGAATCATTTACCATCATAATCTACTCAAAAAATTTGCATACGTCATCCTAGTATACGACATTTTAGAAATCCTTAATTTTTAGTGACATCATAAATATTCAAAAAAACCCAAAAACATAGAAATTGGACATATCAATTTTTAGACATAGCTTGCATTACCTCATTTATATGTAACTATAACAAACCAACTCTCACCTTGAAGAATCCCAAATTTATTGATATGAATTTTGATGTATCTTTGGAATACTTTGAGGATCATGAATATTTAAAACAAATGCTAGGAGTCTATAATAAACCATTCTCTCCCATAAGGAAATAGGTTACATGTGTACTGGTCAGCACTCAAGAACTTGATGAAGATAATGAAAATAATGAAGACATCAAATACAAGGAGGAATATGATCATGATAAATCAAAACCAAAAGAACTTCCTTTGGGAGATAAAATCACAATACCAATGGATATAAACAATGAGGAGAAAATAATTTAAGTAGGGAAGTGTCTTGATGAAGAAAAACAAGAAGATCATGGAACCTTACTTCATGACTTCCCCAAACTCTTTGCTTGGACTTACTCAAATATGCCAAGAATTGATTCTAAGATTGTAACACATAACATAGTCATCATAGAAGATGCTAAACTAGTGCGACAAAAAATACAAAAAATGAATCCTAAATAGCCCTATTGATCAAAGCTAAAATTGAAAAAATTCTTGATGTTGTGTTCATCAAACCTATTTATTATTCTCCATGGATCTCAAATATTTTCATAGTCATGAAACCTGACAATCATATTGGGATGTATACGAACATTAGAGACTTGAATAAAGCATCCTTAAAACATGATTTACCCCTTCCTAATATCAATATGATAGTTGACTCAACTGCAGGACATGCCTTGTTATCATTCATGGATGGATTTTCCAAATATAATCAAATATTTATCAACCCTCAGGACAATACAAGAGAACATTCACCACCATTTGGGGAACTTTCTTTTGGGTAGTCATTCCCTTTGGATTGAAAAAAGTGGCTGAAATGTATCACCGAGAAATGACATTAATATTTCATGACTACATACACAAGATTTGGGAAGATTATGTAGATGACATTCTAGCCAGATCCTTAACTCGACAAGACCATGCAAATATTCTTCATAAAATCTTTAAGAGAATGTGAAAGTATAACATGATATTGAAATGGAAGAAGTGTTTCTTTAGTGTAGATAGTGGAAAGTTTTTAGGTTTATCGTATCTCACAGAGGCATATAGGTGGAAACAAAGAAAATTGATGCTATAGTTAGCATTGCACCTCCTAGAAACATATCTCAATTGTGTACTTTACAAGGGAAGATTCAAGCTATATGTCGTTTTGTAGCTTCCTTGGCTGATCAAACATTATCATTCACACAACTCCTCAAGAAAGATGTCCAGTTTAATTGGAATGAGGATTTTAAACATGCATTTGAGAATTTGAAAGATTATCTTGTTACTCCACCTGTATTACAACTTTCTATGCAACACAAGCCATTTTTTATCTATACAACAACATCAACCCATTCTCTAGCAGCATTGTTATTTCAACAAGATGATAATGGTAAAGAACATCATTTTTATTACACTACGTGAACTTTTATTGACTATGAAACATGATACACAACAATAGAAAAACAATGTTTGGCTCTTTTTTTTGCTACTATTTATAGACACACAAAAATGACCTAGGCCTACAAGATCTATTTTACCACTTTCATCCTAGCATAATTATGACATTTCATTATGTCTTTGATCCACATTCGACTATTAATTAAGTAATTCATTATTATTCAATTAATTCATGTCTATTGTATTCTTCATGATTATTAAATAAATAAATTATATTTATTTATTCAATACGTCATTAATTGTCTATTGTCTTCTTACAATTAATTAAATTTATTAATTTATTTAATTGCCTCTATTCATTTATTCTTCGTCATTATCAAATAAATGAATTTATTAATTTATTTAATTATCGGTCATAATCCTCTAAATTAAATAATTATATTTAATTATTTACTTACCCAATTTCACATTTCTCTCATTTTTAATAAATGAAATTATTTAAAATCATTTCGTTTTATTTTGTTTTATTAACCATCGCTTCATTTTAGTAAATAATCTAAAAAAGATTATTTATTGTCACATAAAATCATTATTTTGAATTAATTTAATTCAAAATGGTAATTTAATTACAAAAATCAACTAATTTGGCAAATTCTTGATTTTCCCAGAAATCGCTTTTCAATTTAGTCTTTATCTTCTTGATTTTCCAAAATCTTTATGTTTTTGACTAATTATCACATTTATTCTCAACCGCCAATTTGATTTTATCTCATGGCATCTTGGCCACTCATTTAAAAATATTTCCCTAACCCTAATTAGGGATTTTCACATTGAATCTTGTCCACTTATTTTAGGCTTTGTCATCTTTTAATCTCATTCGTTCATCCAAGATTGGATTTTTATAAAATGTCAATTTTGCTAACAATTTAGGGACCGCTTCATTATTAAAAACCACTTCATTAATATAGAAATTTTATGCTTAGAAATTATTTTGCATTTATCTTAGTTAATTTGATTATTTTTCATAGTTTTTTGTCATGAAATCCTTCAAAAATTGCATAGGACAATGTCATACTCAGATTGCTCACACAAATCTAAGGGCAACAATCATACGTTGCAATCTAGGAGGTGCTATGGAAGTGAATCATGGAAGCTTCGGTGGACATCTGGTATAATCGTTTATTATTTTCTTTATTTTTATTCCATAGCTTCTTTGGGTTTCTATTTAATCTAATCCACTAAATCCATCACCTGAAAAATAACCCATTGATACACTAGTAAACTAAGACATTATTTATTGAATGTTGAAATTCACATTATGACAAATTTTGATCATTTAAAGAAACACTTTACCAAAATTGACTTGTCAAGATGCTTAGCGAAGTGGGTTATATTGTTAACTAAGTTTTTTTTACAAAAAATAGTTAAAGGATAGGCCTTAACTAACCAATTAGTTGATTCTCCTTCTCCTTTAGCATTGCCTAACATAGACTCATTCATAGATGAAAATGTGTTGACTATACAAAAAGAAAAAAATAAACATGGGAATTATACTTCAATGGTTCTAAGTGTAGAATGGGCTTAGGGGCAGGAGTTATCTTAATTCTTCCTTCAAGTAACCTGATTCCCTTATCTTTTTGTCTAAACTTCCTATGTACCAATAAAATTATAGAATATGAAGCTCTAATAGCTAGGATATATGTCGTGTTAGAATTAAAAGTGAAATAATTTTTTGTATTTGGGGATTCAGTCTTAATCATTAAACAAATCAATGGTGTGTATCAAGAAAATCATGATAAACTTGTCTAATATAGAGATCTTAAAATGGTATTATTAAGCAAGTTTGAATGTTACACGATAGACAACATCCCATGAAAGGATAATAGTCATGTAGATGCAATGCCAAGCGCTTCCTTTCTTATATCTCTCAATGATCCTTTTGTTGACTTCATAGTTATATTCCAAATTATACCAACACCCTCAATAGATAACGAGAACAAAGAAGTTTTATCAAATGATGTTGATGGTTCTAATGAATGGGTTACATGTATATTCAAATACTTGAAAGATTGGTACCTTTCATGAATCGACAACCAAGAACACTTGAGCCCATATGCGAAAACTCACATCCAAATATATAATATTAGTTGGCATTCTCTATATAATATCATTCAATTGCCTTTTACTTTGCTGCCTTACAAGATCAAAAATCCCCATAGCACTTGAACAAGGGCATGTAGGTTCTTGTGGGGGTCATTTCAAAGAAAGATCACTAGTTCAAAAATTAATTCCCACAGGCTATTAGTTGAGACACATGGAACAAGATTTTTTTGAGTACGTGAAGAAGTTTCATAAATGTCAGGAACATAAAAATTTGATGCATTCCCCCACCTCTGAACTTCACGCTCACATTCTTATTTTTCCATTTTCAGTTTAGAGCTTAGATCACATTGGAAAAAAACCACCGCCTTCTTTCATCAGACACACCTTTATCATTACTTCAACTGATTACTTCATGAAGTGGGTAGAAGCTATCCCTCTTTGTTCCATAACTTCTGATATAATATGTCGTTTCATATTGGAAAACATCATTACTTGCTTTGGTCTCCCTTCTACATTGGTCTCAGATAATAGAACTCCATTAAAAAATAATGACTTGAAGGAATTCCTAGAAATATTCAATATTCAACATCATTTTTCAACACCATACTATCTACAATCAAATGGACAAGAAAAAGAAACTAATAAGACTATTGAACAAATTATGTGAAAGTGAGTAAGCTAAAATAACAAAGATTGGCATACACAATTGACCTATGCACTATGGGCTTATCATACGAGCATTAGAATATCCACTGAAAATACTTCATATAACCTAGTCAATGATGCTGAAGCAATAATGCCTTTAGAGTTAGAAATTCCTTCCTTAATAATTTATCTTAAATGGCTCATCAATACCAATACTTACAAAGAAGAACATTTTCATTAGCTTAAAATTCTTGATGAACAATGTATTAATTCTCTCAAACACTTACAATATTACTCTAAAATAATGCAGCGTGGTTACAATGAATGTCATCCCCCATGAATTGTATCCGATTGATGTAGTTCTATATGAAAACCAATGAAATGTCAATGCTCTCCCAAATGAAAAAGGAATGTTTATCCCTAACTTGTTAGGCCCTTACATCATTAATGTAAACAATGGATCTATAGCTTACAGATTAATCTAAGTGGATGGTACATCTCTAAAAGACCCTATAAATGTCACACATATGCACCGATATTACATCTAGAAATTGTGGTTTTGAATGGTATCTTAGAGTAATGTTATTAGGTGAAATAGATAGTTTCTATTTTATCTCACATTCCTTTCTTCTTTGATACATAGTAACATGTGTGTATCTTAGATTTTGTGGTAATTAATCAATTACTTTGTGAACTACAAAATTTATGTTGTGTTAAGGATGGGTTCCCTTCCACTTCTAGGTTTTTCCACCCAGTCTAAGGAAAGAGTGTTTTCCTTTGTGTACATAAATCTTGGAATTCATTCAATATTAGGGTTGGATATGATTTAAATTCCTACATGTAGTACTCCAAATGTTCTATTTTGATAAATGAAACTAATTATTACATGCAATCTAACGAAATATACTTTGTTTGAAAACACATGATGGTTTGCAACAAAGGTGAAATAAAGACTATACAAGGTATGATAACCTAACAGATCAGTTAAGTGCACCTGGAAATTTATGAGGACCAAAGTGAAAATTGTAGAAACCTCTGGAAATCTGGAGAATCTGACTTTTATGCCCATTGGGACATTTACACCAAGTTGGGTGACCCAGTCCCAGTTCTGGTAAATTGCTCTGGGCTCCATTCTAGCCAAATGGGTGGTCAAATCTACCAAAATATTTGACATAAACTTATAGTGGGACTAGGTTTCAACTATTGGTGGCCTAGTCCCTTTCAACTTTCTAGGAAATCTAAAAGTGAACTCGAAGGTCTATAGTCCACACTCTACTTCTTCACTAAAATCTAGGATCAGATCCATAAAATCACCTATAAACAGAATATACTCTGGTTTCTAATGTGAGGTTTTCCTTGGTCAAATGCCTAGTTTGTATTTAAACTTTGAAAGAGATAAGAAATCTGCATAAACCCTAGCCCCAAGTGTGTCTAGAAGTAGGAAAATCTGAACTAAGACAAAACCGTATTCTAATGTGCTAGAATAAGATGCATGAATGATATTTTAATGATGTAAGGCTTCAATAAAAGAAATCCTACAACATTAAAGATGAATGTAAGTGAAATTCAAATGGTATGCAAACCATAAATCTAAAGATAGAAAGAAAATGATAGATGGAATCACTTTGGAAACAAGTCTTTAGGTGTGATTTGGTGGCTAGTTTCACCTCCTCAACCTATATTTCTGTGTGATTCTCCATAGGAATCCATGATCAATCCTTTTCAATCTGAGATCTTAAGGGAGAATTTAGCTTGAAGACCCAAAAAAACCTTAGTTTACTACCCTAAGCTTCAACTTTGTTGTAGAAAGAGAGATGAATATTCTTTTGGAAGATGTTCAATACTTGATTCCTGAGTTGGCTTGTGAAAAAATGACTAAAAGAACCATGAAAAATGACATAAAAACAATTATTTATAGGCAACAATACCTGATTGTCAGTTATTTTGACATAAGAGGCCAACACCCATCGAGAAGTTTTAGCGAGCTGGACATTTTCTTGCTCAAAAATGCGAATAACCCTAAAAAAGAGTAGGTCGCCACCTTGGGTGACCAAGTCCCACCAAGGGTTTTTCAGGTGGGATTGATGATTTTTGAGTGATTTTGGTGTTGTTTGTGGGGGCTTGTATGATTCCTTAGGTAAAATAAGCATCAAAGTCAAAAATAATGAGTCTTAGGTGCCTATAAATATTGTTTTAGGAGGGTGATTGATGCAAGGGTACCTAAAGTAGGACCAAATTAGGCACAAAATTGTCCTCTTCTTCAAAGGTATATAATTTATGGTGACACATTTAGTTCCCACTTTAGCACCCATATGATTATACGTGCATATGTAAGCTAAAGTACTCTAAACAATGCACTTTTGTTTCATAAAAGGAGACTCATTCAAAGGAGGGAGAATGAAGGCCCTAGTGTAGTTATCTACAAAACCACAATGTTAGGGATGAAATCTTGCAACACAAACTCATTAGGTCAAAATACTCTTATCTAATTCCTAGAAATTGAATAACTGGGTAGATGTATGCCCCCCTTAATTTTGGTTTCTTTATGGATGTAGAATCAAGGTAGCAATCTAGCCACATCGAATGAGGACATGCATATCAGAGGGAATTTTGAAGTACCGTTCCAAATAATGATAGGTGAGTGATGATATAGGGTGTGGAAACACGATTTTGCTGCAACAAATGACATAAAAAATAGAGTTCACTAGCACCTGTAATGTTGCTTTGACTAAGAAGCACACTAATAGTTGTAAAATAGAAAAAGTACAAAAGAACTTACATGAAAATGTGAAATAGTAAAAGGAATGAAAAGGATGTAAATGGTCACTTACTTGTTCATTTAACCTTATTTATAGCTTGAATGTGATGAGGAAGTAGTGAAAGATATTAGCACATGAGATTTTACACCTACAAGATTGGATGCGCTGCGAGATCAAGTGGCCAACGACGAGTGATAACATGAGGTGAGTTGATTCTGATACCTTTCCATTGTGATTTTTCAATTATGGGATGATTTATATGCATATTTAGGTTAATTTAGGATCTTGGAATTTTTTTTTTGCAAAGTGTCTCTTTTTGTCGCAAAGTGTCCCTTTTGTTCACAAAGTGTCCCATTTGTTCGCAAAGTGTCCCACTTTTTTTGCAAAGTGTCTTGTTTCTTCACGAAGTGTCCCAAAAGGGTTATAAGGTGTCTAGGGACTTAGATAAATCACACTATAATAATATTAGTACACTTGCATGATGAATTAGAGTAAAATTGGAGATATTAGAAGATTTAGAGAGTATATTTGATGATTACATAGGTACCCACCCGATCACGTCGGCGTCTGGGTGGGAGACAACTAAGATTTTTGAGAGATCTAGCCCCTGCTTTGTTGGCTACAGACACATAGTACTTACAAGAGGTAGGTATTTATTGGGTGTACCTCATGCCCCCATGAGGTACCACGAGGTGATGTTGATGACGTTGTGTGAGTGTTGGAACACGGATACACGCACATTCCACCTACCCACTTGAGAGATGACAGTCACACTAGAGGATGTACATTAGATATTATGAGTCCCTATTCGGGGGGAGCGAGTGCATCTCAAGAGAGGTTGTACCTTTCATGAGCAATAGGTGGATATGCAGTACTACCTTGGCAGACCAGTTCATGATAATAGGGTTACAGGATGGATAGACCTAGCACTAGACTACTTTATTCATGAGCACCAGTGGTGAGACAAATTATGATGCATACCATCACATTGGTACTTCTCCCAGATGAACGAGCAACACACCTCAAGGGCGGGATAGTACATCTAATATGGGGGATGGTGGATCATGAGACATTATATTCCTAGGGATGTTGCGTCCTTGCACACTTATACTATGATTTCAGGTGGTTTTTATTTTTGGAATTAGACAGTATGGAGCACTATACACTTCTGCAGGCTTGGTTCTTGGAGCATATAACTTGCACTAGGCCTATTCGGTTCTCATGTCCTATAGTAGTGGGGTATCCTTGGGCTTTCAGCTATCTGTAATGATGGATTTCTGAAAAATAGATTGTTAGTCTGATAAAGCATGCAATACTCATCTAAATATAACAAATCAATAGAATGCATAGGAAAATAAAATAAAAGAATGAATAAGAAATCTCTCACCCAATCCTTTCTTCTCCATGGCTCATTTATATTGTACCTTCTAACTTTTCTATGATAATGAATGCCCTCAAATTGTGTCTGTGAGAAAAATCTCAATTAGGGTTAGGGTAAAATCCCCAAATGTGTGGACAATATTTAATTTAGGAAATTAAATCAATGATGGAAAATGAACATGACATTGAGATGAAATTAGTAAAAATCAAGAGGATGAATTAGAAAATCAAGTTATTTTAGAAATAACTTAATTTGTGGAGAGAGATGCTATTTTGAAATTAATCTTTTAAATTAATTCCAAAATGGTGAATTCATGTGACAGTAAATAATAATAATAATTGTTATTTACTTGGAAAGAGGAAAGTTGCCAAATTAAATAAAATGTTTTTATTTAAATTTAGAAAGAAAATCAATAAGACAATTTAATAATTAAATTTATTCAATTGTGGAGGAAAATTAGAAAGTGGGTAATTTTAAATAAATGATTTTATTTAAAATTAGAAAGAAAGTTGGAGAGGATAATAATTAAATAAATAATAAGAATTTATTTAATTATGAGAAGACATAAATAATTAATGATGTATTAAATAAATAAACAAAGTTTATTTACCTAAATAATCATGAGGAAGTAATAATTAAATAAATTTAGGAATTTATTTAACTATAGAGTGACATAAGAAATTAGCGACGTATTTAAATAATAAATGTAATTTATTTATTTAAATAACCAAGAGGAAGAAAAGATGTGAATTGATCAAATAATTAAGAATTATTTAATTAATAGTTGACATTGGACTATAGGACATAATTAAATATTTTAATTATGTTGAGATCAAGCATGATATAGAAGAATGTGGTTTGCAGGTCTAGGCCATTTTTATGTGTCTGCATTTGCCCCTCTTTGTCATAATGCAGCTTGTCGCATTGTGGCAAAGAAAATAAGTCAAGAATATGCCCCAGTGCAAAATACGATGAGGAAGAATGACGAGGAGGTAGTGGTATGCCCCCTCGAGAGGACAATTGAGTTCAGAGGACACGAGTGTGCTCTTGAAATGGATGAGAAGGAATAGAAGTTGAAAGATAAAAGTATATAGGAAAGATAGATAAGGATGATAATGATGCAAACTAGAAGAAATGTTAGAGAGAAAAAGATGAATGTTAGGATAGAAGACATGAATGTTGATATGGGGAAGAAGATGCAAGTTAATACGAAAGACAAAATTTATGTTAGAATCCTTCAACGTTTTCCAAAGTACTAATAAGTGTTTTTTGAATCATCATTGGGCAGTAAAAATGACACAAATGGACGAAAAACACTAGGGTATGACATAGACCAAGGTGTGCAAGGTCATCCACTTGCAAAACAGACGATCATAGACAAGGAATGTCCTAACTCATTCTAGAGGCCAATTTGCCCCAATCTTTTTGTCAAGACAATCCACAAACAACACTCAAAGAAAAACATAATAGGTCATGAGATGTCATCGCACCTCTAAATCCTTCATGGGAAATCCTCGAGGTAGCTAGTCACATGACCAAAAGAAAAGTCAATAGAAAGATAGGACAAAATAGCCAAAAATTAACAGTCATTTAATTTTATTCCCAATGTTTGTTTGCTAAAGATTAATTGTTTGAAATTTTGACAATTTTACCGGTGCTTAAGGTCAAGAAGGAGACATCTTGGAAAGGCAGATGACATTTTGATGAGGTCCTAATTCAAGAAGGCCACATCTTGAAGAGGACCAAAATGAATGAGATTGACATTTTGACTAATATTTTGGCAAGTTGACTGATTTTGACTATATGATTGATTGGCTTATGTTGTTTGATTTTGACCAATTTTGATGGTGATGTTTCAAATGACTCTCTTGCGTCAAGTGTGACTATGTCTGCTTCATTTGATTGATGCGACCATGTTTAACTCATGATTTTATTTGGACAAACCTAAAGGGACTGACCTAATGTCTCAGGGATTCAAAGACGAATCCTGCCTATGTAGCAAATGCGTAGAGACAATGTAGTTCAGACTAGGATAAAGATTGACTGACGTGATTGATGGGACTAACAGGACATAATTTGACTTTGTTTTGAGATTTTTGACACTTTTTGAATGTTTTTGTGTTTTCGTCAGGTCATTTTTATATTTCTTTTAGGTCTTTTTTAAAATTTTATGACTGTTTTATGACTTTTTTAGGAGTTTTCTTATTTTTATGACTTTTTGATGTTTTACAAAAATTGTGAGAAAATGCATGTGAATGATGTTGATGCACATGAATCCAAGGACAACCATGATTTTGCTGCTAGTCAAGCTGAATACCAATTGATAGGTGACGATGATAATGACAATGTTGTTTGACATGGGAAGGACACATCTCAAAATAAAGTGCAGATGACAATGATATGAAAAGAGGATAAAGGTTTGCAGCAGGGCCAGGGATAAACTCAAGGAATGTTTTGGATAATGTGCCAGGTTTTCCATATTGTTGCATTTGGAATAATTTGGTGAGGACTGGATGGGATGATGAGGGATCTTTAGACCATTGACAAGGGAAACCAGGATGGGCGACAAGTATAAAAGGACAATGGATGGCCTTGGTAGAAGATAGGATACATGGATGGCTTGGACTAGGAGAATTATCATATGGTCTCCAAGGATGATGTCGCATAGTGAAAAGGAGGCTATGAAGGTAATTGCACGATATTCAATGAATAAGGTATGACCAAAAGATATAAATGTCAAGAGTTTTCGCAAAGCATGACTTATGTTTGTATTTTAGTCCTTATCAAGAATAAATTAGGTTGGAAAATGGACAAAAGTGATAGGGTTTAGATGGATAGATGGAAATGTGATAGGAAGTGGCATGTGAAAATGAGACAACTTGCCCCCAAGTGTCATGGTCCACATAGATGATTTATTCTAGACATGATGCATGTTTGCTAGGTTTTCATCATGGTACTTATCCAAAGCGCCTATTTGCTAGGTTTTCACCATTAGACACAATTTTTCTCTTTACTATTTTTGATATTTTTTTATCTTTTTTGGTGTCACCATGATGCCTGTTTGCAAGGTTTTCATCAAGGGATGATTTTTTTGATTTTTTGATTTTTTGTCTTCTCGCATTTTTGCTAGATAGCCTTGATGCTTTAGATGACCACTAATTGTGTTGAAGCCTTTGGTGGTGCTGATGTAGAGACTGGTGCCATGACATGCCAATAATGACCTTTCTAAAGTAGTTCTTGAGTTAGGATGATAGCGCTTGCATATAACTTATTAATGTCATTGTGATCCTTGTTGATACTAGAGTTGGCCTTATTTGAATACGAACATCATGATAGAGTGCCATGAGAGTCCTTACGATAGAGAGTTGTTGCCAAGATGTGACGAATTTGTGACATGGGATGTTTGGTGTTTAGGGAGGATGTGGGATTATGACGGATGATGATGGACATGGATGGGTTGGTGGGATGTTTGGATGTAGCCATTTTTATTCTCCAAACTTGGGGTAATGGATGATGGAGGTTGGATTTTTGATAGTGTTTGGAATGAACACTTTTATATGTCTTTCTTGATGGCCATTTTGAAGGAGGTGGAAATGTATTATATGTGGGAGCCCTCTTGTGCTGTGGCTCCACATTTTGATTAACTTTTGGATTTGGAATAGTTTCTTTGCCTGATTCACTATTTTATTCACTTGACCCATTTTTTGGGGGATCCATTTTAGCTTCATTTCTCCACTTGTATTTTTGATTGATTTCATGGCCTTTGACATGTGATTTTGGATTTTAGATGCGTAAGACTTTTCTTGGTTCCTAATGGAAGGTTTATTCATGATGGAATGATGGTTCAGGGTATGGAGGGAAGGGGTATTGGCAATAATATTATGATAAAGAATACTCATGATACCCATTTTGATGTTTGTATTAGATAAAGTTTCCCCCAGTATCGAGGAGGGACCACTAACATTGTTAGATTTTCTGATTGAGGAGTAGCGAAGACCTTGGTGTCTATAATTTGCTTGATATTGTACTGGTTTAATAATTCCTTTCTCATGTAGGTCTAGTCATTTTCGTTGATAATGCATGTTCTAACAAATTTTGTTGGCGATGGGATACTTGTTACTTTGGAAGCAAGATGCTAATCCATCCTTATTGTCGAAATTAATGCTTGAAATTTTCTCCTCTATAAGAAATCATGCTTTGGAAAAGATAGATGATCCTAATTGATAGGATGTTGTAGTTTCACTCACATGTTGGATAGATTTGTGATTAATATCTTCAGTTTGATTTGGTGACATGTCAAACTCCTGTGCTTTTGCTAGTGCTTCAAGTCTATGTCAAAATCATCTTCATGGTCATTGTCATAGAGTCCACTGAATTCATCTATAGCTTGATCATTTGTAGATATGTCCATGCTAGGAGACTCTTGTTGTAGTGGTAGACCATCTATGTGTCCCATGGAGGCAATTGTCTCACTATTGGGAGTGTCAGTAATTGAAGTTTGGATAGGGTCATGTTCAAGTGTTTGATCGTGACTGGCATAGAGGTCAAGGAGTGGATCATTTTGGACTTCTTGATCAAAGATGGGTGCATTTTGAATGTCATGATTGGAAATAAGATCTTGAACAAGGATAAGGTCATCTTGAATGACATGGTTGTGGATGGACTCTTGACCAAGGATAGGTGTCTTTGGTATGCCATGATTGTCTAGGAGGAATTATTGAATGGATTTAAAGACAAGGTCATGGGATGGACTACTTTGGTCTTGACATGATGATGATGATATAATGTTGTGCTTTCGAATTGCCTCTTGACATTTACCCTCAAGTTTATGAGATGGGATGGGACTTTGGAGACAATGACTAGATGTGATTTCATGACCAAATGTATTTTGCGCTGTAGTTTATTGGAATGGATTGGTGTATAATGGACTAGGATAGGATGTGGATACTTGTAGATGGTTTGTGTATGAAGGACTAGAATGAGATGTGTATGAAGGACCAAAATGAGATGAAGGACTAGAATAGGAAATGGATAAAGGACTAGGATATGATGTGGAGGCTTGGAATTATTTGATGGATGATGGACTAGGATAGGACATGAATGCATGACCAGGATATGACATGGATGGAGGATGAGGATATGATGTGAATGGAGGAGTAGGATATGATGTGGATGGAGGACTAGCATATGATGAGGAGACTTGGAAGGGATGATTGTATGATTGACTAGGAATGATGGATGGTTTTTTTCCCTTGACAAGGTTAGGGTGGGTAATGAAATTTTGTTGTGACTTAGTGTTATGGATGGTGTTAGGGGACCCCTGATAGTAGATGGATAGAGGACCAGGACTCATGGATTGTTGGTAAGATGGATATATGTATTGAGAACTAGAGGTTGAGGTAAATTTGGACTTGGATTGGAGGTATAGAATTTTGAAGTCCCTAGCCAGTTGTGCTTGAGCATTAATAATGAATTGGCATTCAATTCGACTAGCAAGAATGTCATACTGACTTGAAGATATGATGGTTGATGGAATGAGACTAAGACTATGCAAAGTGACAATGAGGACAAAAAGGAATGTCCAATTAAAAGTGGTAATGAGTGCGTAAAAGGAGTTTCGTATCTCAAAAGACTTTTAGGAAAGGTTTTCTAACCATTCAAATTTTGGCCAATGTCTCAATTTTCATTGTCAAGAGACCGGTTTGAAGGATAAAGTGACAAGATGACAAAATGACAAGGTGAGATTTCCACACTAGACTTATGAGTTGGAATTAGCTCACCTAAGGACAATGACTAAGGGCTGATTTGTTTTGACTTGGTCCAATGACAATGTATTTTTGAGACAAAGGTTTGACAAAGTAAGGAAAGTTTGCCTATCCCAAAGGTGGAAATTTGAGGCCGTAAGACTTTGCCTATGAAGATGAGAATGACGGATTGTAAGATAAATGTGAATGCAAAGATGGATGACTTGGAAAAGTGTTGGTTTTGGTTTGTGTTGATGGTGTTTTTATTCACCTCACAGCACAAGTAATACAAAGGTGCATTACCTCTCTTGAAAGACAATCTTCCACAATCAAATTGCAAAACACTATCCCAAGGTCTCTCGGATGTCAGGTCATGACGATGCTTGGAATATATTAGTTGTTTGATGTGATTTTTCTGGAATAACAAGGCAATCTTACGTGGTTTAAAGCTGTAGGAGAATTGGGTCAATGAATTGAGTTCTTCGAATAAGAAATTACTGCACTTCACTGTAGGCTCAGACAACAGTCTTGGACTCCATTGTTTCATCAAATTTGGCTTTACAATGTGCAATGAACCTTAGCAAAAGTTGTTTGTAAAAAAAAGGAAAAAGGGTGAGGAAGAAGGATGGTTCCTGGACCTAAAAACTACCAATGAACAATGATCATGGAAGTTCCTACTATGGACAATTTCCTTAAATAGAATTTCACTTAATCTGAATTCTCACAATGTCATGAAATTTATGCTATCTTCTAAGGACTGCAAATATTCATCATTCATTTGCCATGTAAATACAAACAAAGACAAGGTTTAATGAGCAACTATGAAATTATAGTCCAGGATAACTTTACACAGTCATTTACCAGCAGCAAATGAGCAAAAGTATGAACAAGGAAATCATACACGAAACAAAAATATTCAAAACCAAAGACAACATACTACATCCACTACAACTAATTAAATGAAACCAAAACAGAAAAGTACTTTGAAATAAAGTTTTAACTAAGCGGAGAAGAATCATGAAACATGTAGAGAAACCTAAAAATACACTAGGAAATGACTGTATTTTCTATTATAATTTTTGCAGCATGCCTTTACAACAACTCAACTCTCTTAAAATGAGAGGAGGAGAGCCCTATTTATAGTTTTCAAAAAGAAAAATGAGTGGCCAAGATTTGATTCTATTGTGTGGACAAGAGACACTTTACACTAGGGTTTCACCTACCCCCAGATATATTTCATTTATAAAACATTTCTTTTCTTTTCCCTATTTCATCATCTAGTGACAACACTGTAGCAATTTCGTCATGTAGCTATTTTCCCAACTGTTGTAGCCATTCTTTGAGGAATTATTCATCAATGACTGGGTCACCCTCGTGCTTCTTTAACACTGCATACTCCATAAAGCTCAAGATTAGTGGCTGGAATTTGTCCAACTCCGTGATGTCGGACCACAAAATTTGATAGCTCCATTCTGGGAGTTGTTGACGAGCTTTTTCCAATCATTGTTGTATTTGGTAGCATTATCCCAAAAAATTTCTGACTGCACAAAGGCTCAGGCAGCAAAACCCATGAAGTCTCTAGTAACCTCAATTGACATCCCCTCTTCCATGTTGTTTAAGAAGTGGGGCTTTACGCTCTTAGGATTAATTTTTGTAGTGGGCAACTCGTACCCCATCATTAACTTGAGATACTGAGTGCACTCTTCCCTGGTCTCCCTGGCCCATTCGATATCTAGAACTACCCATTCCAAAATATGCTCTAAACTTTTCCCTTGGTGATCAAAATCTCACTTCCATGTATCCACTAACCAGTGGTCATCATCTTTGAGGGCGAGGTCCTTCTCCAAGACCTTGCTTCGCAATGCAAGTATGGCCTCAATTTTTGGGTAGGATGCTCTTTATTTCCTTGGGAACTCCTCGCAAACCTGCCTCATACCCTCAAGGGTTCTTTATACTTCTAGGAACTTATTTTTTGTCTGGACAGCCAAGTTGATACCTGTGTTTCCCATGTCCAAGACCTGCCAGAACCAGTTTTTCGTAGTCTTATCCAAGTTCCTTCTCTTCTCTAATTTATTGATCTTCTCTTGGGATAGCAGCTTAGGTGGGACCGATGATGTGGCGGGTTGCTCATTTGGGGATGACCACCACTGAATATAGGTCATTAGATCGGCCACCTGTGCTTTGAGTTCTTCCTTAGAAACTTTATCGTGCTAGATAAGGTGTACCACTGTGGTGACCGATTCCTGGAGGTGATCAACCTTTTTCTCCCTTGTGGACAATCCCAAGTTTATGGTGGAGACATTATAAGTTATTCCTTGTTCTCCAACCACTGGTGTTGCTATTTGTACTACCCTAGATCTGGAGGCATCCATGGTAACCTTTGATCTAATCTTTGGCTTCTTCTCCTTCTTGGTGCTAATTTATGCTCTAGCCAGAATGGCTTCCGGCCTTGCCTTAGGATCTTTCAGGGTGGGAGTCTTTTGTTTCAACTACTTTTCTAGCCAATCAGGCATTTGAGGCTCTTCCCTGTGTAATTCACCTTGATTCTTGTTTCCCTTCTTCTCAAGTTCAATAGCTCTGACAACAAGATCACTCCTATAGGTCCCTACATCCTTCTTCTCCTCATCAAAGTCCTATTCGATAATTAAATACTTAGGGGGAGACTTGGTACGCAATCGCTCATTGGAGGGATCTTCCATTTCAACACCCTTTTCCTCTTCGTTTGGGTTGTGTCCATGTTCCTCAGGTTTCTCCTCTTGCTCATCTTATTGGAGGGATATTTCGTCATCATGTTCTAGGGTTTGGCCATGCTCCTTAATTGGAGACCTACTGCATTCAGTCTCTGGAATAGTAGTTTCCTATAAACGTGCAAACCGATCCTCCACTTCCTTATCCTCAATCTCCTTAAGCTGCTTGTCGTACTCTGCATTCACTTTAGGATCATTTTTTTCCCTAATTAGCTCAACGTCTAGCTCCTCCCTTTTCTCACTGCAAGACTCATAGGCCACCTCATCTATCTCCTGGTGTTCGAATAGTGGATGTTTGTGGTACTCAAATTCTTTATCTTCGGGCCTCTCTGCAGCCTCTAGCTGTCATCGCTCAAGTTCATTAGATATCTGCATTTTCACCTCCATTCTTAGTGGTTCAGAAGGTGGAGGGAGAGTTGGAGTGTGGGCCATAGCCTGAGCTATTGCATTTTGCACCACCAGATCAGTGAGCATTCCCAAAAGCTCAGACGACACATTTTGCATGTATTTTACAAAAGGATTTTGAGAGGCTAAGGGCGGGCAGTGTAGCATCGAAAAGAAAGGGAAGGGAAAGAGAAATAGAGGAAGAGGATACCAGCGAGGTCGTAGTAGAGGAAAAATTCATGGGAATAATCTGCATGATCAAAGAGGTGGAAGTAAGGTGGACAAAGATGTCCACTGGAGGCAGGGAGGAATCAAAAACAACGAGTGAAGCATGTGGGATGGTGGCAGGAGCAACAACAATTGCAGCAGAGGGAGATCTTGGTAGGTTAGATTCTTCTCCCTTGATCCCATGGGGAAAACCTTTGGGTGCCATAAACATCTCCGTACCTCTAGTTGTTTTCCTTTTCTTCTGGGAAGGTTCGCCCTCTGATGCCTTGCGGGCATAAGCCTTTGGTTTGGGTAGCTGCCCATTGGCTTCTTTCCTCTTTTTGATTTCGACTGATGGTGGGGTTTTGGATGTTTCCCCAGTTGTAGTAGTAGCCACTCCACCATCGGAGCCACTTGGTTCACTTTCTTGTCCCTTAAACATTAAGGTGACTCATTTTTGTTTCAATCGGGCTACTTGTTGTTTGATCAATGCCCTTGTTTGGATCTCGATGGGCTTAGTGATTATGTTGATATCATCAAGCTCCCGCTCATTCCAGTAAATCACAAGCAATGGCAAATTGGTGATGACATCATATCCTGGATCGATCACCATATCCTCATCCTCTTCAAACTAGTCAAGGATCGGGCACAAATTTATTCTCCGCACATAAAGAGCGGACATGCGCATGTAGTTCCGCAGTCGTACTTCAAGATAATCTTTATAATTGGCCCAAAAATCTTTGACGTTGTGGAGGTGGGCATACGCCCATCCTAGTGCCTTTTTGATATGTTTGTATGGGTCCATTTGAGGCCAAACTATATATTTCCGGAAGTGATATTTAGCCAACTCCCTTTCTGAGTACCCTGCATACTAGGAGGTATGAATCTTGTACATCCCTTTCCGGAGCCCAATGGGGTAAGGCGTACCCACTAGATGCTTTCTACTCAAGATAATATGGATGTGTCATAGCTGCCAAGTCATCTCTAATAGTATGATTCGGTCGTTGAGGTATTGGGACAACTTGTTTGGTCTTTCTGTGAATCCTTGGGCACAAATGTATGTGAACCTTGGAAATTATAAATATAGGAAGGCATATTGCCTGAGGAGGGCTCTAGCACTATGAGAAACTCTTCTTTGAAATTTTCCTCCTAGAGATTGAATGATGTGGGCGATGAATGCATCATTCACCCTGAAATAATTCTTTTTGAAGTTTTGGTACTATAGTTGAGGGTATTTATCATATGGTTTAAGCTTTTCCCCAATGCCTCACTAGGTACTGCATTCAATCCCTGATAGTGTCATTGATTGGCAAGGGAATATACCAAGTAGGAGGTCATGAAGAACTTGGGGGTCTTCTTCACACTTGTAAACTATTTGTGGAAGCAGTCACTCATTATCTCCCCCCAATAGAAGGCAGTATCATCACCATGAAGAATCTGCTCCACAAACTAGAACATCAATTCTTGAAAGAAGGCCATAGCAGGAAGACCCATCACTCGAATTAGCAAGGTCACGAGGTCATGATAATCCTCAAATAAATCGCTGCGATAAAGCTCCCGAGGGAGCTTGTCAGCACTACCCTGCTTGTCCTTCAATCAATAATGATTGATTAACTTCTTACACTTCAGTAGATCTTGATCCCACAATTCCTTGCATTCTTCAATGGTGGGGGTCCCCATGCTCTTATAGGTAGGAATGTGGAAAGTTGTTTTTATACCCGATGGGGACATACCTGCAAGGATATTACCATCTAGGTCAACCATTGTTTCGGTCTCTAGTTGATATGCCTCTACGCATGCCATTACCAAATTTAGGGCCACCAAGGCCGGTGGGAAGCCTGCAACTTTGGCAACTCTGCTACTCTTTATCAACCATGCATTCTCTATCTTGGGGTTCACCCTGACTCTTTGTATAAATTCATCAACATCGACCTGATCAATATTGGTATTCGTTACATCTCTCCATACAGTGGCGACTCTGGATTGTAAGGGGACCCCTTGAAACTTTTACTTCATCATATCCTTATCCTCCTTGCCTCGAGGTTTCTTGTCTATTCCTTTCCCCTTCTATTTGGAGGCACTAGAAGTTTCTGCATTAGATTCTATAAATCGTACACAAAAGACATGAATCAGTAACATCAAACATGAAGAAACAACCCCAGACAATTACCTGCACATCAAATTTAGCTCCCCAATCATTATTCATATTCAATAGTCACATAATATTTGATAAAACATCTCTTAGAAAGCAAAATAGGCAGCCTGGGTTTGCAAGGCAAGAGTTCCCTTGGTAGAATGTTGTTTACAAGGGCAAATTAGGCATCGAATTCCGAAAGGTGTTTCCCGATGTTGGATTTGCACAAGTGAGGTTTGGCATGAAGAAATAACTAATTTTAGCAAGTGGGTTGAAGTTTATTTTGGATTTGGAGGTCATTTGAGCCTTCAATTAGGAGTTGAGGTATTAGCTGCAGGACGACCATCAGAAATGACGCAGGGGAGACGGAACTCCGGGTGTCAAAATTTGGAGATTGGACCACCGTCACCACGAAGCAGTTATGGGTTAGCCATTCGAGACGGTGAAATGCAAGAGGAAATTCCGGAGGGGAATTCTGGAAGACAATCTCCGGAGACAATTTCGGGAGTTGGGAAAGCTAGGCGGCGAATAGTGGGTTGGGTTCCAAAGGTTGGAAAGTCATTTGGAATTCGTCGTGTAAAATGGTGCCATTGGAATGAAATATCGAAAGTGGAATTCTGGGGGTCAGGGTCTGAATGTACCTTGCATGCTTGGTTCTTCACTTGTATTTTCACAAGGCAAAAGGGTGGATCGAGATCTGGGACTCAGAAAGACGTCATGGGATGGCTGTGTACAATGGAAAAACTGACACGAAATTCTAGAGGTTGGGGTCTAGAGTGCACTTGCATTTTGGTTGCTCCCATAGAATTTGGAATCAAGCCTCAGGTGGTCGGTGTCTGAGGTCTAAAACGATGCTTAAGTTAGGCCGTTAGAATGGTGAAGTCAACACATAATTCCATGAATGAAACTTTAGGGATCGGATCCCAGGAACACTTTGCTTGTTCGTTGATTTTTTCTTTTTCTGAGTTTTGACATGGACTTCGTAGGGCCAGGATCGGAGAGCTGGAATGATGCTCGAGGGAGGCCATTTAGAATGGCAGGGACACAACGGGCACCCGCGAGGGGAAATCCGAAGGTCGGGATCCAGGACGAGCTTGGTCACGTGAAGTTTTTAAGTTTTAAGTTTGAGTTTTACGCGGACGGCCATGGGAAGGTCTTGGCTCGGGATATGCCAACGACTATTCCAAAGAATGGTAGCAGCAAGGTTAAGCTTTAGTTTGAATTATAAATTATCAAATGATCGAATTTAATATTCTAAAACATTGGTTTTTAGGGGATGGTACTTATCTACCAGATTTTAACCCTATTTTACATTTTTACCTAATCTTAAACTAGAAATTGATGAAAAGGACAATGAGGTGCACGGATGCAGACGTACCTTAAAATCCTGAAGAAGAATTTTGTTGGCCACATGGAGAACATTGAGAAGAAGAGCTCAAATTTAGGAGCTAAAAATACCAGATGCTTAAGAGCTCTCCAAATTTCTATTACTTTAGTTGCATGAAAATGACAACCCAAAAATCTGATTTTATAGCCAAAATTGTCATTAACACCACAATTAATCCCTTTGTATGGCAGCCAAGGAGTTGGTGAGTTCAAATCTCATAGGCGGCGATGGGCGACCTGGAGTTCGATGGTCGGAAAGACGTCCAGCCACTGCCGTGAGGAACGGCGAAGTTCAAGCAGAATTTTGGATGCGAAATCTCAAGATCCATGGTCCAGGGTCCGAGAAGACACTGGGTACCAGGCGCCAGCAATAGCAAACCCAGAACAAAAATGCCAAGAAGGAAACCCGAGGGTCTGGACCCAAAAGGGGCCACAGACGCCCGGAGGGCATTCTGACAAGGAAAACTCGAATGGACCTTAGATTTAGCATTTCTAAAGGGGTCAAGTTTGGGAAAACTTAGTATGTGACCTTGAAGGGTGAGTTCACCTATTAGGGCGCAAAAATGGGCATGCAAAATGGGGCAAAGTCAAAAGGGCCTGAAAATCAAAAAAGAGGGAAGAGAGGGTCCCTATTCCGAATGGGGCGTCTGTGCCAAAGGCACAACAAATGGTGACTCTGCTGGGGAGAATGGTCCTAGGGTTCTAGAGATAAATATTCATTTTGAACCCAGGATCTTTCGTTTCACACACCAAAGTTGACTTTCAGAGATGAACTAAGAATAGTTTAAGGAAGGTAGGATTGAATTGAACTGCAACATCATCATGGAGCTATGTGCATGGTGAGTTCATTTCCTTTCGTGGAGATAGCATGAGCAACCACTGGTTGGTAGAGATAAGCTGCATGGTTCACCTTACCCCAAAAGTAACCTGGACATTGCTCCGCTGCCATTCAGGCGTCCATAGCCCCGATGTAGTTGTCGTTGTGACCTCTTGAACATAGCTCTACTTCCAGCTAGGGATCCTTAGCCCCAGTAGAGATATTCACACACCCATGTGGTTATTTCACTTTATTTTATTCCTCTTATTTGATATTTCTTTTCAGCACTTTCTCTTTACTTTTTGTTCAACCACATAAGAAATGAAGCTCACAATGGGCTTGGGAATCATAGTGGTCACTGGAGTAGACTTTAGATTTTTCACTTATCCTTTCTTCCCAGTAATCACGAGACCATTCTTTGGAATCATTAAAATGTGTTTTGTGTGTTCCATGAGAAACGTAGGGGATTCAAATGGATAGCCATCCTAGGTTAGTTAAGAGTTCAAAAGTTTAAAACCGATGCTTAGGGGCTTTCAGAGGTTAGCAGTAGGGAATGAAGCCTTATCTAGAGAACAACACAAGAGCGCATAACATGACCAACCATTTGTTGGGCCAAGCATGACCACCATAGCAGAACAGGAAGGCTCTTCCAAGATCAAGACAAAAATAGCTGGGACAGCGGGCAAAAACGAAGGACAAAGTGGGAAACATATTCTAACCTATGTATAGGTATTTACATAGACAACTCCAAAAGAGCTTAGGCCTGGAAGTAATTCTTAAGGTGTTTCCCATTGATAGGCAATGGGACGTCTTCACCAGTGAGAGTCTTTAGGTGGAAGGCATTATCTCCGAGGATTTCAACAATCTGAAAGGGGCCAAGCCAAAGCTTTTTGAATTTTTTATATCCCCCTTTCTTCTCATGGGCCTTGTCCCAGTAAAGGACTAGATCATAAATTTGGAAAGTGTTAACTTTGGCTCGGCGGTCGAACCATCTTTTGACTAAACCCCGATGTTTGGAATAAAATTCTATTGCATGGTCTCGTACTTCTTCAAAGTGTAGTAGCTCAGTGAGGTGAGCTTCTCTACGGTCTCTTCCTTCATAAAAGTCATTGACAAACTAGAGGGTAGGGATTTTCAAATGTATGGGAAAGATGGGCTCTAAGCCATAGACTAGATGTTATGAGGAATCTCCGAGGGTAGCCTTGTGATGGGTGCGATCCGCCCACTGGGGGAAACAAAGTTGGGTATGCCAATCCTTGGGATTCCTATCTAGCAACTTCTTGATCACAATGATCAAGTTCTTGTTGGTGGACTCAACAAGGCTATTGCCTTGATGGTAATAGTTAGATAAGAATTTTAGGGTGATGCCATAGTCAAAGGCCCCACTCATGAATTTTAATGACACAAATGCAGGACCGTTATCACATACTAGAGCATAAGGGCAACCAAAACAATTTAAAATGAAACTTTCTAAGAAATGGGTTAGGACTTTAGTTATATATTTGCTACAAGTTATTGCTTCTATCCATCTAGTGTAGTAATCAAAAGCGGTTAGAATGTACTTGTGTCTAGCAGTTGATGGAGGGCTTACTGGACCAATGAAGTCGAGACCCCATTGCACGAAAGGTCTTACCTCTAGAAGAGGTTGCAATGGGATAACAACATTCCTTTCTCTGGTGGCAGCAGTCTGGGACACGTGGTAGGTATGCACATGACCATGAGTATCCTTGAAAATGGTGGGACAATAGTACCCAGCTCTCAATATTTTGTGTGCAGTCGATAGACCCGAACCATGACTAGTCCCAAACTTGTCATGGAATTCATTAAGAACACGATCAACTTCCTCGTTACCTAAGCATCTCAAATAGATACCTTCATGATTATTTTTATACAAAATGGAGCCCTACATATAGTTGTTGCTTTTCAACCTAAGGGCTCACCTTTGGACTCCCTGCGGATGAGGCGGACATCTATGATTAAGGAGGTAGTACACTATGTCCTCATACCACTCCCCTAGTGAGACATCCTCCAACTAGTACTATTGTACCATGAGTTCAGGCCCAACATCAACAAATACCTCTGTCATGGTTCGGGCGAGTGCCTGTCCTCTCACCAACTTCATCAGTTGGATTTCCATGTCATATTTCTGCAGCAATGTGATCCATTTTTCCCTTCATTCCCCTAACTCGTTCTGCATAAGTAATGTTTTCACTACGGGGTCAAGAACTATAGTGAACACCTTGTTGCATAAGATAGAATGCCGAAACTTCTTGACTTCCTCAACAAGGGCACATGCTTGTTCTTCAATGTTATGATAGTGTAGTTTGGCATCCTTTAGGGGGTGCTCATGAAGGCGATCGGATGCTCACTCCCCTCATTATCCTTTTGTGTCAGGATGCTGGCAAAGGAATGATCTAAAGCAAAGAACTAAATGTAGAAGGGCTTCAGGTAATTGGGGCTAACCAGCACAGGGATGTCAGCGATTGATTTCTTGATTTCCTTGAAATCCTATTTATCTTTGGGATTCCACTCGACCTTAGCATCCTATTTTTGCATGGCATTGAGCGGTTTGACTATTTCCACAAAGCCTGTGATGAATTTGCGGAAAAATTTAATCTTCCCAAAAAAAGATTTTAATTCCTTCTTGTTGCCTAGTAGCTGGATTTTCATGATGGATTGGATATGTTAGGGGTCAATAGAGATTCCCTGCTCTGACAAGACATGTCCAACGAGTTTCCCCTCAGTGACCCCAAAGATACACTTCTTTGGGTTAAGAGAAACCCCAAATGTGCAGCACCTTCAAAGACCTTGCATAAGTCAGTGACGTGATTACCCCGATGTTTTGAAAATACTGTTAAGTCATCCATGTAGATGATTATGCCTTTTCTTGTTAGGTCCTTGAATGCAATATCCATTGCACATTGGAAAGTGGCCAGTGTTGATCAGCCCAAATGACATTCTTCTATACGCTAAAGTTTCCCAGTTCATGGTGAATGATGTCTTGTGTCAATTTTCATACTACACCATGACCTAGTTATATCTCGAATATCCATCAAGGAAGGACATCATCTAGGAGCGATTTACTATTTGTAACACCTCGTCCAATGAGAGTACAAGATAGTTGTCTTTTTTTTAGGCCTGGTTCGGATTACGGAAGTCCACACGCAATCTAATTTCCCCATTTTTCTTTTTGATAGAAACCAAATTCGCTACCCATGTGGAATGTCTAACCAGATTGATGATTTTGGGTGATAACAAATTTTGTACTTCCTTGTATATTATTGGTTCCAATAAAGAGTTGACAGTGTGCTGCCACTGTCGGAATGACTTTGCATCTTGTTTGAGAGGGATAGTGTCTGTGGTGATCGACATTTCATATGTCATGAGATCACCATAGCTCTAGGCGATAACATCATGGTACTTCTGTAGCGCTTCAAAAATCCCCCTTCTTTCTTCATGAGTGCACACATTCTTGGCATTTCCAGCTGTCCATAGATTGTGAGTGTCACATTGGCCATTGATGGTATCCTTCTTAGCTTGTTGGTCCTAGTCTCTGATCTGATCAAGGTCAAAGATCTGATCTAATTGAACCATTTCCCTAGGGATGGTGTTGGTCATGAGGTTGATAATCCCCTCAATATCTAGGTCCACCTCTTAGGGTTTGACCTCGTCGATTATTTGTGTAGCAAACACATCTGAATTGATGATGAAATCCAGGATATGTTTGTCATCATTGAATTCTTAGAAATTAGCTACATTATCCGGTACTGACAGGATGGAGGTGAGTTCCACCATGAATCTTTTGAGGGCCGATAAGGACAATGAATGCAACATGCTTGCTGCTTGTGCTAGGGCATTGCAAGTACGATTCCAAGCATACAAAATTAATTGAATGTTGAATATATCTAGCCCTTCCAGTAGATCCCATATGCAGTGTTGGTAATTGGTGAGTCTTCGATCATAGCAAGAATATAACTTCCTAATTTGTTTTATGACTAACTCTGAATCTTCATATACTTGGAGCATTTGGACACCCTTCCTTAATGCCATTAAGAGGCTCAAGACCAAGGCCTCATACTTTGCTATGTTATTAGTACAATAAAACTGAAGCCTATGAGCAACAAATTAGGGCTTACCTTTGGGACTGATCAGTTTGAAAACTACCCCAGCTTCGTGCTTGAATTTAGATCCATCATAGCACAATGTGCAGAATCTAGGAGAATCCTTGGATGTAGAACAGGCAGCTAAGACTCTCGCCTTTGATGAAGCTTTTATTTTAGTAACTGCTTTAGGAGATATAGGGACCGAATGCACTTATTCAGGTGATGGTGATCCTATTTTCTCCATTGGAGCAGCCTATTTTCTAACATGTTTGATTGCTACTTGACACAAGCAGTAGTCAAATTCCGAGTTGGCAACATTGTATACCTTGCACCAGTTAGGGAGCAATAGCTCCTTGAATTTGATTCGAGTTCCCAGGCTAAGCTGGTCCTAAACACATTTTTTCATTAAATCTTGGAAACCATCGAGCAGTCCTCAAGTGTCGAGCAGTACTCAAGTGTCATTTTCCCCTAGTTCTTCATCATCAAATTAGTAGGCGAGCTACATAGCATGAGGAAAACCTCACTCATTCCTTCGTCTTTAGGGTATTCCTATTCATTCTATTATGACATTGGGGAATAATTTCCCAAACCTATTTTGGCATACAACACCTCACTTGTGTTGTTATACTCAGTGATCATAAATCTCATTCGTGGCTCCCGATCGATCCTGATCTGATTCGGCATTCCTTTCCATGGCAGCCACATGTGCGAGTAATCACTCATGGCATATCCATTCAATTCCCTCATAAAATCCCTTCCTAGGATTATACTGTATGTATCTAGGATATCGGCCACCATTATGTCAATGGTTTGTTAGATCCGGGGATCAACAACGACTTGCATAGGTATTTTGTTAATTTCCTCCACTATTTTGATTTCGGTTTTGTCAAGTTGTGCTACTTTTCATCAAGAAGGAGTTGGCATTATTCCAAGTGCTTTGCATACGCTCAGGGGCATAACATTGGCTGAGGCTCCTGAATCAAGCAAGCAATTATGGAGGTTATTCTTGAACATGTTGATGGTTGTCAAAAAGGGAGGAGTTTTGAATTTCCCTTAAAAAAATCCTTCAGTAACGTCAACTTGAGTGACTTGGCCCTTATCTTTCTCGTTGCCCTTGCCCTGGGTTTGTGGTTGATTGGCCACCCTATCTACTTGCTTGTTTGGTTGCTGACCCACTGGTGCGTCAGCCTTGTCATTGAAAATATTCCTAACGACTGGCTCATTTTGTTGATCACCAAAAGAAACCTTCTTTTTCTAGAGCTTCCTAAGTTGATCCCTACGGTGGAGTCTCATTTATCAATATGAAAAAGGCATTCTTGATGGTAGGTACCTTTAGAAGTTCAAATACAGACATGCTCAACTTTACCCTTTTAAATTATTCAGCAATATACTCCCCCATCTACTTAATTTTTTGATCACATGACTTATTTTGGGAGGAGGTGGCAGCTTGGCTTTGGCCATTGTTTTGCTGCTTATTTCTGCTGAGGTATCACGTGGGTGTATGGGGAAAATCGGGGTTATTATTTGCATTCGAATCAGGAGGGGTGCTAAAATTGTTCGGCGGAGTGGAGGGCGTAAAAGGACCTCTAGCATGACCACTAGCTTGCCTCTTTCTTAGGTTTTAAGGGGTGGTCCATTGGTGAAACATTTGGACTTCATCCTCTCTAGGCTCTAATTCGTCATCCTTGGGACCATTATCTGCTGAATCGAAAAGCTGAGCTAAAGGAATATTAGAACTTACCTCTTTCATCATGTCGTCATTGTTCGAATCAGCACCCTCCAGCTAAGGTGTGTTACATTCCACCCTTGGGAAAGGAGCCTAGTTTAGCACTAACACCGAGGAGTCATATTGATTGGATAGGACAATGTCTCTATATCCCGAATTATCGACTGTATTTTGAACTTCTACTTGGAAAATCTTGGCTACACTTTGGAATTCTGGACAATCCAATTAGGAATGGCGACTCGTTTTGTGGATGCGACACCAACCAGATAAAGCAACCTCCACCAAGGACACTCTGCTTGCGGGCTTTTCATTGTTGTTGTTGTTGGGATGATCAAAAGGCTTGGGAATGCCATCATTGTTGGGGCATGTATTCCATGTGCGGTTTTGCCTTTAGAAGGGCCTTCTATCAAAGTTCTGACCCAAGTTCTGATTTCTGTCATAATTCTACCCAATTGTCTCGATTTTCTCTATTAAGGTTGGCCTAGATGCTCTTTTGTGATGCCTACAGCTGGTTGTTCTGATTCCTTAAGTGTTTCATTTCGGTTGACATCTTCTTGATCATTTCTATGAGCTCATCGATTCTATCTTTTTTAGCATTGTTTAGTTGCAGTGCGGCGTTCTGAAGGAACACAGGTGTGCCACAAACTGATTCTGATGAGTGGGTGGGAATTCTACTGCTTGAAGGTATGCAAGCACCTAGGATTGTTGAGGATGCAACTATTGTTGGGGCAGTAGGTAGTGAGGTACTGAATATGTCTGGTTCATTCACTGCCTAGGATTGGAAACCATAGATAGTTGTGGCACTAGATTCACCAAGGGTGTATCATGTTGCAAGGCTTGTGTGAGTCCCTAGATTTGCACTAGATGTGTGGTTTACCCAAGAGAAGGCAATGGACCAGATATGTTTTGTCCCAAATCCGTGCTGGCAATAATGGCTTCAGCGTATGCATCGACCAACCTAGCGAGTGGCAGTTTCATTCTTTTCACCAAGGCTAAAGTGAGATTGTCCAAGGCCACATAGTAAATGGGCAGGACAATAGCATCATTCAAAACATATGGAGCCTACAGCCAAGTGTACACTCAATGGAAGTGGTCATTGAACGAGCTGATCGGTTCATTGATTTCCCTTTGAACCAACATGAAGTGTCAATACGAATCTACAGGGCTGACCGAGGCGTTGAACTTCTACATAAATGCTTTTTTCAGAAGATCCCATATGTTGATAGTTCCGGCTGGTAAATTCACGTACTAGTAGAATGCCTCCTCCCCTACGGAGTAAGGAAAGATCTTGCAAGCCACATCTTCATATATGATCTACATTGTCTTCAGGATAATTTCTAAAATCTTGACATGCTCCTCGGTTATCCTCTACGAGTCCCGGGAGTTGAACTTCGTGCAAAAATTCTCAAGATTCTTTGGCATATCATGGTAGAGGTTGAAGGAAAGAGGAGATGGGTTGTTACCTAGCCGCACCATTGGGAAGGGTGGTGGAGGTGGCTGCACAACATTAGTTTATAACTGTGATGGGGTGGCAGCAATTGGTGAGGCAGCAGCAGGGCTGGTGACTATGTTTGGCTAGACAGGAATGTTCAGCCCAGATGGAGAGGTAACCTAGAAGGCCATATGGATTGGATGAGTGGAGGGTGGTGCTGCCTGTGAAGATGAAGGAGATGGAGCTGAAAGAGCATCAAGTTGCCCTGGTGAATTGGTAATGGATGATTCCCCTTGTTTAGCTCTACTAGCTCGGATAAGGGGCTGTAATTCCTAAAACTCTCCCTTGTTTGGTGTAGATCTCAAGACTCGATGGAATCTCTTAGGGGAGAATGACCCAATTCAATCTAGCTTTACCTTTTTTCCCTCCTTCGAGCGCCAATTTTGTTTATGGTGTTTTTATGCACTTCACAACACAGGTAATACATAGGTGCATTACCTCTCTCGAAAGATGATCTTCCACAATCAAATTGCAAAACATTATCCCAGGGTCTCTCGAATGTCAGGTCAGGATGATGCTTGGAATATATCAATTGTTTGATGTGATTTTTCTGGAATCACAAGGCGATCTTACATGGTTTAAAGCTATATGAGAATTGGGTCAATGAATGGATTTCTTCGAATAAGAAATTATTGCACTTCGCTGTAGGCTTGGATAGCAGTCTTGGACTCCATTGTTTTGTCAGATTTGGCTTTACAATGTGCAAAGAACCTTAGCACAAATTTTTTTTAGAAAAAAGGAAAAAGGGTGAGGAAGAAGGATGGTTCCTAGACCTACAACTATTGATGAACAGTGATCATGGAGGCTCCTGCTGTGGACAGTTTCCTTAAATAGAATTTGACTTAATTTGAATTCTCACAATGTCATGAAATCTATGCTATCTTCTAAGGACTATAGATATTTATCATTCATTCGCCAGTTAAATGCGAACAAAGACAAGGTTTAATGAGCAGCTGTGAAATTTTAGTCTGGGCTAACTTTACACAGTCATTGACCAACAACAAATTACCAAAATTATGGACAAGGAAAGCATACGCACAACAAGAATCTTTAAAACCAAAGACAACATACTAAATGCACTACAGCTAATTATAGGAAACCAAAACAGCAAAGTACTTTGAAATAAATTTTTAACTAAGGGAGAAGAATCATGAAACATGTAGAGAAATGTATAAATACATAAGGAAATTACTATATTTTCTATTATAATTTCTACAACATGCTTTTACAACAACTCAACTCTCTTAAAATGAGAGGAGAGCCCTATTTATAGTTTTCAAAAAGAAAAATGAGTGGCCAAGATTTGACTCTATTGTGTGGCCAAGAGTCACTTTACACTTGGGTTTTACCTACCCCAAATATATTTCATTTATAAAACATTTCTTGTCTTTTCCCTATTTCCTCATCTGGTCAGAGCACCATAGCAATTTTGTCCTATAGCTATTTTAGGATCTTTCAGGGTGGTAGTCTTTTGTTTCCACTAGTTTTCTAGCCAATCAGGTGTTTGAGGCTCTTCCCTAGGTAATTCACCTTGATTATTGCTGCCCTCCTTCTCTAGTTCAACAACTCTGACAACAAGAGCACTCCTCTCAGTCCCTATATCCTTCTTTTCCTCATCAAAGTCTTGTTCGAGCATTAAATACTTAGGGGGAGACTTGGTACACAACCGCTCATTTGAGGGATCCTCCATTTCAGTACCCTTTTTCTCTTCATCTAGGTTGTGTCCATGTTTCTCAGGCTTCTCCTCTTGCTCATTTTCATTGAGGGATGTTTCCTCACTATGTTCTAGGGTGTGGCCACACCACTTAGTTGAAGACCTGTTGCCTTAAGTCTTTGGAGCAGTAGTTTCCTCTTCATGTGCAAACCGATCCTCGGCTTCCTTATCCTCAATATCCTTATGCTGCTTGCCCCACTCTTCATTGAGTTCAAGATCATTTGCTTCCCTGATTATCTTAGCATCCAACTCCTTGTTTTCCTCACTAGAAGAATCATAGGCCACCTCATCTATCTCCCAACGTTCGAATAGTGGATGCTCGTGGTACTCAAATTCTTCATCTTCGGGCCTCTCTGTAGCCTCTAGCTATCGTTGCTCAAGTTCATCAGATATCTGCATTGTCACCTCCATTATTGGTGGCTTAGAAGGTGGAGGGAGAGTTGGAGTGTGGGTCATAGCTCAAGATATTGCAGCTTGCACCATCGGATTAGTGAGCATTTCCAAAAGCTCGGACGACATGTTTTGCATGTATTTCACAAAGGATTCTAGGAGGCTGAGGGTAGGTAGTGTAGTAGCAAAAATAGAGGGAAGGGAAGGAGATACAGTGGAAGAGGAGACTACTGACGTTCTAGCAGAGGACGAATCCATGAGAATAATCTGCATGGTCAGAGAGGTGGAAGCAAGGTGGACAGAGATGTCCACCGTAGGCGGAGAGGAAGCAAAAATGACAAGTGAAGCATGCAGGATGGTGGTAGCAGCAACAAAAATTAAAGTGGAGGGAGACCTTGGCAGGTTAGATTCTTCTCCCTTGATCCCACAAGGCAGACCTTTGGGTGCCACAAGCATCTCCATACCTCCAATTTTTTTTCTTTTCTTCTGGAAAGGTTCTCCCTCTGATGCCTTATGGGCATAAACCTTCGGTTTGGGCAGCTGCCCACTAGCTTCTTTCCTCTTTCTAGTTTTGATTGATGGTGGGGTTTTTGATGTTTCCCTAGTTGTAGCGGCAACCACTCCACCATCGGAGCCACTTGGTTCACTTTCCTATCCCTTAAATGTTAAGGTGACTCCTTTCTGTTTCAATCAGGCTACCTATTGGTCTATCCATGCCCTTGTTTGGATCTCGACGGACGTAGTGAGTATGTTTTTGTCGTCAAGATCCCACTCATTCTAGTCAAACATAGGCAGTGGAAAATTAGTGACGATATCATATCCTGGATCGATCACCGTATTCTCATCCTCTTCAAGTTGGTCAGGGATCAAGAAAAAAATTATTCTCTGCACATAAAGAGCAGTCATGCGCATGTAGTGCCACAGGAGTACTTCAAGATCATCTTTATAATTGGCCTAGAAATATTCAACATTGTGGAGCTGGGCATACTCCCATCCTAGTGCATTTTTGATATGTCTGTATGGGTCGATTCAAGGCTGAGCTGTATATTGTCGAAAGTGGTATTCAGCCAAATCCCTTTCTGAGTACCCAACACATTGGGAGGTATGAATCTTGTACATCCCTTGGCCGAGCCCAATGGGGTAAGGTGTACCCGCTAGATGCTTTCTGCTCAAGATATTATGGATGTGTCATAGCTGCCAAGTCAGCTCTAATAGTATGATCTGGTTGTTGGGGTACCACTGTAGCTTGTTTGGTCTTTCTATGAATCCTTGGGCACGGATGTATGTGAACCTTGGAAATTGTATGTATAGGAAGGCATTTTTCCTGAGGAGGGCTCTAGCACTATCGAAAAATCTTATTTGAAAGTCGCCTCCTAGAGATTGAATGATGTGGGCATTGAATGCATCATTCACCTTGCAATAATCCTTCTTGAAGTTTTGGTACTACAATTGAGGGTATTTATCATATGGTTTAAGCTCTACCCCCGATGTGTCACTGCGTACTACAGTCAATCCATGATAGTACCACTGATTGGTGAGGGAGTACACCAAGTAGGAGATCATGAAGAACTTGGAGGTCTTCTTCACACTTGTAAACTATTCATGGAAGCAGTCACTGATTATCTCCCCCTAATAGAAGGTTGTGTCATCACCATGAAGAATATTCTCCACAAAATAGAACATCCATTCTTGGAAGAAGGCCGCATCAAGAAGACCCATCACTTGATTTAGTAAGGTCACGAGGTCATGGTAATCCTTGAAGAAATCACTACGATAAAGCTCTTGAGGGAGCTTTCCTACACTACCCCGCTTGTCCTTCAACCAATACTGATTGATTAAATTCTTACACTTCAGCGGATCCTTCTCCCATAATTCCTTGTATTCTTCCATGGTGGGGGTCTCCATGCTCTTAAAGGTAGGAATGTGGAAAGTTGTTGTTATATCCAATGGTGATATATCTGTAAGGATATTCCCATCTCGGTCCACTATTGTTTGGGTCTCTGGTTGATATGCCTCTATGCATGCCATTACCAATTCTGGGGCCACCAAGGCTGGTGGGAAGCCTACATCTTTGGTAATTCTACTGCTTCTTATCAACCTTGCATTCTCTGTCTTGGGGTTCACCCTAACTCTCTATATAAATTCATCAACATCGACCTGACCGATACTGGTATCCATGACATCTCTCCATAGAGTGGTGAATCTCGATTCTAAGGGGACCCCTTGAAACTTGTACTTCATTAGATCCTTATCCTCCTTGCCTCGAGGTGTCTTGACTATTCCTTTCCCCTTCTCCTTTGAGGCACCAGAAGTTTCTTTCCCACATTCAATAAATCTTGCACAAAAGACATGAATTAGTAACATCAAATATAAAGAAACGGCCTCGAACAAGTCCCTACACATCAAAGTTAGCTTCCGCAATCATTATTTGTATTCCATAATCGCATAAAATTTGATAAACATCCCTTAGAAAGCAAAGCAGGCAACCCGAGTTCTGAGGGTCGTAGTTCCCTTGGTAGAATGTTGTTTGGAAGGGAAAATTATGCATGGAACTCCCAAAGGTGTTTCCCAATGTTGGATTTGCACAATTGAGGGTTGGTGTGAAGGAAGACCTAATTTTAGCAAGTGGGTGGAAGTTCATTTTGGATTTGGAGGTCATTTTAGCCTTTAATTAGGAGTTCGAGTATTAGCTGCAGGACGACCACTATAAACGGCGTAGGAGAGATGGAACTACGGAGCTCAGATCGACATCACAAGGAAGCAGTTATAGGTTAGTCATCCAGGAAGGTGAAATGCAAGAGGCAATCTGGGAGGGGAATTCCGTAAAACAATCCCTAGAGACAATTTCAGGAGTTGGGAAAGCTAGGCAGTGGACAGCGGGTCGGGGTCCGAAGGTCGGAAAGTCATTTAGAATTCGCCATGTAAAATGACACCATTGAAACAGAATCCAAAAAGTGGAATTGTGGGGGTTGGGGTCCAAATGTAGCTTGGATGCTTGATTCTTTGCTTAGATTTTCACAAGGCAAAAGTGGGGACCGGGATCTAGGACTCAAAAATATGTCTCGAGAAGGCCGTGTACAATGACAAAAGCGACACAAAATTTTGGGGATGGAATTTCGGAGGTCAGGGTCCGAAGTGCGCTTGGATTTTGGTTGCTCCAATAGAATTTGGAATTGGGCCTCAGGTGGTCGGGGTCCAAGATCTGAAGGACACTCAAGATAGGCTGTTAGAATGGTGAAGTCAACACAGAATTCCATGAACGAAACTTCGAGGATTGGATTCTAGGGATAGTTTGCTTGTTCGCCGAGTTTTGATTTTTCTAAGATTTGACATGGACTTCACAGAGCCGAGATCCGAGAGTCAGAATGACACTCGAGGGAAGCTGTTTAGAATGGCACAGACACAACGAAAACCAATGAGGGGAAATTCAGAGGCAGGGGTCTGAGACGAGCTTGGTCGCATGAAGTTTTTAAGTTTTAAGTTTGAGTATTATGCAAACGGCCCCAAGAAGGTCCGAGCCTGGGAGATGCCAGTTATTGTTCCAAAAAATGGCAGCGACAGTGTTAAGCTCTGATTTGAATTATGACTTCTCAAACGATTGATTTTTAACATTTTAAAACATGGTTTTTTAGGGGAGGGTACTTATCTACCAGATTTTAACCCTGTTTTACATTTTTACCTAATCTGAAACCACATATTGATGAAAAGGACAATGAGGCGCATGGACGGTGGATGTACCTCAAAATCCAGAAGAAGAATGCTTTTGGCTGTGCGGAGAACGTTGCGAAAAAGAGCTCAGATTTAGCTGTTGAAAATACCGGATGCTTCAGAGCTCTCCAAATTTCTATTACTTCAGTCGCGTGAAAATGATAGTCGAAAAATCCAATTTTATAGCCAAAATTGTCATTAACACAGTATTTAATTCCCTAATATGGTGACCAAGGAGTTGGTGAGTTTAGATCTCACAAGCAGTGGCGGGCGACCGAGAGTGCGGTGGCCGGAAAGACATCCAGCCACCATCATGAGGAACGACGAAGTTCAAGCGAAATTCCAAACGTGGAATCCCGAGATCGAAGGTCCGGGCTCCAGGAAGACGCTGGGTGTCGGACATCAGCAGCAAACCCAGAACAAAAATCCAGAAAAGGAAACACGAGGGTCGAGACCCGAAAGGAGCCACGGATGCCCGAAGGGCATTCTGACAAGGAAAACCCGAATTGACATTAGATTTAGCATTTTTAAAGGGGTCAATTTTGGTCAAAGTTATTAAGTGATCTTGAAGTGTGAGATGACCTATTAGGGCACAAAAATGGACATACGAAATGGGGCGAAGCCAAAAGTGCCTGACAATCAAAAAAGAGGGAAGAGAGGGTCCTCATTCTGAATGGGGCATTTGTGCGACATGCACAACAGTTTGGATACAGGCTACTAGAAAAGATGTCAGGAAATCCTAGTTACAAATAGTTTTCCCCGGGTTTCTGAAAGCAATAATGTTTCTCTAAATGGTAGGAAAATGTGTCACTACTGGTTTCAAATGCATCACAGTGTCAAATGCGTGATTACAAACAAAAAATGTGTTTTAGGATGGAAAATGCATTGAAAAACAATCATATGCATCTCATAATCTAGCAAATGTGTTGCACAATAGCAGATGTGTTGCAAGATTTGACAAGTTTGGCAAATGTGGCATTTTAGAAATGAAAATACGGTTCGACATAGTGATTGCATTGTTTTAGAGGGTGATAGCAGCTTAACAAAGCATATGTGGCTTAGTATAAAGCAATTGCAGTTCAAAAGTGCGAATGCGGCATTTTATTAGGCAAATGCATCAAATGACAACCGATTGTGGTGTTATAGAGGGCGATTGTGATTTGCAAAGGATATGCAACTCAAGAATAGGCAATTGCAGTGCAATATATCGAATGCAGTGTTTGAAGTTGTGAATGCGGCTCGATAACGCGGTTGTGACTTAGAAATGAGCAATTGTGGTTTGACAGGATGATTGTGGCTCAATAGAGCAATTTCGGCTTAGAATAAATTTCAGCAATTTGACCAGTTTGTTCTAGATTTAGGCAAGTTTGATGTTCATTTGTTGAGTTTGTTGATTTAGACAAGACATAGAATCTAAAAAATTGAGTGCATGTTCGAGCATGACCCTTTTTTATTTTCACTGGTATTTGAACAAAAAAGACACTTCAAGTAGACCCACTCTTAATATTCAAAGGGTCATCATAGCTATCACAGGCCACTACTTATAATTATGTCGACTCACATAGCCATGTCACACCCTAGAGGGCGCCTGTGTTCTTTTCTTTTCTAGGTGTGTGCTCAAGGTTAGATATCTCAATCCCCTGAGAAAACAATCCATGGCGATTATATGGTGAGTGTCTTGGGGGAATATTCTTCCCTCCCCTTGCACAGTGATTGAAACAGTATCTGGATACTGACACGAATGGCTTTCTACACTATGGTTCATAGTAAAGGTTTTCGTTCAGCGAGGCAAGAGATCAACTCCCTCAGGAGACCTCCTAATCTTTAGAACAAATATTTTGGGGATGGTTATCTTGCCACTTCCATTGAATATGGGTTTCCCTAAAATTTACTTTTGATTATAGTGGGTTGGAAAACCTGGCTTTGGTTGTTCCCACTTAGGTCATTCCTACAAGGTGAGTACTTTTTCCCACTATGGCAAACCTTCTAAAGGATTTAAGAAAAACATAAAATGCATAAATATAAAATTGGTAAGTATGGTTTATTGATCACCCAGTAAAAGGGAGAGCATATATCTATTACCCAACAAGTACAACAAAGAAAAATGGTTCAATTTTGGACCAAATGATGATTTTCTACACTAAGTGAAGATGTTACTTCACAACAAGCATGATATTCATTTTAACGAAAAAAAAAAATTGGTGACTATCCTAGGATGGATAAATTCCAAATTAAATTGCCTATCCTAGGATTGATAAATTCCAACTTAAATTTCCTATTCTAGGATCGATAAATTCTAAATTAAAATATCTATCCTAGGGTTGGTTCATTTCAATCTCATCAATAAAATAAATTTCCGCAGTCACATCAGATCTAGATAACAATTTTAAAAATGAAAACAACCAGTCATTTGTGGCTCGAAATGGTAGATGCGGCTTGAGTTCTGTCAAATGCATTGCATCATGCCGAATGCATTTTTTGTGAGATCATATACGTGGTCACAGGTCAAATGTGTCGTTCTCGAGCACAAATGCGGTGTGACAGAGCGTTTGCCTTATGTAGGTTTTTGGTTGCATTATTCTGTACTCTTGTACCTACAAAACAAAATCCGGGGCCATATGAGAACCTACAAAAACATGTTAGTGGACCGCGTTCACCAATGTAATGATAGATTTTTGCAAAATAGATTTTTAGTCTAATAAAGCATGCAATATTAATCTAAATCCAACAAATCAATAGAATGCATAGGAAAACAAAATAAAAGAATGAATAAGAAAGCTCTCACCCAATCCTTTCTTCTCCATGGCTTATTTCTATTGTACCTTCTAACTTTGTTGTGATAATGAATGCCCTCAAATTGTATCTATGAGAAAACTCTAAATATCTAGCCCTAGACAAAGCTTTGAAGGATTTGTATGAAAACTCTATGCAAACTAGAAATTTAATTCTATCATGCAAGTTATTAATAAGCCTAAAAGATGATATGATAATAAGAAATGAAAATAATGAGATTACCAAAATAATAAGAGATTACGAGGTCAAGAGATGTTGAAAAATGAGATCAAGATTTTCATTTTATAGAAAATGCCATCTTGAACGAATGGATGAGATGAGAGATTGGAATAATGTCCTAGAATCAATGGTTAAGATTCAAAATGGCAACTCTCAATTAGAGTTAGGGTAAAATCTCCAAATGTGTGGACAATATTTAATTTAGGAAATTAAATCAATGATGGAAGGGTAAATGCACCAATCTATGACACAATTTAGCTGCCAAATTGAAAAATGATCAAAAAACCCCGAAATAAGGCCTTTGGCGCATACCAAATTTGGTGTGCGCCAAATGGCTTTCTAGACATAAAATGCATAAGTCGGGTTTGGAACCCTCATTTTGTCTTCAACTCACAGTTTGAGAAGGAATATTTCAGGTCTGCAACTCACGCTCACCAAATCTCCGCCATTCTTTGTATCCTTAGCTTGCCATTTTCCATGAGAATTCTGCCAACACGTCGGAGAGGTTGAAGATTGCAAAGAGGTGTGTATTTTTATTCTATTTATTATCAATTTTATTTGGAATGCAACTTTAAATAGTTTTTTATAATAAAATTTGTTCTAATTCTCAGGGAATGAATCTCCACCTCAAAACATTGAGAATTCACAATCACCCCCTCATCAAGAGCCTCCTATACAAGAACAACCTGAAACCCCTCCATCAATTTATAGGCATCCTCAAGGAACACAAGAAAATATTCAAAATAAAATTGAAAATAGTAAAAGAGACATTCAACAATTAATGGCAAGATTAACTGAGCATGCTGAAACCCACCCTTATAGGAGAGGCATTGTTGAATCATTGAAGTCAATTTTAACTCATGTAGGAGAAATGAGCGAGAAAAATAATTTTTGGTCAACTAAGAGAGATGAGATGAGGCAATTTTATGCTACTAGTTTGTCATATGCAAATGTCATTAAACTAAAAATTAGCAAAGCTAAGTTGCGTGCCCTATTTAAAGACCCAAAAACCAATGAACCTTTGTCCCATGCATGCAGGAGGTTCCCCATCAATTGGTGCCACCATGATTTAATTAGAAACAAATTTTGGGAGCAGTGGTGGATTGTATTTGACAAACCACCATGCAATAACCATGAGGTTCCGCAATACTTTTTGAGGAAACTCTATTGCAATTTTGTCCTCAATAAAATGCCAAACTATTTTGACATCTTAGAATTTCAGGGTAGAGGTGGGGGCTCCACACATGATAGACCCATTGCACGACGTAATACACAGTTGGCACCAAGAGCCTTGGGAAGACCCATGGTGGAGCATGTCATTATTCATTCCATTGTTAAGGATAGTGTAGAGGTGGACATGATGAAGTCAATTGGCTCACTCACCAAGACCATTTTACAATGTGTGAGTCCTCTAGTAGAGCCTGGTGTGGAGGAGACATGTAGGCCCCAAGCTCCACCCCACCATTGTGGTGCTTGTGGTGTTGTTTGCACATACGATTATTAGGGTGCTCGTGATGCAGCTACACAACCTATGTGAGTTGCAGAGGTGATGGCTTTCATAAATGATATTCTAAATGATACATTTGGCATTGACACTCAGGTAAAATTTAGCAAGTTATTTTAATGTTGTTTATTAAAATATATTTTTAAGTTTAAGAATAACTAAATTAGTAGAATTTTGATATGATGAAATTTGAGGGTCGCATTGTTCATGAGGAATGCTCTATTCCTACAGACCCTTATACATTCTTGACAATGAGTCCATAGGTATGCAACTAGTATTAAATATATTATTATTGTATTTGAACAGTTGAATGTTATATTTGAATGTTTGTCTCATAACATGCTTCGGATTTCAAATAGTTTCCTAGTGCACCTTCTTCCTCCACACCTCATGTTTCATATTCTCAAACAATGTACACTCAGGTAGCCTTTATTCATTAATAGGGTTGTAAATCTATGTTAGCTATTTTTAATAATTTTGCATATATACAAATCTAAAAAATTGATGAGAAACACAAACATTGCATTAAAGTGGTCCTTGATCGTGTCACATTATGTTCTCCTATATCAACATGATACCTGAGATATTTTTTCATTTGCAGCTATTGACAAGAGATATCCCTGGTGATGTTGTTGGCACGATGGACCATGGATTTGCTATAGCAATAGACGGTTTTGATCCATTGAGAGAGGTACATAATAGATTAGTCGATTTGACATTATATTTGCTCTTTTCTGGTCTATTATAGAAAATTTTCATGATAATTTTATTTAGTTTAATTTCTATCTTTATGCTCTATTAGAGTGAAGAGAGGAGGAGTAGTGGGTGTGTTTGAAAGACAAGACAAGAAATAGTCACTCCATCCAACTGAATTTTGAAGGCAGCACGAGATCTATTTCCTTCCCCTAGAGGGAAATGACTATGTATTAGTGTTGTTTTTTGTATGCCTATGTGGTATTTTGGAATATACTTTTTGTACTATTGATATATATATGTGATATTTTATGTCCAAATAGCTCCTTTGTATTAAGCCTATATGGTTTTTTGGATATATTTATATACTTTTATCAATATACATCATTGTATAGCCTTTCGGATTTTTTATTATAGAAACTCTTATTTTGCTACTGCCATTCTTGAATGATGTTATCATGTGTTTCATGTAAGTTGTATGCTTGAATGCTGTAGGCATGGATTTTGTTTACATCTAATGCTTAATTAATTACTATTGAATGCTCAATAAGCCCCATATAAAGCATATTGTATAAATAAGCTCCATTTGTGGTGGTTTGTATCATTTGGAATACTTCAATTACTTGTGTCTCACTGATGCAATGGCAATGAGGCTCAAACCCAATTAGTCTAACAACCTTCCTTTAAGGGGCTCCTAACAAGATTAATACAACCTATTTTGAGCAATCTACACAACCTCAAAGCCCCATCAAACCAAACTCTTCATTCAACACCTTACCCAACAATCCACCCTTGCAGCACTCTGATGCAGAACCAAGGTGGAGAAGACTCATAACAATGGAAATGTAAATACTCAATCAAGAACTCTTCTTCATAATGATTCATCCTAATAGGCATCAGCCCACCCTCAAGGGTCTCAACTCCTCAACCTTGCAAATGAACAAAAAGACTCCACCAAGGCCCTACAAAGACCATCAACTTTCATATAATGACAATTGAATCAATTGACAATAATCCCTAAGTCAGATTCATCAAGGTTTCCAAAACTCACATTTGTGATTGGTTAATCTTGTAGTACTCAAAACTTAGTTTTAGCTAAATTTCTCCCAACCTTTACAAAACACTAGATAATTAAAATATGTATTGAGATACCCTTTTCTGGGCTACACGATATACCAAAGAATCAGTGGTCTCTCTTTTGGACTGACATAGATTTTCAACACACCTACTTCAATTTTGGCTTCATAATTAGCCCTTTTTTCCTAGAGGGACCACCCTTCCAACTTTAGGTATCTATCCAAACACCTTGGAAAGTCTTAGTTCATGGTTCCAAGCCTCAAATTTTGTCATTAGTTTGTGTCTACAGAGCCTCTAACTCACAAAATCAAGGGTTTTAAAGAAACATACAACTCCAAACCTCTCTCAACACTTCTAAAGCCCCAAACACCTCAAAATACTTCTACACAAACTCATCAAACCCTCACATAACCCTTACAGGAATTAATTCTTAAAAACCTCTCTTTGGTTCCTCACTTCCATGTTGGAAAACCCTTGTTCAGTCTTAGAACAGTCACAAAAACACCACATAATTATGAATCCTTATTCCAAAATGAGTTGAAACACTTATTATAACATATTTTTAATCAATACATCGAGATACAGTAGCGAAAAATAGGTGGATTGATTGTTACATCACAAATTTCCACTCAAACCCTTGATTCAACAACACTGGGACAATCACTGTTTGTGTTGGTTCTCTCTACAAACAAAGAGTTAAGACACCAAATAAAAAATAAATGAATTAGAAAAAATATAGACACATCCTCTGAAATTATTATACCATGAAGGACATGTATGTTCTTGTACAACACTCAAAAAGATCAAGAAAACAATATTTTTCTAGAAAATTGCTCAAAACTATGGTTTTTACTATGTAAAATTGTCACAAAACTTCTTCCACCCTTTCATTCAAGCCTTGGTAAGGTTGTTTAAATAATTTTCCCACAAAAAATATTCTCCCCAACACCCATAACCAACCTTGGGATTAGTTGGTCTCTTAATTACATTTGTTCGTGTTAAAGTTGCTTTGTCAGCATTTTACAACTTATATGATTTCTAATTCACTTCTAAGACACAAAACACCCTTTATTTGCACTATGATTGATCTCTCAAATATTATTAGACAAAATAAACCTAAAGACACTAACATTTCCCTATTTATGTATTCAAATAAAAAAATATTCATGATGTGGTGTAGGTGCTCCTGCACAAAACTCAAAACTCGGTCCAAGCCTAATTTCTCCCAACCTTTCCAAAACACTAGACCATTTAAAGGTGGATTAAGATACCCTTTCTAGGGTTACAAAACATATTCCAAAACCAATATTAACTCTTTTGGACCAACATGAACTTTCAATACACCTCCCTCACTCTAGGCTTCACAATTAGGCCTAATTTCCAAAGGAACCCCCTCACAAACTCACCTCTAAACCAAGGAAACTTGAAAAAATATTAGGGATGCTCACCAAACTCAAGATTCTCCCATTTTAAGATCCCCAAGAACTTGTTCTATTCCTCTACTCACAAATCATCCTAAACCATCACAAAAACAAGGGTTTTAAAGAAAATCATAACTCCAAACCTCCCCCAATCCTTACAAAGGTTGAAAAACCCCACAATACCTCTGCCCTAACTTAAAGGACACTCACAAACCCATTTCTTTCAGTATTTCTTAGATTCAATACTTGAGTTCCTTACTTTCATGGTGGAAACACCCCTAAACAACATTAGAACTTCACACCCCACTGAGTTTATTCATTCTCTCGGCCTCCAAAGTATTCATACACCAAAATAAGCATGGTACAGGCCAATCCACTAAGCAAAAGGGTCAGAACAGTAGGTGGATTGGCTAATGTGTCATGGTGTTGCCCTCAAAACCCCTAACATAGAAAACAAAGCAGTAACCAAGTTTGTTGATCCCACACACACCAACGATGGATTTAAACCTTTAGAATAGATGAAAAGAGAGTAAAAACATATGCAATCAAGTATCCAAAGCCTCAAGTCAAGATAGACTTATATGGACCTATGCAAGGCAAAGAAAAATCAGGAAAACAAAGAAAACCAGTGATCAACATTTTCAATTATATTTTCTTATTAAAAACTAAACAAAATCAATCCTCAACCTAGGGTATTACAAAAATGTATCTTGATACCACCTTCCAACTACCCCTTGAGTCAATCAACAACCATAACCACCCTTTGTTAGACTTCTAAGATGGTAATTTGTCAATTTTGCTCTTAATTACCATACATTCACAACTTGATTGTGTAAATACCAACTAATTGACCTATTAAGCCTTTTAAATACAATTGTAAGGTATTTACATAGCATATAGAAATATAGAGAGAAAATACAATAAATATTTTAACTAATGAATTGTAAAAAGTGGATTTTTGTAGTATATATTCATGTCATTGATTACATTGCATTGCACATCTTTCAAAGTCAAAGCATTACTTCACTTTGTATAACTAATAAGTAGATGTTGTTAGATGCCAAAAATTTAATTACAATATAGTTTGAACAAAGTCAACCTAAGCAGTTATGCAATTTCTTCACATTGCATAACTAATAACTAGGAGCAGCTGCCAATTGCATTTTCTTATCATGGAATTCTATGAGACCAAATTTCCTCGAGATATTTTTAAAAATAGTTCCCTTCCTTGTCTATGTTACCACATTTTTCATACATGTCTACCAAAGCATCTTATCAAATAGTTCACTGCCTTGTTGCTATGGCTAAAATCCTAAAACAAGTGTTTTTGAACAATCTATGGATGCTTCAAAAAATATATCAAAAGCATAATAGTAAGAAATAGCATAGAGAAGGTAGTGAACTTTTTGAAAAAATGCATCAAAAAAATTCCTTTGAAATGGTAAATTTAGTTGTGCTTTCACTCTTCTTTAACATTGTATATTTGCTCCTTTTTATAACAAGGGATTAAAAAACGTAAAAAATTGTATAACAAGAGATAAAAACTACCTTTTTGAAATAGAAAGGAATTTCCATAGCATAGAGATATAGAGAGCAAAAAAAATAAAGAGTTTAACTAATGAAATGTAGAAAATAGAATTTTGTAGATTTTATTCATGCATTGCACATCTTTCAAACTCAAAGCATCACTTCACATTGTATAACAAATAACTAGATGCTAATAGATGATAAAATTTCAATTACAATATAGCTTTTGACAAAGTCAACCTAAGCAGTTATGCAATTACTTCACATTGCATAACTAATAAGTAGGAGCAGATGCCAATTGCTTTAGCTTTTCGTGGCATTCCATGAGACCACATTTCTTTGAGGCATTTTTAAAAATAGTTCATTCCCTTGTCTATGATACGATATTTTTCATATATGTATACCAAAGCATTTTATCAAATAGTTCATTACCTTCTTGCTATGGCTAAAAGCCTAAAATAGATGCTTTTGAGCAAGATATGGATGCTTGGAAAAAATCTATGAAAGCATAATAGTAAGCAATAGCATAGACAAGCCATTGAAATTTTTGAAAAAATTCCTCAAGGAAAAGTGGTCTCATGGTGATAGAATGCCATGACAAGCAATGGAAAAGGCAGTGAATTGTTTGATAATATGCCTCAACTACTTGCATTTGACAACTTTTTCCTTGAGTGAAAATTCACCACCATAGGAAAAACCCTCTGAGATAGCGAAAAATGAGAAAGTTTATTGTAAAGGGGCCCAACATGATCCCATAGGATCAAATGAGAAGTTTCTAAGCATCACGATGCTTGAGTAATAGCATGTTGAAGTTCACAACCATTTTGCACTTTGGACCCTAAGGGATCAATCCAGTTGAAAATAGCTCAGAGAAATTCCACTTGTTTAGGTACTAAAGAGCCATGCCTGGTGTAAACATACCTATTCAGATGTGTTGGAATAGTCTATTTGGTCACACGAGCTGTAGAATGAAAGTTGCACCACTTTGCAACTTTCAGCTACTTGCATTTGATAATTTTTCCCCAAGTGAAAATTCCCCAGCACGGGAAAATTCCTTTGAGATAGCGAAACCCGAGAGAGGTTATTGTAAATGGGCCAATATTATTTTGTAGGATTAGATGAGAATTTTCTAAGCATCATGGTGTCCGAGTAATAGCATGCTGAATTTCACAGAGATTTTGCACTTTGGACCCTTAAGGGATCGATCCGGTTGAATGTAGCTCGGAGTGGTTCTTCGTGTTTAGGTCTAAAAGAGGACCATGCCTAGCGTAAATGTACCCACCTAGATGCATTGTAATAGATTTTTTGGTCACATGAACTACAGAGTGAATGTTGAACCACTGTGCAACTTTCAACTACTTGCATTTGACAACTTTTTCTTCGAGTGAAAATTTGCCACCATAGGAAAAATCCTCCGAGAGAGAAAAAACCAAGAAAGGTTATTGTAGAGGGGCCCAAAATGATCCCATAGGATCAAATGAGAATTTTCTAAGCATCATGATGTCTGACTAATAGCATGTTGAAGCTCATAGCGATTTTGCACTTTGGACCCTTAAGGAATCAATCTAGTTGAACGTAGCTTAGAGTGATTTTGTGTGTTTGGGTGCAAAAGAGGACCTTGCCTAGCATAAAAGTACCCACCTAAATGCATTGGAATGGTCTATTTGGTCACACAAGCTACAAAACAAAAGTTGCACCACTTTGCAACTTTAAACTACTTGCATTTGACTACTTTTTCCCCAAGTGAAAATTCGTCAGCACGGGAAAATTCTTTCGAGATAGTGAAAACTGAGAGAGGTTATTGTAGATGGGCCCAACATGATCTTGTATTATTAGATGAAAATTTTCTAAGAATCAAGGTGTCTGAGTAATAGCATGCTGAATTTCGTAGCCATTTTGCACTTTGGACCCTTAAGGGATCGATTCCGTTTGTTTAGGTGTGAAAGAGAACCATGCCTAGCATAAATGTACCCACCCAGACATGTTGTAATAGTTTTTTTTGTCACACAAGGTACAAAACAAAATTTGCACCACTTTGCAACTTTCAACTACTTGCATTTGACAACTCTTTCCCCAAGTGAAAATTCACCACCACAGGAAAATACCTCTAAGATAGAAAAAAACAAGAAATTTTATTGTAGATGGATCCAATATGATCTGATATGATCAAACGAGAAGTTTCTAAGCATCATGGTGTCTAAGTAATAGCATGCTGAAGTTCGTAGCCATTTTATACTTTGGACCCTTAAGGGATCGATCCGGTTGAATGTAGCTCAGAGTGATTCTATGTGTTTGGGTGCAAAAGAGGACTGTTCCTACAATAAACGTACCCACCAAGATATGTTGGAATAGTCCGTTTGGTTACACGAGTTGCAGAACGAAAGTTGCACCACTTTGCATCTTTCAACTACTTGCATTTGACAACTTTTTCCCCGAGTGAAAATTCACCAGCATAGGAAAATGCCTCTGAGATAGTGAAATATGAGAGTGGTTATTATAGATGGGCCCAATGTGATCTTTTTGGATTAAATGATAATTTTCTAAGAATCATGGTCTCTGAGTAATAGCATGTTGAATTTTGCAGCCATTTTGCAGTTTGGACCCTTAAGGAATCGATCCAGTTGAACGTAGCTCGGAGCGATTTCGCATGTTTAGGTGCAAAAAAGGACCATGCCTAGCATAAACATACCCACCCAAATGCATTGGAACATTTTGTTTGGTCACATGAGCTACAAAACAATAGTTGCACCACTTTACAACTTTCAACTACTTGCATTTGACAACTCTTTCCCCAAGTGAAAATTCACCACCACAGGAGAATGCCTCTGAGATAGCAATAAGCGAGAGAGGTTATTGTAGAGGGGTCCAACATGATCTCATAGGTTTAGATAGAGATTTTTTAATCACCATGGTTTATGAGAAATACCCTGTCAAATATTGTTTCCCTTTTGCACTTTGCACCCTTAAGGGGTCGAGTCGGTTGAACAGTAGTAGTTGTTTTGTTGAATGTCATACCCTAAGGTATGTTAGAGATGAAATAGATTGGAGAGATTTCTTTGAGGCATACGCGGCCCTTACCTTGTCACTTCATCAAAGGAAAATATATTTAAAGGAAGGTTATTCATTAAGACAAGCATCATGAATGTATGAACACAAGGGAACTGTGAAGGGTCACTGTACATGGCAATGTGAAAATGAAAAGGATAAATTAGAAATGAGTAGTGATCAATTGTTAAGTACAATGAGCATATGATTATAAAGTGCTTGAAAATAAAATTCACTCACCACAGTCAATGTCCTATGACTATCAAGTGTATGTTAGTCAGTGTCTCAAGACTCCAAGAGCTATGGTTGTGTATGCAACAATAGGTCCTTATGAATTTGGAGTCTTCCAAAAATACAGTATTCAATGACAAATATTACAATAGTGATGGAATAAAATCTTGAAAATATTCCCATTTGTAAATACTTGTAGCAATACATGCAAGGAAATAATCCTCCCATTTTCAACACAAATCATGAAATATATTGTACTTGAGAAAAGGACAAAAGGAGTTGCTGCCCAGTTTCATGTTTCCATTCCACCTCAATTGGCCCAACTATTTGCATTCCAAAATGGTTCAAAACATGTACATCCCCTACTCTCTACGAAACACATGGGTAGTAGCCTCTCTGTGGTTGTGTAGTATCATAGGAATTTGGTCCATAAAAAACCTACAAAAGCCTCTCAATCTTAGACATAGACTCACATAAAATCATTAAAAGAACAATAACTAAATAATTTCAGTAATATAGCTGACGAGACCTACTATCACCTTCATGCATGCTAGATAAGGAGGTCGATTGAAGGTCCTACAATGGTGATGTGCCTTTTCGCTACTTTATCATCTCTCAATGACCCTACGTATAAATTTCAAATATATCATTGAGAGGCTTAACATAAAACGTGTACTATATAAGAATCCGATAAATCTAGGAGATGGAAAAGAAAGATAATATTGACAACCAAAAAATGCACCAGTAACCGATGTTTCTCATACCACTAAACACTTGCACCAGCAACAAATGTTGTTCTTTTCTTATATACTTTGACAAACTTTAGTATTACCTACAGTCACAATCAAAAAAGGATCAATGAAACTCATAAATGCATATGACATCAAACAGTAATCGTGAAAAATCCTTATTGCAAGGTGTTGGTCCAAAAGAGTGATCAATAACATGGATTTACAAATTCAATGTGCATACTTACAAATCAGTCCAGAGAACCATCTGGGTCTGCTCTAGTCTTTATTGTGTCGAGTATTGCCTCATGGCCAGACTCACGATCTTTCCACAAGTTCTTGTTCGCAGGTCTACCCTTATATTTGATCAAATGAACATTGGTGGCAATGACAAGGTTCAAATAGTGAATAGTTTTCAGATGTGTTTTGAATTCCTCAAACAACTCGAAATTGCAACATTCTTAACTAGATACCTTTGAAGCCATGTTCCAGTAGCAACCACCAAACCTGTAGGATATTCTATGTTTTCTCCCTCTATAACTAGGGACTCCAATATCTTTTTGGCCTTGATACAACGACACAAGTAATAATCTGTACCCTCTTCATTGTCTTCATCTGCAATCACCACATAAACGTGCCTTGCATTGATATTTTCATCTTGTTAGATTTATTTACTAAGCAATATAATAAAACTTGTAAGATAGATTACCTGGTTCTAGTAGGTCTGATACATGATCAAAGTCAATGGATGATTGCATCTCCATGATTTGTAGAGCCGTCGAGAGCTGATAAGTGTCAAGCGGGGTTAGACTTCTTACAAACCATTCGTCAACCCACTTTGTTAACTTGTAATTATTCCATGATTGAAGTGTACATGCATAACAAAAGCATGTTATCTTCCTTGTACGGATAGTCCATGTAACTACATTGGAGCTTTTAAAAGAGCGTAGCTCACTCGATCCTATTAGTGTACAACAATCCTCATATTTTGCAATGTTAGTATCATCTACTAAATGAAAAAATCTATGAAAGAATTACCTTCACTACTTGGACCCATTGAACCATTGCACCACTGGACAATTGATCTTGCATCTGTCAACTTTACACTATTTGTGTACTGTAACTCTTATTTTCCTAGGGCTCTTTTGATAGATGTACCTACTCCATCATGCTCCCCCTTTCAATGCCCGACCTCTAAGAAGTTCCACATATGTTGAACATCACTAATCCTATGCATCTTGCTCAACTAGTAAAAAATTCTAGCGTTCTTGAATTTTGATGTACAATTATCTGACCATATGATATGCTGACTAAATGATATGCCCCTACTAGCCAGATCAACATAGAACATATGAAAGCAACCTTGAACAAACTCTGTAGAATGTGTGCGATCATCACTAATGTAAAAGTGATACTCCCTCAATACTTTCCTATTTTCCTCTGTACTATCATTTGCATGAATGAATGCTATATGTACAAATATAGAAACCTGCATGGAGTTGTAGAACTATGATTGCACCTCATTCTATGGTTGTAGTGTGTAATTCTCAGTGAAGTTGACAACTGAAATGATATGACAAAGTGGAAATGTGTCCTTGCATAACTTGAACTACGAGTCCAACCATTGTGCTCTCTGTGTATGCATTGCATAATCATAAACCACCCCATCATGAAAAATTCCCATAAACTAATACACTAGAATCTTATCACTGACCAATTCACACTTCTTTGCTTCTTTCCCATCTTTTAGACTGTATGTCACTGTCGTATATTTTCCAAATTCCATAATTTTGTCTCCAATTGTCTGTACTAGCCATGCTAATTTGACATCTCTCTTAGATTGCACAGGAATTTGTGGTTTATGGGCTGCAATTCCTTTGCTTCACAAGCTACATTTTTTGATTCTCTTCTCCTCAACATGACCTTGAATTCTACATGTCCACAAACACACATAGAAAAAAAGTAAGTAATGCATTTTACAAAAAAATTGATGTAGAGAGGGGTGGAAACCATTCGATACAAAAAATCAATGAGAATCACAAACCTAGGGTATAAATTGCTGCCACTTAAATGAAAACTAGAGACTCTTGTGTTTATTTTTCTCAAAACCCAATTTTTGATTGTCAACAAAGTCATGAAGAATATGGATTCAAAGAAGGGTTTGTGATATATCTCATCATTATTCACTATTTCTTTGGCAATGAGGTTTTCCAAATTAGATGAACATAAAATTTTTCCAAATTAGTTGAAAAAAGAATGAAATACAATAAATTCCGCTAGCCATGCTGGAAATGGACTACTATAAGCAATGCAAATAGAATTCATAAGTAAATTTATGTTAGGTAAATGTCATGTTTTTTATTTTTTGTTGTTCTTCAAACTCATAAAAATTGAACTTTTTTATGCAAATCCCATCTAATTCAATGTTGAATTCTAAGTACAATTGTTATGATTAATAAAATCATTAATGAAATTTATTTTATATTATCAAAAAGAACAAATATACTAAATACAAACATTTCAATTTACCAAAATGAATATATTACCTCAGATAATGTAAAATGATGTAGAAACTTCAAAATTTCTTCTTCTACGTTTTCTACCATGCAGATTGGTGGTAAAAAGATCATAGATCAAGCATCGATTAGTACAATATGAAGTCAACTACAGAAAAAAGGTGTTTATGACTCAGATAAAGTGCTGAATCAAACAAAAATAGGAGAATGTGGGCCTGAATCATAGGGTCAACCCTTATTTTAACTATTTCAAGGTAAAACCCATTTTGCGAGCACCAAATATGTTCCTCATAGAAGGAGAGACTTTAGAGAGAGGGAGAGACACAATGTGGGAGAGAGATAGAGGGAGTGAGAGAGAGGGAGTGGGAGAGAAAGAGAGGGTGAGGGAGAGGGTGTGGGAGGGAGAAACCTAAGAGAGAGAGGATGGGAGGGAGACACCTAGGAGAAGGAGAGGGAGTCAAAGTGGGAGAGAAGGGATGGGAAGGAGAAACCTAATAAAGTAGGGTGGGAGGTAAGTCAGGCTTAATAAAGAGGGATTGTGAGATAAGTGAGGCTTAATCCCTCAACCCTTAACCCTTAAACCCTAATCCATAGAGATAGAGAGAGAGTGAGAGAGAGGGAGGGAGAGGGGGTGGGAGGGAGACACCCAAGAGAGAAGGAGAGGGAGACAAAGTGGGAGAGAGGGGGTGGGAAAGAGATACCTAAGAGAGTAGGAGAGAGAGGGAGTGAGAGATGAAGAGATGGGAGAGATACAAGGAGTGAGAGAGAGAGACTTGAGAGATAGAGAGGGGGTGGGAGGGAGAGGGAGTACTCAGGGGAGAGGCACTACTCAAGATAGAGGGATTCAAGAGATATAGAGGGGGTGGGAGGAGATACATGAGATAGAGGGATAGAGAGAGAGTGGGAGGGAGATATCTGAGTGAGGGAGAGAGAGAGGGAGAAAGACGAAGTGGGAGAGAGTGAGAGAGAGGGAGTTGGAGAGGGAATGGGAGAGAGATAGAGGGAGTGATTGAGTGAAATACCTAATAGAGGGATTAGGGTAGAGAGTCTAATTGGGTTTAAGGGTTTAAGTGTTGAGGTATTAGGGTTGAGGTTATTGGGTTGAGGGTAGAGGGTAGAGGGTTTAAGGGTTGCGGGTTGAGGGTGTAGGGTATAGGGTTGAGTGTTTAAGGTTTTAAGGGTTGAGGGTATAGGGTTGAGGTATTAGGGAAGAGAAGGTGGGATGTATGGAGGGAGAGATGGAGGGAGAAGTGAGACAGGGATAAGGAGAGAAGAGGAGGGAGGGAAAAAGATAGATGAGGGTTGAGGATTCAATGTATAGAGTATATGGTTGAGAATTGAAGGTATAGGGTTGAGGACTGATAGGGTTGATGGTTTAGGGTATTGGTTTGAGGGTATAGGGTTTAAGGGAGATGGGAGAGAGATAAATGGATTGAGGGAGTGAGAGAGAGACCCAAGAGAGGGAGAGGGGGTGGGATGGAGAGACTTGAAAGAGAGAGAGAGGGATGGAGTGGGAGAGAGATAGAGGGAGTGAGTGAGTGTGGGAAATATAGACCTAAGAGAGAGAGAGGGAGTGAGTGAGAGCGGGTGGGAAGGAGATACCTAAGAAATTAGGGTGGGAGGTAAGTGAGGCCTAGCAGAGAGGGATTGCGAGATAAGTGAGGCCTAATCCCTCAACCCCTATACTCTCTTAATCCCTCAACCCTCAACCCTTTAACCCTAATCTATCAACCCCCATACCCTCTTAATCCCTCAACCCTCAACTCTTAACCCTTCAACCCTAATCCCTCAACCCCCATACCCTCCTAATCCCTCAACCCTCAACCCTTAAACCCCAATTCCTCAACCCCCATATCCTCTTAATCCCTCAACCCCTCAACCCCTAAACCATAATCATTCAACCCCTCTATAATATTAATCCCTCAACCCTTAACCCTTACCCCTAGAACCTTAAACACTAATCCCTCAACCCCTGTACCATGTCAACCATCAACCCTTAACCCTCAACCCTTAAACCTCAACCCCTCAACCCCTATACCCTCTTAATCCCTCAACGCTCAACCCTTAACCCCTAATCCCTCAGCCCCTATGCCCTCTTAATCCCTCAACCCTCAACACTCAACCCTTAAACCCTATACTCTCTATATCTCCTCTCCCTTCCTCTACCTACCTCTCTCTTTGTCTCTTTATCCCTATCTTTCTCTCTCACTGTCTCCTCTCTATCTCTACCTATCACCCCCTCCTCTCTAAATCACCATTACCTCTCTCCTAGTTTCCATTCTTCCCTCTCACTACCTCCTCTCTAAATCACCATGCTATCTCTATCCCACTTTACCTCATTCCCTCTTTATGTCTCACTTATCCCTTTCTACCTCTCCCTCCCTCCAACTTCCCTCTCTCTCTTTATCTGTATTTCCCATTCTCTCCTTACCTCTCTACTCTTTATCTCACCACTCTCTCCATCTCACTCTCCCTCCTTCCCTCTCTCTCTCCTATCCATCCCTCTCTCCTTCCCTCTCTACCTACCTCTCACTCCACTACCTACCACTCTCTCCCTCACCCATCTTTCTCTCTTACTCTCTCCTTCCCTCTCTACTCTATATCTCTCCCCCCTTCCCTTTCTAATGTATTTCTCTCTCCCCCTTCCTTTGTCCCCTCATTTTCTCTCCTCTCACTCTCTCTCCCTCTCACACACACTCACCTCTATCTTATCCTTCCCTCTCCCACCATCCCTCCACTCTTCACTTATCTCTATCTATCATCTCTCTCTACATCTCCTTCCCTCTATATTATCTTTATCTCCCCTCTCCCTCTCTTTACCCACTTCTCCCTCCATCACTCTATATCTCAAATGTGTCTCCTCTATCTATCTCTCTCACACACACACACACCTCTATCTCCTCCCTACTTTTCCCTCCCTTCCCTCTCTAATTATATCTAGCTCTCCTCTCTCTACATCTCCTACCCTCTCTACCTATATTTATCTCCCCTATCCCTTTTTTTACCTACCTCTCCCTTCATCACTATGTATCTCACTATGTTCCCCTACCTACCTAGGGTTGAGGTATTAAGGGTCAAGGGTTGATAATTGAGGGTTTAATTTATAGGGTAGAGGGTAGAGGGTAGAGGGTTTAAGGGTTGAGAGTTGAGGGTTGAGGGTTGAGGGTTGAGGGTTGAGTGTTTAAGGGTTTAAGGGTTGATTTCCACAAGAAACTTAAGTGATTTTCCACTATTTTCATAAAAAAACCCGAAGGTTTTTCCATCTAGACCTCTCATTTTCCTATCTTTCCATATAAAATTCATTTTCCCCTTTCCAAAAAATGCTCATATACTTTATATCACTACTGCTCCGTAAAAAAATCACTTTATATATATTATTTACCACCCAACCGCTGCCTCATACATGGGGGCCCACGGTATGGCGGTAATTATTTTGGGGAGTCACATTAACCCTTACCCCTATACCGTGGGGGGCCATCATATTGTTCATGGTAGCATGGTAGTTGGGTAGCAGCTAAAAGAGCACATGTGAGATGTTTACCACACCACCACCCGCGGTTAAACCACAGACCATGGTGACCACGGTAAATAGGTAGCGGCTGGTGAAGGGTGAAAATCAATGGTTAGTTGGCGGTCAATGAATGCAACCAGCAGTTTGTAGAGTGGCTACTATGGTACCACTTGCAGTCAGACCGGTAATCGCGATAGTGCAGTGGCAGTAAGAAAATCATAGCAGTGTCGGTCAAAGCGGTTACTGCAGTACCGTGCGTGGTTAAACCATAGCCTGTGGTGACCAGGGTAACGGTAGCGGTCGGCAAAGAAATTCAATGGAGGACAGCAAGGAGCAGTTAATGGTTGGCACTGGTGGTTAAGAGTGGCTACTGCGGTACCGTTACTAGTCATCCCAGTGGCCGTGGTAGCGCGGTAAAGGCTCATTGACGTTATAAATGTGGGGAATAAAAAGGACACCGCGATACCACATGAATAAAATTCAAGCCCATGGTAGAGCAGTAACAATAAAGATAATAAGGCCACGGGAAGATAAAAATAAAGGAGCAAATAAAATGAAATTTAAAGGGCGGGAAAGGATATAAAGGGAAAAATCGAAGCAATGATATAGTTAAAAATATTTAATTTGTTGAAAGGCAATCTAATTAAATATTTTAAATCTCTTTCATAAAATTCAAACAATTGTAATAGAAATTGAAGAGTTATGACCCTTGGGTATGTAATGTATATATATTTCAGAAAATTAGGGGACAAGTAGAAAAAGAAAGTAGTACTTAGACTATAGGAGTTATAATTTTCTCGAGAAGGGACTGGGATGGAAATAATGTACATAATTTTCTTTGTGTAGTAGGAGTAGGAGTAGGTGTAGTAATTTTATCTATCCACTTCCCTTTGCCATTATGGATAGATTGATCAACCAGGAAACAAATCTTAAATTTGTAACATACATATAGGTGCACGTGCCTAGGTTTTGTAGAGCCTGAAGAGAAGAAGTTACAATTGCATCAATTGCCCTTGTTAGTTGGCAAAAAGCATTGTGAGAGCTTGGCAACCTCTCGTGCTTCAAACCTATGTTTTTGAGACCCAATACAAGGGAGAGAATTCAGAGAGAGAGAGGGAGAGGGAGTGGGAGATAGATAGAGTGTAGAGGGTAGGGGGTTTTAAGCATTTAGGGTTTAGGGTTAAGTGTAGAGAGAGAGAGAGAGGTAGAGAGGGAAAGAAGAGAGAGATATTGAGAGAGAGGAGGCGACGAGGGTGAGATAAATAGGTAGAGAGAAGTAGATATGTAATAAGAGATAGAGGGAGAGGTAGGGATGGAGAGAGAGGTGAGAAAAAAACAAAGAGAGGTCTAGGTAGATAGAGGTGGGAGGAGATAAAGAGAAGTAGAGGGTAGAGTTAAGGGTTTAAGGGTTAAGGGTTTAACATTTAGAGTTAAGGGTAAAGGAGAGAGAGATATAGGGAGTGGGTGAGTGAGTGAGTGAGTGAGAGACCTGAGAGAGGGAGAGGGGGTAGGAGGGAGAGACTTGAGATATAGGGAGGGAGGGAGGGAGGGAGTGAGAGAGAGATAATGGGAAGAGGGTTTAAGGGTTTAGAGTTTAAGGGTTAAGGGTTTAGGGTTAAGGGTAGATGGGAGAGAGATATAGGGATTGAGTGAGAGAGAGAGAGAGAGACCTGAGAGAGGGAGAGGGTATACGAGGGAGAGTCTTGAGAGCGAGAGGGAGGGAGTGGGAGAGACATAGAGGGTAGAGGGCTAAGGTTAGAGTGGATAAATATGTGAGTGACTAAGTGAGTGAGAAAGAGAGACTTGAGATAGGGACAGGGAGTACGAGGGAGAGATATGAGATAGAGAGAGAGAGAGAAAGAGAGAGAGGCAATGGGAGAGAGATAGAGGGTAGAGGGTTTATGGTAGAGGGTAGATGGTTTTAAGGGTTAAGGGTAGAGGAGAGATAAATAGAGACTTGGGAGAGGGAGAGTGGGTAGGAGAGAGAGAGAGAGAGATGAGGTAGGGATATATATGTAGGTAGAGAGAGTTTAGATAGAGATAGAGTAGAGAGGGAAGGATAGAGAGGAAGGAGGGAGAAGTTAGAGTGAGAAGAAGGAAGGTGGATAGAGTGGGAGAGGGAAGGATGGAGTGAGGGAGAAAGAGAGAATGGGGTATAGAGGAATAGGTAGGTAGAGAAAATTAGAGAGGTAAGGAGAGTTGGAGGGAGAGGTATGGATGGAGAGAGAGAGAGAGGTAGGTAGAGAGATTAAAGGGAGATATAAAGAAGTGGAGAGGGAAGGAAAGATGGATGGCGAGGTAGGGATTGAGAGAGAGATAAGGATTTGGAGAGAGGTGAGAGAGTGAAAAAGAGAGAGAGAGAGAGAGGTAGGTAAGGAGAGGGAGGGGGATATAAAGGGAATTAAAGAATGGAGGAGAGAGGGAATAAGAGGTAGGTAGGGAGAGATAGGTGAGATAGAGAGAGAGGAGGGAGGGAGGGAAATTATGGAGAGAGAGGTGAGATAGAGAGCAAGAAAGTAAAGAGGGGAGGGGGAGAGAGAGAGGTGATAGAGATAAGTAGAGGCATAATGAGGAAGGTAGATAGATTGAGAGAGGGAAAGAGAGAGGGAGAGAAAAATAGGTATATAGGGGTAGGCTAGACAGAGAGATCTAGAGGGTTAAGAGTTAATGGTAAAGTGTAGAGGGCAGAGGGTAGAGGGTAGAGGGTTAAGGGTAGAGGGGAGAGAGATAGAAGGAGTGAATTAGTGAGAGACAAACATAAAAGAGGGAGAGGAATTAGGAGGGAGAGACTTGAGAGAGAGAGAGATGAAGGGAGGAAATTGGAGATAGATATATGGTAAAGGGTTAAGGATGGAAGGGAGATAGATAGAGAGAGAGACTTTAGAGAGAGAGAGGGGAAGGGAGTTGGAGAAAGATAGAGGGTAGAGGGTAGAGTTTTTAAGGGTTTAGGGTTTAAGGGTTAAGGGTTAAGGGTTTAGGGTTAAGGTTATAGTGGAGAGAGATAGAGGGAGAGAGAAAGTGTGAGGGAGTGGGAAAGAGATAGAGGGTAAAGGGTAGAGGGTTAAGGGTAGAAGGGAGAGAGATAAAAGGAGTGAGTGAGAGATAGAGACCTAGTAAAGGGAGAGGGGGTAGGATAGAGATACTTGATAGAGAGAGAGATGGAGGGAGGGAGTGGGAGATAGATAGAGGGTAGAGGGTTAAGGGTATATTATAGAGGTGTTAAGGGTTTTGGGTTTAAGGGATAAGATTTTAGAGTTTAGGGTTTAGGTTTAAGGGTAGAGGGGAGAGAGATAGACGGAGTGAGTGAGTGAGTGAGAGACCTAAGAGAGAGAGGGGACATGAGGGAGAGTCTTGAGAGAGAGAGGGGGATAAGGGAGATTATATATATCTCCCCCCTCTCTCTCTCTCAAGTCTCTCCCTCCTACTCCCTCTCCATATCTCAATTCTCTCTCTCTCTCAGTCACTACTTGTATCTCCATCCCCTCTACCCTTAACCCTAAACCCTTAAGCTTTAAATATTGAAAACTCTACCTTCTATCCTTAACCATCCCACCCTCTTTCTTTATCCCAAGTATCTCTCTCCTACTGCCTCTCCCTCTCTTAGGTCTCTCTCAATCACTCACTCACTCCCTCTATCTTTCTCCCCTATACCCTTAACCCTTAATCCTTTATCCTTAACCCTTAAAACCTAAACCATTAAACCCTTTTACCCTCTACCCTTAACCCTAAACCCTAAACCCTTAACGCTTAAACCCTGAACCCTCGATCTATCTCTCTCCAACACCCTCCATTCCTCTCTCTCTCTCTCTCAACCCTGTCCCCCTATCCCTCTCTTAGGTCTCTTTCTCAGTCACTCCCTCTATCTCTCTCTCCTCTACCCTTAAGCCTAAACCCTAAACCCTTAAACCTTAAACCCTTTTACCCTCTACCCTCTACCCTTAATCATGCCTCCCACTATCTCTCTCCCACTCCCTCCCTCTCTTTCTCAAGTATCTCCCTCCTAAACCCTCTCCCTCTTTCAGGTAGAGGGTAGAGGAGAGAGACAAAGGAAGTGAGTAAGAGAGATATTTGAGAGAGAGAGAGATGGAGTGAGTGGGAGAGAGATAGAGGGAGGGAGGGTGTGGACACTAAAATCTGCAAAATGGTGATTCATTGACATAGAATAACATTGTTAGCAAATTATAGTAATCCCTATGAGATAATGAATCATATCTAGCATGCTAAACAAAATTCTAAAAGACCAAATAAGAAAACTTGAAAGCATATTAAAATAGTATCCATATCTATCCGATAGTGGGAGTGGTGCCTTTTGAAATGTGGAAAGAAAAGCCCTTTCCCACCCCTTTGATAAGCAAAAATTGCCAAATGATGGATGAAGAGCAAGATATCCTCTCAAATGAAGAGAGTAACCTTGGAATCAGAAAATAGTGCTAAGAAAATGGTGTGGTGATGAGTAAGATTAGTTCTCTTATGAAGAGAGTAACCTTACAATGAGCATGAGTTGTGTGTTGTTGATTTGTGTTGAAATGTTTTGTATTTATAGATTCAAGGTTGAGAGATTTAGAGAGTTTGATGAATGTGGGATCATTCATAAGCAAATGACAAGATGACACTTGTCAAGCTATGAGAGGGTGAGAAATGTGCAAGTCTTGGCCAATGTGCCACTTTCAAATTTGAATTTGAAAGACTTGACATGTTTTGGGGGGATGAAAGGTGTAATAAATGCTATGTTGACTTGTGCAAATAGCATTTAAAACCTTGTTGGAAGGGACAAGTCCCTTTTGGGGGGAAGATTCAAATTGGAAGAATATTCCATTTTGATGCCCTTTTGAATGTAATTAGAGGAATTATAAATCAATAAATTGATTTATTTGTGCAAGTGGGTGGGTTAGTTAGGAGTTTGGATTTTGACTCTAGTTGAGTCAAAAGCTGGAGAATGATAATCATGATTAGAAGTTAATTAATTTAGATTAATTAACTTAGGGGATTTTAGGGATTTGACATTTGATTAAATCAGTTTGATTTATTAAATCAAATGAGAAGAACTTTAAGCATTTGATTAAATAATTTTGATTTATTTAATGAACCTTAGGAAATTAATCAATAAATTGTTTTAATTGATTAATAGCAGAATTTGATGTTAGTTAAAGCGAGATGTATGATGTCAGTTTTGCATGTCTACATTTTGCCCCTCTTTGAAGCAATGTACTCATTGCATTGGTTCAAAGAATGATTCTACCGACATCGAAATTAAAAAATTTCTGATTTTTCGGATGCTTCGGCGAAAATAAGTACGTTAGTACATTGCCCCCTCGAGAGATCGAGCGAAAAGATTCAATTTGAGGTGGATCTCACGATAAAGAGGTTTAAAATGGATGTATGGATGATAATGATGATGTAAATGAGATGTTTGGAAGATGCTTAGAATAACAAATCTATATTATTTTAAACAACTGATATGATTATGAAAATGAGATGACGTGATTATGCAGGATGCGGGATGGATGCAGGATGGATGCAAGATGGATGCAAGATGGATGCATTGTTAGCATGAAAGTGGATAGAAGAATGAGATAGGATAGAAGAATGAGAGGGATCAACCCTTGAATCCAAGAAGATGCAGAAGTTCAACAAGCCAACTTTATTAGAGATGATGATGAAAGGTGATGATGTATTGCTTATCCAGGAATGGGAGATAAAGAGCGTAACTTTCTTTATGTTTGATAACAAACATAGGGGCGATGCATCAAGGTATTAAGAACTAGGATGGCATTGCGCCTAGTGTGATGGACTCTGACTTGACAATCAGAGAGGAGTGCTCTTGTTCACAGTTGACATATGGAAACCCTGCTAGGACGGACCCAACAAAGAAAGTATTCGCCAAGTTATTTTACAAGAACATCCAACAAGCACAGCAGATAAAAAGATAATGATCGTTGCCCCATTCCTTTCTCTCTAAACCTGTTTTGTTTAATCATCATCGAGAGGTCCTTGGAATGAGCGCAAAATAAGATAAGTCAAAAAGACCAAGGTAAAGTAAATAAACAAGCTAATGTTCTTCGTATCGCTAGCCAAGCTAAACTAATGTGGGGTACCTGATGCTTATGTCCATCATGGGAAAGCTTCATCCTAGGACATGTAGTGATCAGGGTTTTGGTAGGACTGATTGGGTGATAAGCTATTGATACTCCGAGTTGACCAACTTGCTGACTTACTGACTTAGACCTTCGAGACTTTGACGATTAGGTGTTCACTTTAGAACCTGCTAAACTTGTTCTGACTAACTCACCAAAGAGTGAAAGTGACGATGATTTATTATGAGAGATGACAATCACGAGTGAAAGCAAGATGAAATGGATGCACCATTTTGGTTTTTTCAAATGTTTTGAGGCTGTTTTACAAATGTTTTTGGTATTTTCAAGATTTTCCAATGTTTTTGGTATTTTCAAGATTTTATGAATGTTTTTGGATTTTGTGTCAATTGACTTGACTACGGATGAGATAGATGGGCAAATGGATGCCAATGCGATGAACGCATAAAGAATGACCTAAATGTAAAAAAGATAAGCAAACGAATGCCAATGTGACGGACGCCTAACTAGATGGGCAAACGGATGCCAATGCGATGGACGCATAAATGAATGGGCAAACAGATTGCCAATGCGATGGATGCATAAATAAATGGGCAAAAGGATTGCCAATGCGATAGACGCATAAATGAATGGGCAAACGGATTGCCAATACGACGGACGCATAAGGACGGACCTGATTGTAAAAGAAAAGATAAGCAAACGAATGCCAATGTGACGGACGCCTAAAGGACTGAGCCAACCGTCTTGGGGGATGATCAAAGATCACCCTTGCCTACGTTCAAGCTCAGAGATGACGTAGTTCGACAAGGTGAAAGATTGACAAGACTCAATGATGAATTTTTGAAAATTTTCCGATATTTTGACATGTTTTTGGATTTTTTGATGATTTGGATGTTTTTGGATTTTTGATGGATTTTTCTAGATGTTTTTGAAATTTTTGATAGATTTTTTGAATGTTTTTGAATTTTTTGAAGAGTTTTTCTGAATGTTTTTGAATTTTTCGCATGATTTTGACAATTTGGATATGATATGCGATATCAGTGCTCTGTTTGGGATTTTGTTGAAAACCAAGCTTAATGCTGATCAATCGGATTGATGGATTGATAGTTTGACTAAGTGTGTTAAGTCAAACAAAAGTGATAATGCACTCGTAAGTTCTAGGAAGTTGTGTTATCCCAGAGTAAACTCGTACAAAAAGGATAATTTGGCTAGGTGTGTTAAGCCAAACAAGGTGATTATGGTTTTGATAATTTGGCTAAGTGTGTTAAGCCAAACGAAGTGATGATAATGAACTTGTAAACCCAAGGAAGTTGTGTTATCCTAGAGTAAACTCATGCACAAGATGATAGTTTGACTAAGTGTGTTAAGTCAAACAAGGTGATGATTGATTGGATTCGATTGATCAAGATGAAGCTTGATTTAGAACAAAATAGCTTTGATGATTTGATGTGATGCTGATGTGTGCACTAGATGCGACTGATATGGATTGCTTGGATTGATATTCGATGAGGAACGTCTTCTTGTCAAAATATGCCATGGGCTAGTGATTTGGATTTTGGTTCACAAATTGATTTGACCAAGTTGATTTCACATTTTCCAATGTTTGGATCACTTCATAAGTTGGATGATATACATCAAGATTTATTTTCGAAGCAAGATGCAAATATCTGCCCCCCAGTGTCTAGCAATGTTTGAATGACCATGGGTAGATTCTTGGATATGAATGGATATGGATCATCTTGCGATAAGATAAGGTGTTCGAATAGAGGAATGCTCATTCGGATAATGCTTCAAGGCTTAGATAATGTTGGATAGGATGGGAGCAATGAAAATGACCCATGTCAAGGTGTTTACCATAAACAAGTGTAAAGCGTGCACCAAAATTTTCCAAGATCAAGATAACTTGGAGTATGGATGCAGACAGAAAATGGATTGGATAAACGGTTCATGGATGAACGGATGATATGGATGGAATGTTGGATTCATTATGGATGCGATAAGATGCTTTCTTCTGAACTGGAGCACGTAGCTGCTTGATTCTACACATGACGCCTGTTTGCCAGGTTTTCATCATGGTACTTGTCTAAAGCGCCACCGAAGCGGTTTTCACTGGAGGACGATTTTTTTCTTTATTGTTTTCAATCCTTTTTCTGATTTTTTTTTTGGATTTTTTGTATTTTTGTATTTTTTTGTTGTCACCAAGACACCTGTTTGCCAGGTTTTCATCAAGGTGACCATTTTTTCAGGACATTTTTCTAATTTTTTTGTATTTTCTGAGAGATTTTAAGCTGATGCTGAACCACCTGGTGGTGCTGATAATGATGCTTCTATCATAATGTGCCATCGATATCCTGCTTGTAGAAGTTGTCTTGCCAAGATATGTGCACTTGAATGCAACTTTTGAGATCCCTGATCTGCTTTGCTGATATTGAAGTTAACTTTGTCTTTGTGCACACATCGCGATAGGGTGCCTTCTGAATCCTTATGATGAAGGGTCATTGCCAACACATGGTCAATGTGAGAATTGGATATCATGCGTGGAGGCGTGGATGGAGTAATAGATGGATTGCTCGATGGTTTGGAACGTTTGACTCTCCAAACTTGGGAAGATGAGCAATAATGGGTGGATATGGAAGTGTGCATGGAATTAGGAACAACTGCTTGATACACTTTGTATGTTGCTTGAGAAGCCTGCTTTTTCCTTTGTGGAAATATTTGATGGATACTTGCCCCTTTTTGATTTTGCCCCATAATTTCTTTGGCTGATGGAGTTTGATAGGGATAATCTTTCTTTATATTTTTTGGTATCCATATGTACTTGATTTGTTCAATATGCTTCTTAGCTTCTTTTTCTTTGATAATGTTCTTCATGCTTTGATTCAAGTCTTTCTTTTGATGTTGGTCCCAATTCGTGGATGGGGTGATCGGTGGATGAAGATTCGTGATATGGCGGGTTGTAGTATTGGCATTGGTTTCATCATAAGGATTCTTCATGCTCCCTATGTTGACGTTTGCTCGAGGCGAAGTTGCCCCCTATATGGTGATAGTATTACTGATATGTTGAGATCCCTTGATTATCGAATAACCAAGGCCTTGATGCTTAGGATTGCCGATAATATGCACTGGTTCTAGGATACCCTGTTCATGTAGGCCCAATCCTCTGCCTTGATAATTCATCTGTTGAAACATTTTATTTGCCATAGGATATGATTTACCTTGGAAACAAGGTGCTAATCCTTCTCTGCTCTATGGCAGATCTTCAAAAGTGTCAACTTCTTTATTGACGAGATAGCTTGCTCTAAGAAAGGTGAGTGATCCGACTTTATAAGTGATAGGATCTTCTGCATGTGGGATGACTTCCTGACTGATCTCTTTGGCTTGATCTTGTAGTGCTTCTTCCAGAGGTATTGATGATTCACTGTCATTGTAAAATTCTTCCTCATGATTTATTCTTGATATGCTTTCACATGATTTTTCTGATTCACAACTTTTGTAGAAACCTTCTTCATGACCCATTTCTGATATGTCTCTACATTTTTCTACATCTTGATCATGTGTACAAATGTTAAGAGTAGGAGACTCTTGTTCGTTGGTAATGATTTGAAGAGTATGAGACTCTTGGTTTGAATGAAGATCATCTACGTGTCCATTCAAAGAAAGCATCTCATGGGTAGATGGAGGAGTACGTGCTATATGGATGTGATCATAATTTGTGACATCTTGTATAGATAGGAGAGTTCCCATTAGATCATTATAGTATCTCCGAGATACGAATTCATGATTTTGAACGATTTCATAATTACTTTCACCATGCTTTGGATCAAGTTCTTGACATGGGTCAATTTCAAAGGATGGATTGCTTATAGCAGGTTCTTGGAAATTGTCCTTAGGCATGGGAAGTGGCTTAATTTCCACTTGTTCTTTGAATGGATTTGGATCAAGTGTAAAGTCAAAGATTCTTTCACTATTCTCAATCGTGAGGTCGAAGGATGTCAATATGCCTTGGGAGGGACCATTGCTAGGCCTTGATGGAATATTTTGATCATGCTTTGGAATACGTTCTTGAGATATTTCCTCTAACTCATAAGGCGATGTAGAAACTTTTTCAATATGATCATTGGTTGATGGATCATAGATTATGTCAATGGGATCAAATAATTGTAACACATCTTCAAATAGATCACTAAAAAGTGGCTCTTGATGAATGTTGAGTTGATCACTAGATGGGGTAGACATATCTTCACAGTGTTCACTGATGAATTGATTTCGATCATGGTCTTCAGTAGTTATAGTGGAGAGATTGTCAATGTTTTCAACCATAGGATCAAGTGATGTTGATATTTCTTGAATTTGATCATTGTTGGGTATCGTGAGTGAGTTTTGCTCATGATTGAAAAGTAGCTCTTGGTGTATGTTGATTTGATCCTTGGTCAAGGTTGAAACATCTTTCAAGTGCTGATTGATAGATTGATCTTGATTTTTGATTTCAACAATTGTGGTGGGAATCTGTTGTAAGCTTTGTTGGGCTAGTAATGTCTGTGTTTGCTGCTGAGCCAACAACACTTGTTGTTCGTCGTGTTGTTTTTGTGCCAACAAAGCTTTTTGTTGGGCTCTTTGTTGTGCTACTTCTTCTTGGATTGCTTTCAATAGTGCGTAGAATTCTGCTTGCGCTTGCGCTTGTTGGGCTACTTGAGCCGCTTGTGCTTGCTGAGCAACTAGCTGTGTAGCTTGTTGGGCTTGGAGTGCCTTTTTGTGGGAAGCTTCTTGAGTGACTTGCAACATGATGGAGAATGAATTGGTCGTGTTGTATTTTGGCGGCGGTGGTGGAATGGGAATGGTGTTGATTGTTGGGGTTGCTTGGATAGTTGCCATCTGCTTTTGCAATGTTGATGGAAAAATCGGATGATTTGGTATGATGTTTTGATTTGGCATGATAGATTGAAATTGAACATTGTTGTGGTTGGGAATCATATTGCTTGGATTTAGGTAACTTTGATTTTGCATGGTGTTACCTTGACTTGAATCAACATATGGAGTGTCCAATATATTGCTAGGATTTTGAACAACATTAGGGGGATTTGCAAACATGTTGACCCCAAAGTTTACCAAGTGTGGATTTGAAATGGTCATGTTTGGTAAAGTTGTACTTGGTATGTATGGATTTTGTGGGATAATGTTGTTTGAAAAACTCATGCATTGAGCGTTTGGTTGATAGATTTGCAGATTTGGACTTAGATTTAAATCTATCATTGGGAAAGGTGTTCCAAACTTCGGATCGGGCATACTCAAATTCGTTGTTCCATTGATGTTTGTATGAGATAATGCTCCCATGTATGCATTGTACAAGCTTTGATAATCAAATGGTACTGCAAGGCTTGGATAGTTTGGTTGAATCGAATTGCTCATGATGGATGGATCAAATTTATATTCCATGTCCCTCTTGTGTTGAGATCAAGTTTGAACCATAAAATGAAGATCAATTTTCAAGTATGTAAGAGATGAACCTCTAATCCTTTAGATCGGTCTAAACCTTAGGTTCAAAGAAGCAAAGAACTAGGATAATTGAAGGATCAAAGCGATAACGAGGATGAGATAAATGGAAGATGAGTGATATGGATGAATGGAACTCTTAAAGAAACTTTGAAGGAAATGCTAAACTTTTAGGACTTTGATTTGATTGATTCATGATTGGATTGATGGTTTGACTAGGTGTGTTAAGTCAAACAAGAGTGATGAATGTAATCGTAAAACTCTAGGAAGTTGTGTTATCCAAAAGTGAACTCCTACAAGATGGTAGTTTGACTAAGTGTGTCAAGTCAAACGAGGTGATGATTTGATAATTTGGCTAGTTGTGTTAAGCCAAACAAGATGAACTCGTAAACCCTAGGAAGTTGTATTATCCAAGAGAGAACTCATGTATAGGATGATGGTTTGACTAGATGTGTTAAGTCAAAACAAGATGATTTGATTTCTCCTAAAATTTTAGCATAAAATATGTTTACAAAGTTCCCAAGAGCTGTTGGTGAGGTGATTTTTGATTGATTTTGATGGTTGAGAGATGGATGAAAGTGATTGAATTTGATCCTAGACTTGACCTAGAATAACACTTCTTCTTACAAGACTTCGGTGTTGAAGAACATGCTATATTTCCTATGGGAGGAAAGCAAACCTTTCAAACAATTCAGGATCTCAAGACGCTCCTCACTAGCTTTCAGACTAAGCTTTTTGAACTTTGGTTTTGGGATTTTGATCATGTTAGAAAACACATGTGTAATCAAATTTGTCTTTTATCTTGTCTCAGTGAATCTTTTTTACCAAAGTCACTTGCTTGATTATGTTTTCAAACTGAATGTCTAATGTCCTGGTTTCATTTTCATCCCACAATGTCCATTATGTGGAAATCAAAGAAATTAGGGAAAAAGTTTCCTAGGTTTATCCTTAGTGAAAAAAAATGACGATAGAATTCAAACACTTAGAAACCTCTAAGGATATGATCCCTAGGGAAAGCAAGAGTGCTTAAATTCGTCAAAGGTATTTGTTTCCTCCAAGGTGTTTGAAATTTGAGGCTCATGTGAATGTTCATTTTTTCAATGTTTTGAATCCAAGCAAAGTGTTTTTTCCAAGCACTTTCACACTCCTAGGTTGATGAGACAATACCCTGTTGGGTTCCCACTTGGATAAATCTAGCTGCGCATATCTTGTGCTAATGGCTAAATGCTTGACCACACTGGCTCCCCTCCACGGCACTCACTTATTCGGGTCAGCCAAGCATTAGTACCCATGAATCTCCCATGGCATACTTTCCATTTCCACAACAAGACCGCATGTTATGTGGGACGGCTTCAGAGGACATGACCTCTTGCACCAATAAGATAGACAAGGTTTTGGCCAATTTCTAAACAAGGGGTTCTAATTCGGGCATTCCGTTCATGGGGGATTATCCAACGTCGGCGAGAGTCCATTGCTGTCCATCTTGTCAGAATAATCCTCATGATATTGGCCTTTGTTCCAATATCCACACTTATATCCCGGGTGGAAGTCGCTTGGCTTTAGCGTGTTCCCGGTTGGGTCGTTCCCTTGGGGTGAGTACTTTTTCCAACCAAGGAAGGCCCTCTAAAGGTGAACAATAGCAAGTAAGTACATCCGTAGTTCAATCGATCTTTGTTGAGAAACAAAGAGAGAACACTCGCGATGCACTCCACTCACACTCGCAAGATTTGTTAATTTTAAGTTTCCCAAAATGAAATGTGAAGGCAATCTTTTTGACAACTTAATATCATAAAAAGACTTTTGATTCTCAAGATCGCCGTGAGGCGCGAGAGAAGCGCATACATCTTTTTGATGATATTACTTTGTGAAAAAGATTACAAAGCATTGAATGCACATGTTCATTTTAAACCTCAAACCAATGATGTGTTTGTTTTAAGCACCAAAATCCAAGTGTGAATTTGATTATTCAATTTTAGACCAAATTGAAATTCTAGTAAGTGTCCAAGGTTCAATTTTAGCCAACTTTGAAAAGATCAAGTCAAGTGGTTAATTTTAAACCCAAAAATAAATGTGAATTCATTTAAAACATAAAAAAAAGGGTAGTGAATTGAAGCTCTAAGATTTTAAATAAGCATTAAAAAATGCTTCTTCTTTTTTTTCAAGTCTTGAAAAAAAATCTCCAATTCTACTTTGTTCATCTTGGTTTTTGCTTGATTCCAAAGTCAATCTTCAACGCTAACCTGTCAAACATCACCAATTAAAATCTTAGAAATGAGTCTTATTTCATAAGATTTAATGACAATTTATCATAAAATGATTGCATTCGATGACATCCGTTAATGCAATAATTCCTCCTCCAAAACTTATAAAAGATGTCTAAATCATGCATTAATAATCACCTAATTTAGAAAAAACTATATTGCTTGAGTTGATATTTTCAATTTTGAATGTATTCTAATTATGACAAGAAAAAGTAGCATGGGCCACTTGTAATCTGAGATTTTTAATGCAATATAGACAAGACATCAGCATAGATACACTCCTTTAGCCTAAACTCAAAGGTAGGACAATAATATTAATTCATCCACTACCATGCTAGTTAAGAGAACTAAAAATTGTCCTTAAATTTCAATGTTAAATTTGTATTAATTTGGATTGTAGCAAATGACTATCATTCAAGTAGAGATGGAACTAACCAACTACCTTCTATGAACTTGATCATGACAACCAAATAAAATAAATACATTTTGCACTAAAAAATTTCACCGCGAAAGACAAACATGATGATGTCTTTGAATAAGCCATGCCTAAATCAACACAAGCAGACTCCTAGAGTGCTCATCACTGGTAGGTAGATACAAGTCTCATCAAAGACCAAACACAATAATCGATTCCACAAATTTAGATCCTCATTAACCATTTTGTCAGACCACTTTATTCCATTCACCTGTTGCTATCTTTCCAATACTATCTTAATGATCGTAGCTGTATCATGCTTTTACAGCTGATTGACATCCCTACTAAATTTCACCTATCCATGTACTGTGCATAGACATCCCTCAAAGCGTAATGGTAAGTAGATGCAATAGGCAGGAGCAAACTCAGCTAGAAAGGTTTCCAAGACAAAGCAATTGGTAAGTGTAAAGATAATAAATGCAATTCGGCCAGTGTAAATTCAAATTCTACTCCCTTTTGTCAGAATGTAATAATGGAGGTAAATGAATCGAGACAAATGCTTACAAATATATGTTCATGTTCATGTAATGACGAAGTGAAGTCTTATCAGTCGCAGGTAATTAGTAAATCATCAAATCAAATTTACTTGCACCGTTTGCTGTGAGGCCTAAAGGAATTAAAAGTTTTGACAGAGATTGACAAAAGGCGGCAGAGTAAATCATTCAAATCCCATCTGATGCCAAAAGGTAAACTAAATAAATGCAATAGGTCAGGAAACTTAGATGGACAAGGCGCCACGACAAAGCCAATCCACATGATTTGAGTGATGGATATCACTCCAAAACATGATAAGAAGTTCTTGGTCAATCATTTAAAGCTACACATTAATTGTTACTAATGTAAATGCAGATCAAAAAAGAGATTCTCAGAAAGGACGATAATATCACTTATAATATGTCTGCTGCATAAGCTATGACCATAGGCGTCTATAATGGGCAAGGACAATAGACCAATGCAGGTTTTGCAGTACTCATTTCCCTAGAAGGATCACGCCCCAGCTAGAGATCTTTGATGTGCCCCACAAAGAGGTAATACATGCTCGTATGATGGCTATTGGTTTATGAATTATCTTGTACCAAAAGAGCTTTATACAGTGGTGGCTTATTCTTCACTGCCCAACTTGAGATCAGCACCATGTCCCATTTGTGTAAGTGAACCGGTGATCTGAACTAGCGTTAATGCCATATCTGCCTCCTGCAATATCAAATGTCAACAGTATAGGCACACCTAGAAAAAGGATGCCTGACAATTAATGTGGAAGCTTACCACCTGATTTGTGAGATATGCGGCAGATAGAGATGAGTGGGCTCAGGAATGGTGAGTGTGCTTAGGAATGTCAATGGAATGGGTGAAGAATTCCGCTACCATTGTCATTCATGTGCATAGAATAAAAGCAAAAATGCAAATAGCACCAAGAATAAAAGTGCAGACCACATCCAAAGGTTAATCATGCCAACCAGATGTAAATAAAATGCCTTCCAAGCGCGCCTCTCAAGAAGTAAACGTATGGTTTTTCATGTAAATCGTGAACCTCACTCTCAAAAATTTAATTCGTGGCAGAGACAAAGTCAATGATCATTGATCACCCATGGATCCAAGCTCCGTTGAGGGTCTAACCACTGGAAGGAATCATTGAGAGGATGCGGGCTAGTAGAAGAAAGATTAGTGGCTACCTACTTTGAAACAACAATTTCTTTGACCGAATCTCCTTACTGGAAATTGTGAGAAGTGGTGTTAACTGACTAGCAGAGGTGGCCTTATCTATGAGGAGACCAAGGGTGTTATGAAGATTTTTTTTTTTTGGATAATGTGATAAGGGATGCCGTTACATATACAAAACACGCACGATGCAAGACAGTGATGGCTATGGATGTAGTCTATGAGGCCATTCTGGATTTTAAACGAATCTGCCTTTCAATAGTTGCTGATGAATCTATATCATTAGTTCTATTCAGTCAATCAAAAACCATAGCTCTAGATGCAAGATATGAGAGAAAGTGATGTAGATAAAAGGGATTCTAATTTTGAACTCCATAAAAAGAGTGCCTAAATGCGTGTGGATATGATAATTGTAACTGCAATACTGATACTATTCGTATTTCCACAACTACTTGTAATCAGACATATCTCACTATTAAAAGGGTTTTCTAAGCAGATAAATATCATCACTAAGTACGTTGTAGTGGTCACGGATAAGAAGACTAAAAAAGGTCTCATGTTTTCATTGTGTTAATGGTTCAACTCTCGCTACCTATAACTTGAATAAGCCAAAAGCAAAGAAACATCATTTATTTTATGCAAGAAAATCGTAGTCACGATAGAGAGAAAACATACAAAGCAAATTTTAATCTATTGTACATTCACAAAGACTCAAAAATCATAGAACATAACATGAATCCAGAACTTTTTTTTGGCAGCTAGAACAATCACAAAATTCCTATTTCATGTTATAAAAAGTAGAATGAACGAATTTCAACTACAAACAAAATAGAAGTTAAATGCATTAGCTAAAGCCCTCCTTCTAGTGCCATTTTGTGGACACTAAAATCTGTAAAATGGTGATTGATTGACATAGAATAACATTGTTAGCAAATTACAGTAATCCCTATGAGATAATGAATCATATCTAGCATGCTAAACAAAATTCTAAAAGACCAAATAAGAAAACTTGAAAGCATATTAAAATAGTATCCATATCTATCCCATAGTGGGAGTGGTGCCTTTTGAAATGTGGAAAGAAAAGCCCTTTCCCACCCCCTTGATAAGCAAAAATTGCCAAATGATGGATGAAGAGAAAGATATCCTCTCAAATGAAGAGAGTAACCTTGCAATCAGAAAATAGTGCTAAGCAAATGGTGTGGTGATGAGTAAGATTAGTTCTCTTATGAAGAGAGTAACCTTACAATGAGCATGAGTTGTGTGTTGTTGATTTGTGTTGAAATGTTTTGTATTTATAGATTCAAGGTTGAGAGATTTAGAGAGTTTGATGAATGTGGGATCATTCATAAGCAAATGAAAAGATGACACTTGTCAAGCTATGAGAGGGTGAGAAATGTGCAAGTCTTGGCCAATGTGCCACTTTCAAATTTGAATTTGAAAGACTTGACATGTTTTGGGGGGATGAAAGGTGTAATAAATGCTATGTTGACTTGTGCAAATAGCATTTAAAACCTTGTCAAAAGGGACAAGTCCCTTTTGGGGGGAAGATTCAAATTGGAAGAATATTCCATTTTGATGCCCTTTTGAATGTAATTAGAGGAATTATAAATCAATAAATTGATTTATTTGTGCAAGTGGGTGGGTTAGTTAGGAGTTTGGATTTTGACTCTAGTTGAGTCAAAAGCTGGAGAATGATAATCATGATTAGAAGTTAATTAATTTAGATTAATTAACTTAGGGATTTTAGGGATTTGACATTTGATTAAATCAGTTTGATTTATTAAATCAAATGAGAAGAACTTTAAGGATTTGATTAAATAATTTTGATTTATTTAATGAACCTTAGGAAATTAATCAATAAATTGTCTTAATTGATTAATAGCAGAATTTGATGTTAGTTAAAGCGAGATGTATGATGTCATTTTTGCATGTCTACAGAGGGTAGAAGGTTTGAGGGTTTAGGGTTTAGGGTTAAGGGTAGAGTGGAGAGAGAGATGGAGTGAGTGAGAGAGAGACCTGAGAGAGGGAGAGGGGGTAGGAGGGAGAGTCTTGAGAGAGAGAGGGAGAGAGGGAGTGGGAGAGAGATAGAGGGTAGAGCGTAGATGTTTTAAGGGTATAGGGCTAAGGGTAGATGGAAGAGACGTCAGAGTGAGTGGGTGAGAGAGAGAGACTTGAGAGAGTGAGAGGGTGTAGGAGGGAAATGGTTGAGAGAGAGA
>CM021102.1:159753091-160064659 GCA_007115665.2 Sequoiadendron giganteum | reverse complement strand
GGAGATACAAAGAAAAATAGAGGGAAGGAGAGAGGGAGGAAGAGGTAGGGATGGAGAGAGAGGTAAGAGAGATAAGAGAGAGGAGGGAGGAATAGGTAGGGAGAGAGGGGTGTGATAGAGAGAAAGAGAGTAGAGAGGGAAGGGGAAAGAGAGAAGTGAGATAGGTGATAGAGATGTGTGATGGAGCTTAAAATTAGAGAGATAAGGAGGAAGGTGGAGAGATTGAGATAGAAGGAGGGGGGGAGAGAGATGTATAGAGGGATAGGTTAGATAGAGAGAAGTAGAGAGAAAAGGTGGGTGAAAGGAAGAGAGAGGGAGAGAGAGAGGGGGAGAAATAGAGGTGAGATAAAGAGAAGTAGAAAGGGAAGGAGAGAGAGGGAGATAGAGAAATTTAGAGAGGGAGGGAGGGAAGGAGAGAGAAGTGAGATAGAGAGAACTAGAGAGGAAAGGAGAAAGAGAATGACAGGATAGAGAGTAAAGAGGGGAAGAGAGAGAGAGGGAAGCAAAGAGAGAGAGAAAGAGAGGAGAGGGAGGGAGGGAGGGAGGGATAGGTAGGTATAGAGAGTAGAGATATATATAGAGATTAAAGGAGAGGGATGAGAGATAGAAAAATGTAGAGAGGGAAGGATGGAGGGAGATAGATATTAGAGAGGGAAGGAGAGAGAGATGGACATGTAGAGACATAGTTCTTGACCTCAAGTAAGATATTGTTAGATAAAGGGATGGAGATAGTGAGAGGTCTAGAGAATAAGAGATGAAAACAAGTGAGATAGATGAAATTCGACCTCCTAAGTACTAAAATTTGATCTCCTGATTACTGAAATTTGACATGCTGATTACTAAAATTTGACTAAGTCTGAAATTTTTAAGATCTTCCAAAAACTAGAATTTGCATTATAACTCTTAGAGATCTGAAACCACTCTCAAACATCCTGCCTATATATACATGAAATATAACTTAAAGTATATAAGAAAGTAAATTTCCATATGTAAATGTCAGTTTATTTCATGTATATAGTTTCCTTGACAGAGAAAGCAAAAATCTAGTTTTGTGCAAAGCAAGCCATTTGGCACTTGCCAAATGACTCATCACATTTGATGCACAAATGTGATGAGTCATTTGGTGCTCGCCAAAAGGCTTGCTTTAGACATGCTAATTAACAGGATTTGCTAAATTTTCTCATATTTTTGACTATGCTCCCCATCTCATTTGCACGTATTTCAATGCAATTTTATAAGAAAAAAGTTATAGCGTTAACCTCTATCTCAACAATCTAAATATATAATTATTTTTTCATTTTGATTTAGTTAAGGTTTTGATCCATGGCTTCTATTGTAAATGCCTTTGTTTTTGGTCAAAAACCAGCATGTGCTAGGTTTATGATAGATTTTGACACGTTCATCGGAATGTGAAACAAATTATGTTTTTTGAAACTAGACTCCATTCTATGCATGATGAAAAAAAAATTCAATTTTCGATTAGTTTGCAAAAAAATTGGGGGGGAGCACACTCAAATTTCAGCTTTTCAAGATGTGTCCACTTTGAAATTTAATAAAATATTATATATTCATTAAAAAATTATCTGAAAGAAGGAGGATAAAATATATGGTGTTAGCTAATTTCTCACCATTGGGATTTTTGAAATTCTAAAAAAAATTTAACCAAAAGGGGGGAGCCCTCAAGTGCTATGCTATTTTATTTGATAAAAATAGGGCCTGTTTTGGGCCCGCACCTTTTTGAGACCCTTAATATTTATTAATTTCAAAAAAAAAATAGTAGCTTAGAAACTAGACTCAGAGCACTTCAACTTTTGTTCTTCCCGGATCTTGAAATTTTGAGCGTAACTATCTTCATTTTCTCGTGAAAATCATATTTTTTTGATTTCAGAAAAAAAGTGGCATCTTAAGAGCCAAAATTGTGTCACAGATTGGTGCACTTACCCGAAAAATGAATGTGACATTGAGAGGAAATTATAAACATCAAGAGGATGAATTAGAAAATCAAGTTATTTTAGAAATAACTTAATTTGTGGAGAGAAATGCTATCTTGAAATTAATCTTTTAAATTAATTCCAAAATGGTGAATTCAAGTGACAGTAAATAATAATAATAATTATTATTTACTTGGAAAGAGGAAAGTTGTCAATTTAAATAAAATGCTTTTATTTAAATTTAGAAAGAAAATCAATAAGACAATTTAATAATTAAATTTATTCAATTGTGGAGGAAAACTAGAAAGTGGGTAATTTTAAATAAATAATAAGAATTTATTTAATTATGAGAAGACATAAATAATTAATGACATATTAAGTAAATAAATAAAGTTTATTTATTTAAATAATCATGATGAAGTAATAATTAAATAAATTTAGGAATTTATTTAATTATAGAGTGACATAAGCAATTAGTGACGTATTTAAATAATAAATGTAATTTATTTATTTAAATAGCCAAGAGCAATAAAAGATGTGAATTAATCAAATAATTAAGAACTATATAATTAATAGTTGACATTGGACTATAGGACATAATTAAATATTTTAATTATGTTGAGATGAAGCATGATATAGAAGAATGTGGTTTGTGGGTCTAGGCCATTTTTACGTGTCTACACTATCCTCTCCGACAATTATGGAAGTATGGATATTTGCACTTTTGGAGAGAGATGTTTGGCCAACTAGAGGAGAATGAGATCTTGTTGAGACCTTATTAGCTTGTACTATAGTGGCCGGACCATATGAGACAGATGAGGAGAATTCAATTGGAGAGATTTCTAGTTGGTTGGAATGATCACATAGTATGTCCCTTCTAGTGTGATCGAGTCATCCGTCAGTTTGGACAGATTCAAAAACCACCTAGGCAACGATCATCTTTCAAGAGGTCAGTGCAGAGTGCCTAGAGGCTAAGTGATACAACACAACTCACTTGAGAGGATGCCATCACTAGTCACTCTGATTATTCTGATCATGATCAACCACTGGTCTTCGATGTAGATGACATTGGTACCACATTGGATCAGGAGGAGTGGTGGATAGCATCATGAAAAACTCTGGTGTTTTTGATTGATGAGCTCATAGGGGGTGAAAGATCATTACTAGATGTGGGAGATGAGAGAGAGGATAGAGTCAAGGAGACATGCTATAGGGTTGTAGACATATTTATTGACATTATTGATGAGGATGCAGACCTAGATTATGATGGACAAGAGGGAGAGGAAGAGGATGAGGATGAGGAGCCACCCCTAAGTGTGGGTGATGAGGAAACATTTGATGATCGATATGAGTGGGGAGAGACCTCAATGATTCATATGACTAGATCTCAAGAAACAGTAGCAGTAGGAACTAGTACTCATAGCCAAGGAGAGGCTAGGACAACATCCATACCCCCTGTATAGGATGAGGTTGATATTCCTTATCGTAATGGAGATATAGGTGATAATATTTAATTTTATGCATGTACTTTGTACTTTCATGTGGTATTTTATGTATAAATATCATGATGTATACTAATTATATTTTGTTGCTATCTTGGAGGGCCCACGAAGGATTGGCGAAATCTATACTATCAAGCAACTATGGAGATAGTGTCAGCATCCTTCGACAAGGAGGAGACAAACTTGGATTATGTGCCCTCACCTATTGTGGAGCAATATCTATAATCATTGAGACCCGTCGCAACACTTCAAGTAGTGTATGGGAGCTTGACGAGACAGGTTCACCAAGCTAGAACTGTCATTGTGTACTCTGACTAATTTTGAGAGACTGGAGAGAGAGGTGATATGGCTATAGGAAAAGAGGGATCAGATAGTTGGAGAGCATCGGGTGGAACTTCCATGGATGGAGGGGATGAATTTTGTGATCAGATTCACTAGATCACAATCACGATCACACACAACCATCTCTCAACATCTGGCTATTGATGCAACATGAGTACTAGATCTTGAGGGATCTATTAATCATAGTCCCTAGTGACACTATATATTTTGATGATATGTACAATTTTATATATATATATATATATATATATATATATGCATGTTGATATTATATGTTGTGGTTTAATGTGTGAATGTTAAAGAAAAATGTGATTAATTAAATAACCTATAGAAGATTACTTAATTAATCTCGTCATGATTTAACAAAATCTATGTGATCTATGTAAAAAATTGTTTGAGTTTCTATTAGATACAACATGAATATTAAGTATGTTATATACTTATAAATTTAAAGTAACATAACACATAATTGGGAATTTTGAATAGTATGAAACCTAAAGCAATTAAAAAATGAATTAAATAATCACTTTAGTGTTCAAGACACATACATAACAATTTTTCAAGAATGAAGAAATGAGAAAGCATAGAGGATATAATTCCATAGCTCTAACAACACTACTTGATAACTCATACCATTCAAAAGGGGATTAGACATAATACCAATGCAAATGCACGACATTAATATGATCTTTAAGAGGAATTTTATCTCACTCAGTTAATGTATAAGAACCAAATCCATAATTAATATTGACCATGTAGGGGCCTAACCAATTAGGACTGACCTTTCCTTTTTCAGCGTAGTCGATGGTAGTGTTCCGTTGATTTTCATTTAAGACTAAATTACCCTTGTTAAATGTCTGAGGGATGACACCAATATCATGTTTTCATTGTAATTTTTTATTTTAAGCTTGAAGATGTTGGAGAGTGTTAATGTGATGTTCATCAATAATTTCAAGCTGATGTAATCATTGGTGTGCATAGGTGTCATTATCGACAAGACCTTGGAGAGAAATATGTAATGTTGGGATTTCTAACTCTAAAGGTACGATAGCCTTGGTACCATAAACAAGGTTGAAATGTGTATTTCTCGTAGAAGAATGAACACTTGTGTAGTAGGCCCACAATGCATATTGTAATTGCATGTGTGAGTATTTTTGATTTAGATTAATGGTTTTCTTAAGGATTTGTTTGAGGATTTTATTAGTGGTTTCTTCTTGACAACTAGATTGTGGGTAGTAAGGTGTTGAAAAGTGATGTTGAATGTGGAAGGTCTCTAGGAAGTTCTTAACATCATTATCTTTAAGTGGTTCTTCCATTGTCTGAAACTAATGTGGAAGGAAGTCCAAAGTGAGCGTTGATGTGTTACAATAAGAAACGACATATCACCTTAGCAGTTGTGGATCGGAGAGGAATAGATTCGACCCATTTGGTGAAATAGTTAGTGCTTGTGATGATAAACGTATGTCTAGTGGAAGAAGGTGGAGAAATTTTTCCAATTAGATCCAATCCCCACACACTAAATGGCCAAATAGGGATTGGGGCATGGAGCTCAGAAGTAGGAGAATGAATCAAATTGTTATGTTCTTGGAATTGATGGCATCGCTTAACATACACATAACAATCTTTTTCCATATTTTTCCAGTAATAACCCGTGCGAAGGAGTTTTTTACTAAGGTTTTTCCTCCAAAATGACCTCCACAAGTGCTAGAATGGGCTTATTCTAGGGAAATATGACTTTCAAAATCCTTGAGACATTGCAAGAGAATTCCATCAAAGGATTGTCTATACAATGTATTAGCAAGGATTATGTACTTAGTGGCTAATGTTTTGAGGTGAATGTGGGTATTTCTAGTTGTAGGCTTAGGAATGGTACCATCATTTAAATAGTTATATATGTTATCATACCATTCACATGAATTATCTAGGAATGTGGGGAGGACATCATCAGGTTTATCACTGATGTAGGGTTTCATGATAAGAGAAGCCACACTAGCCATTGCATCTTCATGCTGATTATCTTTTCAAGGGATGTTATCAATGGTGAACGAGTCAAACTGCTCTAACAAGGTTGAGATGAGATCCCTATATTGCGATAATTTATCATGTTTAGTTTGAAAGAGACTGTTGATCTATTTAATCATTAATTATGAATCACCATATATCTTGATGTCTTTTATTCCCATGACTAGGGTGGAATATAATATAGAAATTAATGCTTCGTACTGATCTAGTTTATTCATAAATAGGAAATTTAGGCGATATGAAAAGGGAATAGGCTTACCTACAGGCTAAATTAGTATAACTCCAACACTAGAGCCTGTTAGACACTTGGATCCATAAAAGAATAATTCCCATGTAGGAAGTTCTATGGTCAATAGATTATCATCAAGAAAATAATCATTGATGGGTAACACTATAGGGGAAGGAACATTGGCTAAGTGGGCGGTTAAGGCTTGGCCTTCGATTTCTTTTTGGGAAAAAAACTTAAGGTAAAACTTAGTTAACAACATTACCCATTTAGCAAGATGTCCTGAAAGGTTTATTTTATTGAAAAGATATTTGAGAGGATCAAATTTGGTCATCACTTGTATTTCCACATTTAGTAAATAATGTCACAACTTCCTAGTAGAAAATAAAAGAGCGAACATTATTTTTCAATTGTTGTGTAGCATATTTTATATTCGATGAGAGTTCTAGTGATGTAATAACCAAGATGCTATTTTCCATTGTCATCTTCTTGAGCCATTAATGCAGCAAGAGTGTGGGAAGAGGCAGCGATGTAAAGGATGAAGGGATTTTTTAGTATAGAAGGTTGTAAAATAGATGGCGTTGCAAGATATTATTTCAAACTATCAAAGGCCCGTTTACAATTTTCATTCCAATAAAAGTTGACATCCTTCTTGAGGTGTGTAAAAGGTAATATTTGATTAGCTAGGGATGTGACAAAATGATGGATGGATTGAATGCTTCGTTGTGTTGTGCGTAATTGGGAAATTTTACGAGGAGGTGGCATGTTAATTATAGGGTCAATTTTCTTCGTGCCCACCTCAATGCCTCTGTGAGACATGATAAACCCTAAAATTTTATCGCTATCTACTCTAAAGACACTTTTTTGGGTTTAGGCACATGTTATAATTACACACTCACTCGATGATTTGTCGAAGAACATTCACATTATCTTGTCAGGTTGAGGATTTAGCTAGAATTTCATCAACATAATATTCTAGGATTTTATATATATAATCATGAAATATTGATGTTATTTCTCATTGATAAGTAGCATTGGAATTCTTTAATCCAAAAGGCATCATAACCCAACAAAATTTTCCCCAAGTGGATGTAAAGGTTGTCTTGTATTGATCTTGTGGGTTGATGAAGATTTGATTATATCCTAAAAATCCATCCTAAAGGATAAAAAATCATGTCCAATAGTTGAATCCACCATCATGTCGATGTTAGGAAGAGGAAAGTCATCCTTTAAAGAGGCTTTGTTCAAGTATTGAAAATATATGTATATCCTAACATGATTATTAGGTTTAGCAACTATGACAATGTTTGATATCAAGGGAGAGTAATTGATAGGTCAAATGAAACCTATGTCAAGGAGTTTTTCAAGTTCTTCTTTAACATGCAAGGCTATCTTAGGGTTGATTTTTCATATATTTTGGTGAATTAACTTTGCATTTTCAGCAAGGAATATGTTATGAGTGACTATATTTGGATCTATTCCAGGCATATCGAAATATTTCCAAGCAAATAGTTTAGGAAAAGCATGAAGCAAGGATGCAAGATCCTCTTTTTCTTCATCATCAAGGCACTTCCAATTTTTAATGACTTTGTCTTTATGATCTATGTCCATTGGAATGTCAAGGGTGTCCCCTAAAGGGAGTGCATTTGACTTAGGAATTTCTGGATCATATGGTTTTGTACTTGTGGGAGTTTCATTAATGTCAATAATGTTGAGCTAAGAACTTATCATAGCACAAGAGGAATATCTCTTGGAGATAGAAGTCTCATCCGAAGAACCTAATAGGTATTTCAAAGCTTCATCATCATCAACATAGTCGAAGGGTGGGGACTCCATATCAAGGAATTCAGGATGTTTGAGCATAAGATTGGTTCTTGGTGCACATGTGATAGTGTTGATGTTGAGGGAGGGTCACTAATTTTATTTTGTAGTTTTAGAAAAAGGAAAACCATAGACTCGTCTTAGTTTCCTTTATATTAGGTTCAATGGGAACGTGAATACCTTGCTCAGGATTTCCACATCCTTTACCATTGTAGACTAATTGATTCACAAGATCATATTCTTGTCTATAGAGTATTTCTATTTCCTATGGGTTAGGTGGTTGTTGATAATCTATCTCATTAAATTTTGTTGTGTATGTTGCATTTTCTTCCAAAGGAAATGAGGTAGATACACATGGAAATGTTTTTCTTCATTCTGGGTAGAGAGGACCATTGGTTGTTCCTATTTGTCATCCTCCTTTTGTGTAACAATAGACTCACCCATAAATGAAGGTGTGAATTATAATGATCTACAATTATCACCAAGTAAGTTAAAATTTGATTCATCTTCTGGTTGATTCTTCTCAAAAGGAGCGATGTTGGAGGTAGGAATTAATGTGTTGAGATGACTTGATGTTCTCTTTTCAAGTTGTAAGCAACTTTCAGGCTCAGGATCTATGTCAATTTGATAAAAAAAATTATTATAGACATATTTCATTTTGCGATGAAGGGTCAAGGGTACCGCATGCATCTCATTAATCTGAGGTCTTCCCAAGAAGATATTATAGGAAAGGTCATATGGCGTGACATGAATAGGAGTTTCCAGCATAACCATTTCGATGGTAATAGGTAAAGTGATGATGCCAAGGGGTTTCTTTGTAACATTATCAAATCCTCTAATGTATAAGGAATCATATTTTAATTTTGATTTATCCACACACATTCTAATGAGAAGCTTTGCATTACACACATTAAGGGCATAGCCATTGTCAATGAGGGTCATTTTATGCCTATCCAATCATACTAGGCTATTATCATAAAAGCTTCATTTTTTTCATAACTCTAATGAAGGGAGCTCATGTTGTTAGAAAGTAATGTCTACATTTGTTATATTCATTTAGTTTAGGAGAGCTGCCACATCATTAGAATTCATACCAACAGGGACCAATATCTATTGCAATTTTTTTTTTGTAGACAGTCAAAATAATCAACTAACATAGTGCATCAAATCTTGCTCTAATTAACATAAAATTCCTCTATTAATCAAATAAAGTAATTTATTTGATTAATTCACGAAGGTGCATCATACTTGATTAAATAAATCAAATTATTTAAGTCCTCAAGGTACTCTTATTTGATTTAATAAATCAAAATGATTCAAAACAAATATCATAAATTCATAAAATTCCTCCAAGTTAATTAATCTGAGTTAATTAACCTCTAATCCCAATTACCCATCCTCTAGGTTTTGACTCAACCTAGGTCAAACCTAAACCCTTGACTAATCCATTCACTTGCACATGAAATTCATTTTCATTAATTATCTAATTATCCCTATTTTCCCTCACAAGGCATATTCCCAAGGAATATTCCCTCATTAACTCCATTTGTTTGACTTTCTTTCCCAAAAAAATTTCCCCCCAAAATGTCTCAACCATATGTATGCATTTAAAGCCATCTTACAAAATTAAAATCCACCTACTTGCATTTACTTGCACATTCTCCAAAATGTACTCATTCCTCCTCCACTAGCATGTTGACAAGTGGCACTTTTCCATTGGATCATGTTTAGTCCCACATTCCTCCCATCTCTCCATCTCTCAAACCTTCCTATAAATACAGGGCACTTCTTCTTCAAGATCATCCAAAATCTTAGCATTCTCACGGTAGACACTGAAAATTGTTCTAGGCCTGCGAGTATCACTTTCGGCATAATTTTCTATTGTCCATGATCACGATTAAATAATGTTAATTATTTAATTATTTCCTAGAAACATCTTTCTTCTATTAATTTTAAACCTTTAATTATTTGATTAATTCTTTGTGACCCTTATTCAACTTAGATTAATTAAATAAATCATATTTATTTAATTATGTCGCTAATTAATTAATTCTCTTTCTGAATTAAATAATTTATTATTTAATTTACCTCCAATCATATTTCGACTATAATTAAATATTCATTTTAAATTATTTAATTATTCAATTAACCTTTTCAACAGTCTATTAAATAAATTATTATTTATTTAATTAAATCATTTCAATTTTGAATGTTGAATTAAATTAACATTTAATTCATAATTAATTGTTTCTATCAGATTCTTCTATTGTCCAGTTAACTAATTATTCACTCACGATCTGACTCGAGATCTATTTAAATCTGTCAGTTATCTCTTGATTCAATATCTAATCGTCTCTGCGAAAAGTACTCTCTGTCACAACCAGTCAATTAACTAGTTCTAACTCATATGCATGAACATATTTATTAATTAAATATCTTTATTTAATTACTTAATTAATTTGTGCATTCAAACATATCATTCTCTCCATTCTAACTTTATCATTTGCATTCAAAGTCTAATTCTTCTATTTTAAAAGACTTTCAACTGAAGATTAGATCATTTATTTAATCTTGAACTCCTATTCTTTCTATTTTTGAACATTCTTAACACCAGATTAAATTATTATTCTAATTTAATCTTTATCTTGCATAATTTCCCAACTCACATTGTAATGGACATAGAATCTCACATCGAATGACATTCATCAATCTCGATCATTGATCTCTCTTTCAAATCTGAGCTGATCGTTCGAAAACCAACTTTCTATAAATTGGCTGATCTTTGCCAGTATTCCTTCTCCTCAAATCAATACACTTTTTGGAAGAACTTAATCTTTGATATTTTTCTTAGATATACATAAAGGCTATGCTTGCATACATACAAAAAATCTGAGGTCAAGAATATAGACATGGAAAAATGGAGAAGGACAAACAAGATAATTCGACAAAATGGATAGATGTTCGGTGAGGTTGTTTCATATTATTGCTTTATTTATTGTTTAGTTTATTTATCTCATTCTTTGTTGTTTGATTTAGATTTATGCATGTTTAGATTAGATTTAAACATCTTATTGTGCAACACTTCATTTTATCTATGTCAGATTTGGTGAATCCGACGTGAAGCACACTTGAAACTTCACGATTCCATTCTGCTTTTCCATTTTATTTTTATAGGTATCGTATGGTAAAGCACATCTAACTGACTAAACGATGCATTTGAGTTCATGAACCGCATTTGACAAATACTATGATGCATCTAACCACACAAGCTACATCTGAAACCTTCTCCGACGCATCTGACTTTCACCATCATGACACATCTGTGAATTGAAACGATGTATCTGGCTAGTATTAATATCTAATTTTTTAACTTCCATATTTTCACATTTTGATAATTTTAGGTTTTATTTTATTTTTCACTAATCTTTTGTTTACAGCTGTGTTATAGGAGGATAACACTATTTTCGCAGGATGAAGCGTAGAAGACTTTGAAAACCAAAACCCCTTATTTTTAGCAAGACAAATGATGAAGAAAACCAATAAACTACTAATCAATTATAGGCAGGACCTATTGTGAAGACCTTAAATATTTAAAATTAATTGTTGTGTTTGGTAGTTAGATAATTGTCATTTGGCTTAATATTAACCAGTGCTCTCTTTGTCTAGTGCAAAAGAAAATTTTGTAATTACCCTTATGGTTCAGTATATCGAAGTATCCTCTACCCTTGCACATTCGTGCGATCCTAGGTGTAAGAGAAATGGTTACTGACTCTAGAACTTGGGCCTATCTTTGTGGAAAAAAGTACTCACCCCAAGATGACTCAGACTAGTAACACACTTGTTGCCAATGACTTCCAACTGGTATATAAAAGTGGATTTTTGGGGGAAACCCTAAAAATCACACTCACTATTCTAACGAGAAGGACATAAATGGTCTCTTTCCCTACTGGATGGTGCCCCACAAATTAAATAACCTTACTAAAAACCTTGTTGTAGTTTTTCCAAAATCCTATTTGTTTACTGGTGCAGCAAGTCAGACCTGTGAAGCCATCTCATATTCTCACGGTTCATGTGTAGAGATGAAATGTATGCCATGGGAGTTTCATGGGTACATTAGCTTGTCTACCTCATATAAGTGAGTGTCATGGAGGGGAGCCAGTGGGGTCAAGCTACTAGTCATCTGCCTTGAATATGCATAGCTAGAGAAATCCAATTGAGAACTCAATAAATACTATCCAACACAGCCTAGGTTGTACTTGTCTTTTGATTTTAACAGATTCATACACATCAAACTAAAAATACTCTGTATTATGTGCTTGTTTTTTCTTTATTTCTCAAAACTTGATCATTAAACTGAGTCATTTGTAACATTTTCATCATAAAAATGCAACTGTACAAACCAAAGTCGCAACTGTCATATCTTGAACCGCATTGTCTTATTGATTTGCAACTGTTATATTTTAAAACTGCATGTGTTTTTGTGAGCTGTAACTATTAAATGAAAAACCGCATGTTTTTATCAACAGGTTTTATTGAACATAGATTTTATATTTTGATTCGCATATACTTTCTGAGTTGCATATGTTTCATGAATCACATCTTATTTATGAGTTGCATCTGTGAGAGAATTAAACCACATCTTTCATAAAAGGTTGCATTTGTCTGTCAACTTTTGAGACTTGGTTTAGTCAATTAACCACATCTAAAAAATGAAACACATCTATCAAATTTATCAATGCATCTGAAACGTGAACCACAATTGACTGTCAATAGAAATTTTTGAAAAACTATGAAACTCAGTCCAAAAAAAAAACTATCTTTTTCGCTTTTGTTTCTTACGATCAACCTTGGACAAAAACTTGAAAAAATTGCTCAAAACCCTTGCATTACTAGTTGTCATTCACCTCTTAGTCGTAGTCATCATAAGCTGCAAAAATTTAGACACCCCATAGGAATTTGCATATCATTGAATAGAAAAACTTTCTAGCATCATTGGATACATTCATGCTCTAATTTTTTATTATCATTGAACCTAGTCACTATTATTCTATTAGTGAATCTTTCCATCTCAACAGTCTAGTTTGGGAAATTCACCTTGTCATTTGTCTTTGTCCTAAAATCAGGTTCCTTGGTAAAGTTAGATCATTGCTTTGATTTATTCCATAGGTGGTAGGTTATACCCATCTTAGAATCATTTACCATCATAATCTACTCAAAAAATTTGCATACGTCATCCTAGTATACGTCATTTTAGATATCCTTAATTTTTAGTGACATCGTTTATATTCAAAAAATCCAAAAAACATAGAAATAGGACATATCTGTTTTTAGACATAGTTTGCATTACCTCATTTTGAGAAACTTTTCATGGTTGAAACAATGTCTAAGAAGAAACATAGATCAATGTTGAACCCTAACAAATTTGTCAATCCTTTCGGAAACCAACCATCAGGGAAAGAGATACCACACAAAATGTTTCTTGAAAAACACATCACTAGAGACATGCATGGATAATTTTTTGTTGAAGACATAGACACCGCCGTACAAGATCCTGAGTTTGCATCCTTTATGGATGAGTGTTTGGAAAATTATCCCCAATGATATCTATCAAAGTTGCTAGTAGAAGGTGCCACACTACCATCGGAATTTGATGGTCACACTTTTAAAATAGCATCTACTCAACCAATGCAAACCATAACTTCAAGTGTCTTTGTTCCTCAAATTACCATAACAATACAAACTGGCATACTTACTCAAACATCATCAATTGTAAACACAAACCCATTCAACATAACACAAGGTTTACAATTCACTACGGGAGCATCTCCATCAAACCCCTTTGGCACAAACACTACTGGTAAACAATCCAAAGTTAGCACGAACACAACTATACCAAATCATAACATTCCAACAAGAAATATTCCTATACCAAATCAGAACATTCCGACAAGAAATATTCCTATACCAAATCAGAACATTTCGATACGAAATATTCCAATACCAAATCAAAACATTATGATAGGATATATCCCTACACCGAATCAAAAAATTCAAACATGATATACTCCCTCACCAAATCACAATCCATCACACAACATATCATTTAAGAACACCTACATTGATCCCAACAACGCAAACAACATGTCCTTGACACAAGTAGATGTTCTCCAAAATCAAATGGAAATCCTTCAACAATAGATCAAAAACATGTCTATGTCAGGAAAATGAACCATCTCAACACAAGATTTATGTCCATGTCCTTTTGAAAAAGCGCTATACATGACACCCTTCCCACACATATACATTATACCGAATCTACCTAAGTATAATGGGAGGAGGAATCCTTTAGAACACATTAGAGAATTCTCTACAATATGCATGGACATATCATATGAAACCACATAATTGATAAGACTATTTCCACAAAGTTTTGTCGGGATAGCACTGGAAAGTTTCTCTAAACTACCATATGGCATATTATCATGGAGTGAATTAGATGAGAAGTTTGTGGAACACTTTTCCTTCAACATAGACAATGAAATAAAAATATCTACCTTGTGTCACACCATGCAAGAAGAAGGAAAAAATTTCACCACTTTCTTCCAGAGATGGAGAATTTTAGGTAGTATATGTCTAATTGAGATACCAGAAAAACAAAAAGTCATGATATTCCTTGAAAATATTAATTCAAAATTGAGAAATGACTGAAGATTACATTGTTGTACCTCTTTCCTAGACTTGGTGCAAAAGGGTATTATCCTTGAATTTGGCCATATTGACAAAGGAGAAATTAAAGTACCAGGTAGAAATCTAGTTGTTCAACATCAAAACGCTCCCAATGATAAAAACAAGTTATGGTCTAGAAACAAAAATGTTACAAATGACGATATTGTTGATGCTAATACCCTACATGTGAGACCTGTCATAACACTTAGAGGTTATGAACCCAACCAATACATGACAAGTAATCCAAATCAAATGATTTTTTTGGTCCAAAATTCACAACAACGATGACCACAAAGGAGATTTCCTAAATGTAAGTTTAGATCATTAGGGAAACTAATTGAGACAATTTTTAAAGAGTTGATTAAACATGATCTCCTAAAACCTCTAGAACCAAAATAGTATGATCCTAGACAGTTTAAACACTCATGGTGGGATGATAACGCCTATTGTCAATACCATCAAATGAAGGGACATAACCTATAACAATGCAGATAACTGAAAAACACCATACAAGATTTTGTTGAAGAAAGAACTATAGAGGTCAATGGGTAGAAAAATACCAAGAAAAGTGATCACAAGGTCTTCACAGATCCATACCATGACCATGGGAAAGAAAGAGCCTCTAGTTTAGGAACTAAGAATAATACCTTGGCCAATTATAACAGTGCTAAGTATGATTATAAACCAGGTACAATCATAAGTCACCTCTAAGCTGCAAATAAAAATATCCATACCATCACCATTAAGAAGCATCTTGAATGTGCTATAAATACACGTAGAACTAAGATAACCCTTCCAGATCCTTCTTTTGAGCCACCTAAACAATCTTCAAAGTCTAAGTATAATTTTCTTGATCAACTAAGCAAGACCCCAACACAAATATCCATCTTAGAACTGTTAACTTTATCACCAGATCATCGAGCCATTCTCGAAAAATCCTTACAAAGCACAATTGTCCCTACCAACTTAGATGTCAATAATTTTGAAGAAATGGTAGGATGCTTAACCAATTCCCATCATGCCATATTTTCTCATTAGGATTATTCAACTGAGAAGACCGATCATAATGACCCATTACACCTTGAAGTCCCAGTCCATCAAATGAAAGTTAGATGAGTCTTGGTAGACAAGGGATTAGGTTTGAACCTTTGTACCCTAAAATTGGTTAAGGAATTAGGATTCTCAAAAGCATGTGTGGAAACCACTAATATTAAATTCATTAAGGCTTACGATGATGAGGAAAGATCATCCAAAGGATTTTTTACTCTCCCTATCAGGATTGGCCCTGTAGTTATGGATAGTAGCTTCTAAGTATTGCATCTCAACCTTCCATATAACCTTTTGTTAGGTATACCTTGGATACATGCAATGCATTTTGTACCTTTCACATATCACCAGTGTCTTAAATTCTTGTATAATGGTACCGAGATCATGATTGATGGCGATCCAGATCCTTTTCAATATTGTAAAAGCCTACAAGAAATTCCACAACGATAGGTTCCAATTAATCAAGAAGCCTCATCATCTACTTTATCCTTGTACATTGATCCATCAACTCTTACCAATTCCATTTCCTCATAGCCACCATCATCCACTCCTAAGGTCGAGATCCAAGACAAGGGCTACAAAGAGTATCACATAAAGACATCCTATTATGTTAGTTAGCTATTTCCACCTAAGACATATGCTTTACCCATAGCAAATAGGAGACAATCCATAGTCATATTTCATGTTCCTCCTACAATGACATTGACAAAATGGGGGGAGTTAAGTGAAGAAGTTGTGGACCAAGATGATATTACCTCCTAGTTGTACCGGGAAGACAATGAATACCCCTCACCATCTATTTAAATAGCTAAGGATCGATATGGAAAAGGATTTATGATAATACAAAGAAAAGGCTATGATGGACATAGTGGGTTAGGACTACATCAAAATGGAAGGACTGAACTGATCATTCTCTCAACACGACCAAAAGGCCTAGGGCTAGGGTTTCAACAACTTAGAATTGGATTTTCTAGTACTCAATCACCATTTCAAGAGGAAGTAAGTGCTTATGAAGACATCGAGATATCTCATGAACCACTTGACCCAATTTACGATGAATCCCCTGACTCAAGTGACTATGAATAGGATTCCCTTTCCTCTACTAGCACCATGAACGTAGATAAGTTAATTGGGGAACTTGACAAAATGATAAAACCCCTATCAAATCCATCTAGCCCCTATCATAAAAATGCTTTGTCCAAAGAAGAATGGCTTAAGAATTATTATTGGGAAACCCTTGATCCTGCATCTTGGGCACCTGAGGAACCATATTTTGATGACCTAGCCCTTACAGTAGTCCCACATCAGATTTTACCTACCCATAGGAAAAATTAAAAAAAGTAGTCTAAAAATTTTGTGACCATGTTAACCACTCTATATTCACCTTGTTAGCCTCCACATTTGATAACTCCGATGATGACATGCCCCTCGTTAATCCACAACTTATCGACTAGGATCAATAAGGTACACCCATCTTAGACATATTTGAGAATGATGAAGCAATAGCTGAGTTCATGGGACTTCAAGAAGGCATGCCAAGAGGGGATCATAAAGCTGGATTTGCCATACACTTGGATGAAAAAACATATTTTGGGAAGTCTATTTACACCTCTAGTCACAAAAGTGAAAATAAAAATAAAAACAATGAAAATGAGAAAAATGACAAGTCCCTAGGTGAAAACCGAAAGGAGCCTTTGGACAAAGAAATAGTAAAAATAAAAGACATATCTGAGGGTGAAAACCTTTCTGAGGCACCTAAGGATTGAGTTTTTAACATTCTCCCTGTTGCCTAGGAAAATTCACCAATGTTAGTAGAATATTTTGTTTAGGTTATCACAAACATAGAAGAAAACCCTTGGGTAATATACTTTGCCACCTCTTTGACAGAGACAAAACAAGAAGAGTTTTGAGACTTCTTCACAAAGAGATATATAAAATTTTCATGGTCGTATGCTGACATTCCCGGGCTTGATCTAGATCTAATATTACACCATCTACCATTACAACCAGGTATTAAGCCCGTCAAACAAAAGATAAGGAATATGTATCCACAAATTTTTGTATTGGTTAGAGCAGAACTTAAGAAACTATTGGATGACGGATTCATAAGATCCATAGACTATGTAGACTGGAATTAAAATCTTGTGCTAGTGACTAAACCAACTAGGGGCATCCACATTTGTACAGACTTTATAGATATCAACATGGCATGTCCTAAGGATGACTTCCCTTTGTCGAACATTGACATGATAGTGGACCTTACAATAGGATATGAGATGCTATCCCTCATGGATGTTTTCTTTAGGTATAACCAAATCAAAATTGTAGCTGAAGACCAACACAGGACAACTTTCACATGTTTGTGGGGAACATACTGCTAGAATGTTATGCCTTTTAGGCTCAAAAATGCAGGAGCTACATATCAACATGCAATGATGACTATTTTCCATGACTTTTTACATACTCTCATGGAAGGCTATGTTGATGAAATAATAGATAAATTAGTAACAAGGAAAGACCATTTGAAATTTCTAGACAAGATATTCCAAAGGCTATAAAATTACCAAGTCACACTAAATCCAAAGAAATGTGTCTTTGGAGTGAAATCAGGGAAACTTCTAAGATATATCATTTCTTGAAGAGACATTGAAGTCGACCTAGTGAAGGTCAACACTATCATATAAATGCCTCCCCAAGCCAACATTGGTCAACTAAGAACACTATCAGGAAGATTACAATCCATCGAGCGCTTAATAGTACAACTAGCAGACAAAATACATCCATTCCAACATTTGTTGAAGAAAGGAGTACCATTTGTATGGACACCTAAATGTCAGGAAGATTTCCAATAGATCAAGGATTATATACTTGTTCCACCTATGTTAATGCCACCTACAAATTACAGACCTTTGATACTTTACATTTCAACAACTCAGTCAGCATTAGGAGCCCTTCTCACACAAAATGATGATCAAGGTCATGAAAGGGTAGTGTACTACATCAGTCATACCTTGGTGGGATATGAAATAAACTATAGTAACATAGAATGTGTTTGTCTTGTGGTAGTCTTTTATACTCAAAAAATTTGACACTATATGGTAAACTACCAAACCATGTTGGTCGCAAAGATGGATCCTCTCAAATATCTCCTAAGTAAAGAAACATTAATGGGCCGATTAGCTAAATGGGTGATGATATTTACTGAATATGAGATTCAATATGTGGAAAGGAAAGCTATAAAAGGACAAGTAATTGCAGACCAGTTAGCGGATGCACCCATGAAGGAAGACCATACTTTAGTGGTAGATTTTCCTGACGAGTTTATCTTCAAAGTTGACACTATAACCAAATGGAAATTATAATTTGACAGGTCACATACTAATGATGGTTTGGGAGAAAGCATAATATTTGTTACACCTCAAGGAAATACTTTTCCTAAATCATTCAAGATTTCTTTCCCTTGCACTAACAACATAGCGAAATATGAAGCCTTAGTGACAAGACTAAGAATGAAAGCCTAATGGAAGATTAAGAGTCTACATTTTTATGGGGATTCTCAGCTGGTACTCCGACAAGTAAATGATGATTATGAAACTAAAGATGAGAAACTTTCCCCATACAAGCACATGGATGATAGTTTTAAGCAGTACTTTGATAACATCACCTCTCAAAAAATACCACACATTTAGATCAAGACAACAAATGCTATGGAAACCATGGGTTCCTTCTTGGATATTCCTAGCAATGTGCTTAAGTTTGAGTTTTTGGTTGAACAAGTGTTGGTTCCTGCCTATGATTTCCCCGATTCCATGATGGTGTGTAAAATTTTTGGTCCTACTTACCCTTGGTACAAGGATGTATACGACTATTTAAATGGCCAAATATTACCTTTAGACCTGTCCAACAACCAACTTATAACCTTTATCTATAAGTATACCAAATGAAACATCATCAGAGATACCCTCTATAAACGTACTTTAGATAACACCTTAATGAGATTTCTCAATGCAGAAGAAGCAAAAGCAACCTTACGAGTGGTACATGAGGGTATATGTGGATCCCATTATAGCGGTCCTACTTTAGCACACAAGATTATGAGATTAGGTTATTATTGTCCTAGAATGGAAAATGACTCATATATCTTTTTCAAGAAATGTCAACAGTTTCAAATACATAGAGATTTGATATGTGCGCTAGCACAAGAGCTTCATCTAATTACTTCACCATGGCCCTTTGCCCAATTCAGACTTGACCTCATAGGTAAGATGCACCCTACATCATCCGGTGGCCATGATTTCATCATAACTTCCACTGAATACTTCACCAAATGGATTGAAGCTATTCCCATGAACTACATAACTGACACACAAATATCCAGGTTTATCCTAGAAATGATATAATTTTTTGGTATGGTGTACCTCAATCCATTATCACAGATAATCGTTGTTCATTCAAAAACCAAGAAGTCCACCATCTATGTGAAGAATTCCATATCCAACATCATTTTTCCACTCCATATTACCCACAAGGTAATGGCTAAGCCGAGGCATCTAATAAAACCATTATTAGAATCCTCAAAAAGATTGTTAATGAAATTGGTCATGACTGGTATTTACAGCTTAATAGTGTCTTATGGGCTTATCACACAAGCATCCATAGTCCCACCAGTGCCACTCCATACTCCCTAGTATTCAAATTTAAAACTATCTTACCTATTGAGGTTGAAATTCCTTCCCCGAGGGTATCCTTGAAAGGTCATATTGATGATGAAGAGTATCATGTATCCAGATTACATGAGTTAGAATTCTTAGACGAATGAATACATAAGGCACTAAATCATTTTCAAGAATATCAGAATTGTCTTCGTCACAGCTATAATAGGAAAGTTATAAATTGAAATTTAACATTGTTGACCTAGTCTTAATGGAGATCCCCAAGAATTAGGCTGAATGAGAAAAACTAGGTAAGTATTAACCTAATTGGTTAGGGCCCTATGTTGTCACATCACCTTTTGGATCAGGAGCATATCAATTCTCTACCCCTGAAGGAGAACCACTTTTGTCACAAATCAACAACCTTCATATGAAGAGGTTCTATATATAGCTTCTGAGAACTATTTCTTAATCTAAAAAATACAAAAAAATGGTTACCTTGATGAAAACCTAGAAAACAAGCATCTTTGTAACACCAAAAAAATTTAAAAAATCAACAAAATAGTAAAGAGAAATAATTCCTCCAATAGTGAAAACCACTTCGGTGGTGCTATGGATAAGTACCATGGTGAAAACCTAGAAAACAGGTGCCATGTGTAGTCGATTTCTCCCCTTTGTCTACCATCATTCCAATCAGACTTTTCACCTTCACTCATAATAAATGGTTGATTTAACCATTACTTGGAATGATTGAAATCAAGTCCACTTTGTCTCCCCACTCCATCATGTATGTCTTATTCCCAACTGGGGGAAAATCCTCGTTTTGTGTCATGTGGACCTTGTACATAGGAACCCAATGTCAAAAAATGTCCTGAAAATAATCCAAAAACATTAGAAAACTCCAAGAAGACCAAAAAAAAAAAAATCAAAAACGTGTCAAGAATCCGAAAAATAGATTCAAAGTCAATTGTGTCAAGTCAGTCGTAGACATAATCAAAATTTGTTGCCTTAGAGGCATTAGGTTTGTCTATCTAAGTTCCTCACATCTCACACACATAAAATCAAACTTATTCTTTGTACATATCAAAGTCAGTGGTCATGTCAAACTATGAGGTCTTTGTGTGTACAACATAGGAAAGGCTATCAATCGATGAGCCCCCGAGGCTGCACTAGGTGATTCCATTAGGTTTTATCACATTCACTATGACACACATTGCATATAATCAACTTAAGTACATATCTTTAGTCAATTATGTCAGTTAAACTCTGGTTGAACTACGAGGTCTTTGCATGTAGAACATAGGAAAGGCTATCAATCGATGAGCCCCCGATGCCACACTAGGTCAGTCCTTTAGGGTAAATCATCTCAAGTCATGCACTATCAACGCACACACACACACTCATAATAGTCAAGGCATCAAAACAAGTCATGCATCAACAAGGCAAACATATCAAAATTGTCATCAAGTCAAAATCAAACACATTGTCAAAGTGATCAACTTATGTCTTAAGCAAGATATATCTTTCTTGTCAATGGACATCGTCAATTGTCACAACCTTATGTAGCTTGTCACGTCAACGAAATCAGGCTCAAACATCTTATACAACACATGTCTTTTTGAAACCATGCTTTGTCATGCCTTACATAGATAGTCACCAAGTTGAAACTAGACCCAATGTCTTATATGGTATGTGTCATCCCTCGCATTGAGTTATGTCAAACATTAAACAATCACACAAGATCAAGTTTTGGTAAATAATTTTATTGGATTTTTGACTTTATATATTATTTTGTCTTATCTTTTTATCGATTTGTGCATGATTCTGGTTACTAGCTTTCTCAAGGATTCCCTTGAAGGATTTAGAGAAGAAAGGATGTCCCAAAACTCTTTTTCTTTGACTGTTGTCTGTCAAATGTATTTTAAAATGTGTATTTTGAGTCATGTTAGTAGTTTCCTCAAGTATGTCCCATGATAGATTTAGAGGAGCAATGATGTCTCATGACCTATCTTTTCTTTGTTTATTTTATGTGGTTTGTCTAGACAAAAAGACTAGGGAAATCTATCCCTTAGTATGAGTTATGACACTCCTTGTCTGCGACTGTTTATTTTTTGCAAGTGGATGACTTTGTACACTATGGTCTATCTCATAGCATGGTGTGTACTATCCATTTGTGTCAATCCTGCCCAATGATGGTAAAATGCAAAGGTTAGTATAAAGTTGGAAAAATATTGAAGATTCTACATTCTTCTAACAAACATTTCTAATACTATCATTTTGATTAATCCACGCTAACATTTTTTCTTTTTGGAATCTTCACCACCACTATCTATGTTCCTCTATCATTTTTATCTTTCATCTTATATTTTTCTCATCCATTTCAAGAGCACACTCATGTTCTTCAAAACAACCTATCCTCTCGAGGGGGCATACAACTACCTTCTCATCATTCTCCCTTTCACTAGGGAATATTTTTGATTAATTTCTTTGACACAACATGATAAACATTATTGTATCAAAGAGGGGCAAACTGTAGACACTGAAAATTGGTTTAGGCCTGCGAGTACCACTTTTGGCATAATTTTCTATTGTCCTTGGTCATGATTAAATAATGGTAATTATTTAACTATTTCCTATACACATATTTCTTCTATTAATTAAATAACCCTGTAATTATTTGATTAATTCTTTGTGACCCTTATTCAACTTAGATTAATTAAATATATCATATTTATTTAATTACGTCCCTAATTAATAAATTCTCTTTTTGAATTAAATAATTTATAATTTAATTTGTCGGTTATCATATTTCAACTATAATTAAATATTAATTTTGAATTATTTAATTATTCAATTAGCCTTTTCAACAGTCTATTAAATAAATTATTATTTATTTAATTAAATCATTTCAATTTCGAATGTTGAATTAAATTAACATTTAATTCATAATTAATTGTTTTTGTCACATTCTTTTGTCATCGAGTTAACTAATTATTCACTCACAATCTAACTCGAGATCTATTTAAATCCCTCAGTTATCTTCGGATTTGATATCTAATCATCTCTGTGAAAAAGACTCTCTATCACAACCAGTCAATTAACTAGTTCTAACTCATATGCATGAACATATTTATTAATTAAATATCTTTATTTAATTAATTAATTCACGTGTGCATTTGAACAAATCATTCTCCAAGTTCTAACTTTATCCTTTTCATTCAAATTCTAATTCTTCTATTTTCAAAGACTTTCAACTGAAGATTAAATCATTTATTTAATCTTGAACTCTTATTCTTTCTATTTTCGAACAGTCTTAAAACCAGATTAAATTATTATTCTAATTTAATCTTTATCCTACATAATTTCCCAGCTCATGTTCTAATTGACATGGATTCTCACATCACATGACATTCATCAATATCGATTGTTGATCTATTTTTCGAATCTGAGTCGATCATTTGAAAAACAAATTTCTATAAATTGGCTGATCTTTGCCAGTATTCCTTCTCTAGAAATCAATACACTTTTTGGAAGAACTTAATCTTTGATATTTTGCTTAGACATACATCAAGGCTATGCTTGCATACATACAAAAAATCTGAGCGCAAGAATACCGACATGAAAAAATGGAGAAGGACAATCAAGATAATTCAAGGAAATGGATTGATGTTTGGTGAGATTGTTTCATATTATTTATTTATTTATTGTTTTATTTATTTATCTCATTATTTGTTGTTTGATTTAGGTTTATGTATGTTTATATTAGATTTAAACATCTTACTGTGCAGCATTTCATTTTATCTATGCCAAACTCACTATAGGCATTTTAGAGTTCATCAATTGCATCTTGGCATAATTATCATTTGGAGCTTATCAAGGGTTGGAAAGGGCTAATTTCCATATCAAAGTAGCACCAAACCACTATGGGATAGGTATGAACATTTTTTTGTATGCTTTCATTTAGTTGATTTTTCTTTGGCATTTCATAGTTTTCTTTGCATATGCATCATGTTTAGATATCTCATACCTAGGAGCATATGATTTGCTTAGTTTAAAATAAGCTATGCTAATGTGTGTTGAAAGTTTAAGCTATTTTGTATCTTACATTTGGCGCTAGAAGGAGGGAAAATTAATAAATTTCATTTCTATGTTTCTATTTTTGGATAAGAACAATGAATAATGTTTAATGATAATCATCTTGATTTGACTTGATTTTAAGGCACAAATAGAATTTCATTGGAAAATTTCAAGCTAAAACCGAGCATCCTTAGAAGCGAGCCCTAGGCATGCGTTGAACACTGTAATCAACATTACAGTGTCAAATTTTTTATATTCCTTCTATAGCATGTCTTGAATGATTTTTCTCTGTTTTAGTCAAAAAATGAAAAAAAATCGATATATAATTGAGGGAACATTTTCATCTCGAGGGCTTAATTCTTGGAAAGTAATTTATTTGCTCGTATGCCTTTTAAATAGGACAAATTCATCTTTTTCATTGAACCCATGGCATTTTTGAATCTTTGTGTCATGTTGTTATCCGTGTGATAATTTCTAGTAGAGAAGTCTTCCATTTTGTGTGTTGCATTTCTTTAGTAACATCTTTAACATTGGCCTCCACATTTGGAATAGAGGAATGTTCTCTACAAATTATTATATAAGCATAGACAAGGAAAGAAAAGTAATACACGTTAGCAAATATTGAATTCAAGCTCTTAATAAACTATTTTTTCACTAATAGAAATGCAACAATCCATGAGTTGCACTGCACATTCTTAGAAAGTAGTTTCAGGCCTGGAAAGATGCCAATACAACACAACATAGATGTCTCAAGAGATTCACACATTGTTAGAAAGTAGTTTCAGGCCTAAAAAAGATGCCAAGACAACAGTTAAAGTGGTCTTCTGCAAAAACATATAGACATCAATTTATTTTGAAGATTGAATGCCTAATAGAGCTACGCCACCAATTTGACATATACAATAAGTTTCTAGCTCTTTTGAAATGCTCATCCAATAGAATGATGGCATTATAGTTAAGTCGATGTGGAATACAATGACCCACAACCTATTTGAGTGTTTTAAATGCTTGCTGAAAATCCCTCTAAGGAGATTCTTTGAAGATTTGTTTTTTTTAAACTAGCTACCAAGTGGCATAAGGAGGCACAGATTTCTTTTACTTCTTGCAATTATTTTTTTCTAATCATAGCTAATACTCTAGGTAAATTTATTTTATGTTTTTTTGAAAAGATAGTTTTAATAGATAAAGTCAAAGGAAATGAGAGCAGGATCCAGTTTTGTAGAGATATAGTAATGAAGGGAAGAGAGCAGGTGTAGGAGATCAAGTCGTCACTGTTCTTCCCTCTTCGCATAGACCAAATCTCCCATCCCCATGTCCTTATCGAGTTGAAAATCCAAGTATAATGTTTCTTCAAACTCCTATGTAGATTTGTATTAAACTGTCCTAAATTTATAAATTTCTTAAATGCTCAAGGTTGCTTCATTTAATCATATCATATTTATCTACATTGAATCGATGTAACCTTTTTACTTGTCTACATTAAATATTTTCTTTTCATATTTATTGTTTGCATGTGCTAGAAATGAAGCCTCTGAGAAAATTGATTGACTTGGTGACAAGGGTGTTAACTAGTTTGTATTTCTCTATGTTCGATATTCACTATTGGTTGTGAATTGTAAAGTTGTGAATTTATGATTTTTGTGATGAAATTTAACCTAAACACTTATTGCTAAAATTAAATTAAAGACTACTTGCAAGGCATCAATCATTAGATGTGTTCTTCATTCAGGATTTAATTTGACACATATTACTAAAATTATCTTGAATCGATAAAAATAAAAGCCTGCTTTATATCCCTTAATCATATCTTCGTGGAAATTTGACGGAGGCTACACAACATCATACCACAAAATTTTATTCTTCAATTAAAACCAATGGCGTATTATTTCATTTGAGTCTATCACATAACTCAAATCCATGAGTCATCATACTAGTTCCTCTATTAGAAGTTGAACTAGGTTGCACTATTGTATGTGAGGAGAAATCATATAGGATAGGATTTCTGAGTGTACTTTTGGGTAGTCATGAAAAGTCTTATCTTGTACCTAAAAGTTAGTAGAATTATTGATGGTCAGAAAATACAAGAGTAAAGGAATATCAAATTGGGAGAATAAAAAGTTTCTTCGTGCTCATAATTTTTTTTTCATGCTTTTGGGCATGTGCAGGATCATCATGGAAAAATAGGCCCTTAAGTGGCAATAAAATTCAAAAAAATCAGAGTTAGGCAACTTGACGTAAAAATTTGAATAAGTTAACTATTTTATTTCAAAAATATATAAGAATAGAATGTGTTGAAAATTGAATTAAGTTTCTAAACTACTAGGTTTATTTTTACTTTTAAAAAACTATTTGGTGAAAATTTGAAATTTCAATGTAGTAGTACTTAAATTTCAGGGAAAAAATAAGAAGTAGGTGTATGTCTGACCACGCTAACCATAATAAAATGATAATATTTTTTATAGTATTTTAGATATAAGTAGAAGACTCTTTTTCCAATGTGATACATATTTTTTTTTAATTTTTTCCCAAGTAAAAAACTAATTATGAATTTTTTATTACAAATTTTAAAAAATACAAAAACTCGTATGTCTGACCACCTTAACTTGGTCAAAACTTCATGAAATTCATTTTTTTTTTTAATCCTATAGTATGTGAAGCATAGAATGTTACACATGTTTCAAATTCAAAAAATGTGATACCCTTTGAAATCTATAGATGTTTTTCAATCAACCTATCAATGAGGACTTTATTCGTAATTCAAATAGAAAATGAATAATAATTATTTACTAAATTCAAAGTAAAGAATAATTTATATTGGTGGAAAGCTAAGAATCACCTTTAAAAACCCTTTTCATTTCATCAATTTTGGATTAAAAAAAAATTCATTAGCCACATGCGCCATCATATCACTTACATATTGCCACTTTTTGGCCCATCATGATCCTGCACATACCCTTCTAAAAATTTGATTTATTTTTTAATGCTCTAACCATTGTTGGTGTTTACAGAGACTTTGCATGATGGGGGTAACTTTTTTTATGCATTGGTTTACTAATTTTTTTTTTTTAAAAAAGTCTTATTTATGATAACTTTGTACTATTTATAGGTTGGCATTGGAATTGAGCATCGAGATTAAATAAAAAAAATCAGATTGGATTTGAAGAAAATTGATCCTTGAACATTGAAATTAATACTTGAAAAGGAATTTTTAAATGCGTGTTGTAATAATCTAGGGCTTCCATTTTCTGCTTTCATTTTCTGTTTTAGGCCAACTCACTTCTTTTTGGGGTTTAAAATTAACCATTGATTTAACATTTTCAAGTTGGTTAAAATTGAACCTTAGAAACACACTAGATTTCGATTTGGGCTTAACAATTGAATAGTAAAATTCACACTTCATCTTGGTGCTATAAAACAAATACATTACTTCTTTTTGAATCTAAAACATGACCAAGTGTATTTTATGTTTTGTAATCCCTTATCAAGAGTAAAATCATTTAAAAATATGTCTGCGCTTCTGTCGTACCTCATGGCGATCTAGAGAATCAATTTGTTTTTTATGATATTAAGTTGTATAAGTGATTGCCTCCACACTTCAATTTGGATTCTTAAAATTGAAAAAAACTTGCGAGTGTGAAGAAAAGGTATTGTGTGTGCTCCCACCTAAATGTGTTAGGTGGTCGAACTAAAAATACACTCCATCACTATTGTTCACCCTTAGAGAGCCTGCCTTGGTGGGAAAACGTACTCACCCCAAGGGAACAACTCAAACCGGTAACGAGCTAAATGCCAAGCTTCTCCCAACTAGTATATAAATCTGAATGTTGAGAAAATCACATCATTACAGGAACTCCTATGGACAATAAGGTGATACTATATGCATTTATCTTTCCTCTCTTGTGGCTTTCTGAATGGGTGCCTTAATTAATAGCCAAAATTATGTAAAATAAAAAACCTTATCTATTTGTTGATGCAAGAATGATTATTCTAAAGTCCTCACACATTTTTATAGCTGTAGGTAGAGATGAGACGTATTCCATAGGATTTTCATGGGTACTGATGCTTGGTTAACCTAAGAAGCAAGTGCACTGTAAGGGGGAGCTTGTGTGGTCAAGAATCTAATCATCTGCTAAGAGTATACATCGCTAGATTTGTCCAAGTGGGAACTCAAAAAATATTTCCTATTTTATCCATAGGATTGTGCACATTCTTTGAAATGAAAATTCTTTTCTTTGGTCTCAAAAAATTTGAAAACAAACATTCAAAAAATCCTCAAAATTTCAAACCCTTTGCGTGGAGAAAATACCTTTGACGAATCCAAGTGCTCTTGATTTCCGTAGGTATTTCATCCTTAGAGGTTTCTAAGTATTTGGATTTAATCACAATTTTCTTTTACTAAAGTCAACATTAGGAAATTGTTGCCTTGATTTACATGATTTCAACATAATAGACTTTGTGAGATGAGAGGAAGTTAGGACATTAGACATCTATTTTGAAAACCTAATCAAGAATTATTTGTGGTAAAAGGAAGACATTAAAAGAAAAGCTAAGAAAAAATTGAACCCCACACATGTGCTCTTCCAAATGAGTTTTCGAAAGATAAAATTTCTAAAAGCCAAAATCCAAAGGTCTCAGTCAAAAGGCTCACAAGAAACATTTGTCTATGCTTTAGAAATTTAGAGAAATATTGAATTTAAAATTTTATAAACGTGCATCAAAGAACAATCCTAATTTTTATGAGTTTTATTGTCGACAAAATCCAAGTCTCTTTCAAATAAAATATTTTCTCATATAGGGAGTACCAATCATGTTCTTCAATACTAAGGTCTTGTAGATAGCATTTTTACCTAGGTCTAATCTAGGATCAAAGTTATAATTCTCATCCATCCATCAAACTTTAAATTAAAATCATCTCACCAAAAACTCTTGGAAATCCTGAAAAAATCATTCATGCTAGACTTCTTGGAAAAATCAAAATAATCTTGTTTGATTAGATATGTGTAGATGAATCCTTCTCCACATATTTAGTCAAATTATATAACCTTGTGAACAATTTTACCTCTTCATAACATCTAACATCTTGAGTTTTATAGGGTCATTATCCAAAAGTAAAATCAAATCAAAATCATCTTGTTTGGCTAGGGGTGTTTAGATGAATCCTTCTTTACATGCTTAGTCAAATTATAATATTTTGTAAAACTCTACTCTAGGACAACATCCAACCTCTTAGATTTTATGAGTTCACTATCCAAATCAAGATCTAATAAATCCAAGGTTCTGATCAAATCAAATCAAGTCCTAAAGTATAGCATCTCCTTCAAAATTTATCAAAGAGTTCAATCATCCACACCATCCACCATCTAGTTATCTCATTCCCATCCTTTCATGCTTAAAGAAAACTTGGATTATCTTCTTTGAGCCAAAGTTTGGACCAATCTAAGGTATTAGAGGTTCATCTCTTACATTCCTAAAAATTGATCCCTATTTTATGTTTCAAACTCAATCTCAATACAAGAAAAACATGGATAAAAACAAAGAAACATCCACTTCAGGCAATCTGAGTCAAACTAAAATAGAATTCAACCCTACAATATCTATTGACCTCCCAATTAATCCTCATCCAATACCTCAAAATCCTCAAGAGGAAGGTCAAGTAGAGGAAATCACCAATAACGTCTTAGGGATGACGCAAGATGAAATTTTTGAAATGGTTCAAAATCCTGAGACTCATAGAATTGTGAATGCCATGATGACGTTCAATCCCTCCCAATAAATGCTTGAGTTGGAAAAATATGGAGCTAAAATCCCTTCTGATTGTGATGTAAGAACCCTTGTGGAGAAACCTCTTGGGATCATACCTCCAATCCCACCTACACCTCCATATCAAAGTATCATCCAAAGAATCTCGTAAATTATATCATCCATTGCTCCCACTCTACCAATTGTCAACAAGGGAAGCTCATTGCTTCATGTAATTCAAGCACATCCCCTTGTGAATAACCAAGATGTGGATGCAAACACCGTACTGGGCCAATCCATCCCTTTGAATCCATTGCACCCATACATTTTTCTTTCATTTCATGATCCTACCCATCCATCCTCTTTTCACACAACACCGGTTTATCCTCTCAACAAGCAAACCTCTCTCCCTGTGACCTCACAAGTGGAAGGTGAATTGTTTTGAATAGGGGGAATCTTTGATCCCTCATCATCATTATCATCTCTTCAAGGGAATGCATCACCCATTTTCCCACCATTAACATCCACATCATCCCTTGGGTTAGGCCTTCCCCATTTACCCACCATCAATCAAAAAAATCTTAGAAATCCTCCAATCATAAATCAAAACATCATACTGAATCCTTCGATGTTTCCATCAATATTACCTTCCAAGCAACCCTAATGATCAACACATCATCTACTATCCCCCAAGTATCTCAAAACATTATCTCCCAAGGACTAAGCATCTCAATCACTCCATCCATCACCCAAACCCCAATCATCAATACAATGCTCCCTCTCATCACAATAGCCAACACTATTCCTAATCCACTACCACCAATGCCAAAACCAAAAATGGAAAGCTTATTTAGCATCATGTTGCAGGAAGCTCAATGAACCACCTATCAAAAGGAACTTCCAAAAATCCAAAATCAACAAGCTGCATGGCTAGCTACTCAACAAGCACAAGTACAACTAGCAGCACACAAAACCTAATAGGTTGCCTAAGCCCAAGATTTACTATAACAACAAAAATCTGCCCAAGATATGCAAACAACTCAAGATGTACAAGCAGTCCAAGAAGCACAAGCTCAAGCTCAAACCCAATATCAAGCTCAACAAGTGCAAGCACAAGCTCAATATAAGGAACAATTGTAAGTAGCCCAAAAACAAGCCCTGGAACAATATCAAGCAACTCAAAGAAAATCCCAATAACAAGCTTTGTTGGCACAACAACACCAAGACCAACAACAAGATTTGTTGGCACACAAACAACAGGACCAACAACAAGCATTGTTGGCATAGTGGTAAATGCAGGCATATCAACAAGCCTTAATTGTACAACAAAGCTTACAACAAACTCCCACCAAAAAAAATAACACTCCACCCATCAATCAAACATCTCAACGACCTCAAAAAACGTTCACTCCACCTCTTGATCCACAAGACGATGTGATAGATAGAATCGAATTTCTCTTGTAGCAAGTACTCAATCTCCAATTAGGGAAAACAACAAGGACACCAAAAAATCCATGTCCTTATCCTTTCAACATGAGCTTGCAATGGTACCATTCCCAAAGGGTTTTGAAATCCCTAAATTTGACAAATATCATAGGTTGGGAAATCCTAAGGATCACATCAGGGAATTCCAAGTATATTTTATGGAAGTCGGATATAACGATACATATCTAATGTAGCTATTTTCTAAAATCTTTGTTGGCCTTGGCATGGAGTGGTTCTCCTGCTTGCCTACTAACATCAAACAATTCCAAAAAATTGTTGAAACATTCATAAGGAATTATCCATTCAACATTGGCATGGATGTTAGTCTAGAGGAACTATCTGTGCCCAAACAAGGAAAAGGGAAATCATTTTCTTCCTTCCTATAACGATGACGATCCAAGGGAAATTGGAGAAAGTGGGCAATGCTGGAGGAGAAAAAAATTTGTACCATCCTTTCCAATCTTGAGAAAACCTAAGCATTCCATCTAAAACTATAGTGGATCACCACTTACAACCAATTGATCCCCAAGGCACTCAACATTGAATGGACCTTTATTGCACAAGGGGGTACACCCACCTATCTAGTACATCAAGACAATTGCTCTTCCACCAGCTATAACGAAAAACATCACATATGGGAAAAAATAGAAGCACCACTAATGATGGTGTGGTTAACGCCAAGGTCATGATCAGTGCTCCAAAGAAGAACACCCAAACATATCAGCAACCACAAAACAAAAATTGCAACAACACACAAAACAATATGGTAGGACAACAACCACCCAATAATCAAATCAATAATCTGAATAATCAAGGGGGACCACCTTTGTGAAACAAATATCCCCCAAAGAGAAAGTTCACAACCCTTAGGGAATCGATCAAATCCGTCATGAAGAAAATTCGCAAATGAAAATCTCATCACAATCCCCACCTATGAGAATTATCAAGAACCCCAAGTGAAACCACCATGGTACAAGGAAATTTACCTTTGCTATTATCATAAAATCAAGGGTTACACAACAAAAAATTGCATGAAGCTAAAAAATATAATCGAAGACCTCATCAACGATAAGATCATTAACGTGGAACAACCAATCAGAAATCAAGATCTTAAGATCTACATGAATCTGATGTCGGATCATAACCAAGGAAATACCTAAGGGAAACAAAAGTATGCCAATGTGAACCATGTGTACAATCAAGTTGTCACATCCCTAGACAAATGGGTCACTATTGTTAGCATCAAGGGAGTCAAAGTAGATTGTGGAGTCACCACACATGGTAGAAAAGTCACCATTGTTGGGTCATCACAACCACCTAGGATGTCCACCTCAAATAATAAATCCACTCCTAATAGCTACAATGTCTTAGACGAGTTGAAAATAACTCCCGCTATGATCTCCATCATGGAGTTACTGAATATTGCATCCGCCCATAGAGAAATCCTTGTGGAAGCATTGGGTTCATATATTGTCTCGACCAATCTTGACACTAAACAATTCCAAGCTATGGTCAGAAACATTACCACCCGAAATATCCTCACATTTTCTAATTAGGACTTCCCCACCCATTCATCTCACAAATGTGCACTCCACCTTGAGGTCCTGGTTCATAAAAATAAGGTGAAAAGGGTTTTGGTGGATGGGGGTGGAGGTCTCAACATCTATTCTCCCAAGGTCATAAAGAAACTACGATTCTTCGAGGAATCACGATCAGGGCTTATGATGATCAAGAAAGAGTGTCTTAGGGCACTATCCAACCCCCTATTCAAGTAGGGCCGACCATTATGGAGACCACCTGTTAGGTTCTTGACCTTGATCTACCTTATAATATTCTCATGGGGCATTTGTGGATCCATGGGATGCAAGTAGTCACATCAACCTTCCATCAATGAGTCAAGTTGTCATACAAAAATTAAGAGGTCACAATTTACGGTGATCATGAGCCCTTTGCTTATTGCAAGAACTTGGAAGCAAAGTATTATAAAATCCCCCATGTCCCATAGAATGATGAAGGCCCTTCAACTCCATATATAGATTCATCCAACATAGCCTCCACTTCTCAGAAAAAGACACCCGCCATTCCTGGCATATTTGATATCAAAGTCATTATCCAAGACAATGAGTGTGGATATTACAAAATGAATAAAGGAGACTTTGTGGTAGGGGAGTTACCTCAATCCCCTAGATCCCATAGATAGTCACAACCAGCCAGTACATCAGCCCAAACATACAGAGAAGACCCTTCTCGATTCAAGAGTTGAGGAAATCTAGGCTGAGAAGTGGTAAATGAGAGAGATGTATCTAGTCTCCTTTATCAAGATGAAAGACATGTATTGACCCTTCATATGGATGATGCTAATAGAGAACTACAATTAATGTTGGGCATGGGCTATAACATGAATGAGAGTCTTAGAGAAAAAACAACAGCTGATTGGAACCTGTCATTGTTGACAAGCGTATGAAAAATATTGGCCTTGGATGTACCCTCTAATTATAACCATACATTGTAGAATTCCCCTTATTAAAGCAGTCAAGACTCCCCCTTAGCTATTAACAACTACCCTTAAATTACTAGTGTCTACAGGTCTACCTTTAGATAACTTTACCTTTGACGTAACTAATGTGTGTAGTAGTGATGAGGATCCCATAACTGATTTACCTATGATTTTCAAATATTCCTCCCTATTCATGATAAACACCCTATCTTTTGAGTCAGACCATCAAACCTATGAAATAAATATTGTCTATCCCCAACTCATTAATTAAAACCATCGTAGACCACCAATTCTGGACACATTTGAATATGATGAGGTAGTCTTGGAATTCATGGGATTGTAGGATATGGTGCCATATGGAGATCATAAAGTTGGGTTTGACATCATACTAGATACACAAGCCTATTATGGGGAAACAATTGAATCCTTCAGTCGCAAAAGTGAGAAATTGAGAATAATCTCAAGGTCTTTGAGTGAAAACCTCACAGTGGCACTCTCTAAATCAAAAAAAGTAAAAATAAAGGATGTATCCAATGGTGAAAAGCTCTCTGAGGCACTAGAAGATGAAGGATTCAATATTTCTCTTAGTGCCATTCAGCATAAAAAGTATGTGGTTCATGCAGAATAATGCAATCCAATCAATCTGGGAATGGAGGAACTACCACACATAACATTCTATGTCGAGTCACTTATGAAAGAAGAAAAGGAACTCGTAGCTGTGTTACTAAAGGAAAGAAAGGTAAACTTCACATGGAATTATGCCGATATGCTTGAGCTTGACCCAAAATTTGTAGTTCATTAGCTAGTTTTATACACTAAAGTGAAGCCTGTGAGACAAAAGTTGAGAAAAATGCATTTCCAAATAGAATTGCTGGTGAAAATGAGATTACAAAAGCTCCTAGATGTAGGATTCATATAGTTGACCAACTATCTAGAGTGGGTCTCGAACCTTGTACCTATTTTCAAAGCCCATTGGGGCATCCACATCTGCACTGACTTTAGAGACTTCAACAAAGCATGTCTAAATGATGAATTTCCACTTCCAAATATTGACATGATCGTGGATATGATGGCAGGACATGATATGCTATCATTAATGGATGGATTTTCAAGATACAATCAAATCATGATAGCCAAGGAAGACTAACACAAGACAAATTTTACTTGTCTATGGGGGACATATTGTTGAAATATGATGCCATTCGGGTTGAAAACCGTAGGATAAACTTACCAAAAGGCTATGAAACTCATATTTCATGATATGATCCATAAAACTATGAAAGAATATGTGGATGACATACTGGCTAAATCAAAGAAGCTACAAGATCACATATCAACCCTAAGCTCCATTTTTGACAGACTAGAAATGTACAAGGTATGATTTAATCGAAAGAAGTGTCTTCAAAGTGCAATCAGGAAAGCCCTTGGGATACATCATGTGAATGAGAGGAATCAAGGTAGATCCCACCAAAGTCAAGGAAACCCTCAAAATGGAGGCACCCAGGACATTAAAGTAGCTAAGATCCCTACAAGGAAGACTCTAGTCCATTTGTCGATTCATAGCGCAACTAGCAGACAAGGCAATCCCATATTCTCATCTACTCCACAAGGGGGTAGTATACAAATGGGACGAGAAATGTGATCAAGCATTCAACAAGATCATGTAGTATTTTCTCACACCACCAGTCCTTATGCCACCAATTCTAGGCAAACCCTTGATCATACATATTAGCAACAATAGTAGCCATTGGCACTCTCTTAGCACAACACAATGAAAAAGGGAAGGAGAGAGCTATCTACTACATTTGTAGGACCATGGTGGGACATGAGTTGGAATAGACACCCATTAAGAAAGCCTTCTTAGAAGTTGTGTTCATAGCACATAAGTTCATACATTACTTGCTATCACATCAGATCAAGCTCATTGCAAAGATAGACCCGCTCAAGTACCTAATTTCCAAAGAAACTCTCATAAGATGAATGGCTAAGTAGGTAATGATCCCAACCGAGCATGACATTGATTATGTAGAGTGCAAGGCTATCAAAGGACAAACAATCATAGACCAACTGGCAGAAGCACCTATATATGCAGAGAATCCACTTGTTTTAGAGTTCCTTGATGAATCAATCTTCAACCTTAGTGTAGCATATCACTAGAAAATGTATTTTGATGGACCCTACACATAACACGATTCAAGAAATGAAATCTTCTTCATCACTCCCTAAGGGGACTGCATACCTAAATCATACAAACTATCATTTCCATGCATAAAAAGCATCATGGAATATGAGGCTCTTGTAATAGGGTTGAGAACTGCAATGAAGTGGCAGATCATGGCACTTAAGGTCTATGGGGACTCACAGGTCATAATCAACTAGGTAAACAATGAATATCAAACAAAGGAAAAAATGTTCACTCCATACAAGAAATTGGTGGAAAGTCTCAAGGATTGCTTCATCAATATCACATTTGAACAACTACCTAGAGCAAACAACAGAGCAATGAATATAATGGCTATGACCAGATCACTCCTCGAGATCTCTTACAACATCCCAAAACAAGAATTCCTCATAGAATAGATTTTGAAACCAACATTCAAGGTACCAGAGTCCAAATTCATGTGTGAAATCATTGGTCCTAGTGATCCCTAGTACCATGATATTTACAGTTACCTAAGAATAGGAGTTATCCCTACCGACATAACCCCAAACCTCAAAAGAGCCTTCATAAAAAAATTAGCCGTTTTTGTCATCCTAGGAGATACCTTGTATTGTAGGAGCATTGAGGGGACCCTTTTATGTTTCCTAAATACTAAGGGGCCCTTGAATGATTTAATCAAGGTACATAATGACATTTGTGTTTCACACTCGAGTGGTATGACTTTGGCCAAGAAACTGTTGAGGATAGCATACTATTGGTCTATAATGGTAAGAGAAGCACATGACTATGTCAAAAGGTGTTTGCAATGTAAGCAGCATGGGGACCTCATATATGCATCAGCTCAATAGCTCAACCCAATTATTACACCTTGGCTCTTTTCACAATGGGGGCTTGATCCCATTGGTAAAATCACTCCCTTCTCATCCAATGGCCATAATTTTATCATCAGCACCACAAAATACTTCATGAAGTGGGTGGAAGCCATTCCCATGACCTACATTACAAGAAAGAAGATATCCAAGTTCATCTTGAAATATATTATTTGTCAATACAGTGTCCCTCAAGTCATTATCTCAAATATTGGAACACCTTTCAAATAATGGGACACCTTTCAAAAATCAGGATGTTCATGACCTATGCCAAAATTTCAAAATCTATCACTTTTCCACTCTGTATTATCCCCTAGGAAATGGCCAAGAAGAAGCTACCAATAAGACCATCCTAAAGATCCTCAAGAAAACAGTCAATGATGTCGGTCATGACTAGCATCTGCAGTTGAATCTTTCCTTATGGGCCTACCGCACAAGCATCTGCACACCAACAGGTGCCACCCCCTTCTCCCTGGTCTATGGATCAAAATCCATACTCCCCATTGAGATCGAGTTCCTATCGCTGATAATATCACTCCAAAACCTCATAACAGATGAAGAATATAGGGTCTCATGATTGAATGAGCTAGAGCTACTGGATGAGCAACGTATAGATTCCTTAAACCACTTGCAAGTCTATCAGAACCGCCTCAAGTGAAGCTACAACAAGAAAATCAGGAGGCAAACCTTCCAAGTCAGAAAGCTAGTATGAAAGGAAAATCAGAAGAACATGCCAAAGATAGATAGCAAGGGAGGGTTTGAGCCCAACTGGTTGGGACCATTCATCATCACAACAAGCTACAAGTCAGGGGTATATCAACTATCAACGCCCCAAGGAAAACCCCTATTGGAATCCATGAACAACTCAAATCACAAAAAATATTATGCGTGATCTTTTAAGGGTAAAATCAGAAAAAGAAATAAAAATATAAAATATAAAAAAAAACACAAAAAAAAAAAGGATTAAAAATAGTAAAGATAAAAAATCATCCTCTAGTGAAAACCACTTCGGTGGCACTTTGGGCAAGTACCTCAGTGAAAACTAGGAAAACAAAAACCTTGTGTAAATAAAGCACTCTCCATCCACCAAGATCTTGACGGATTATTCTTCACACTTACCATTCATCCATCACATTTCATTGATCCTTCCATTCACTCATCTATGTCTGCATCATATCTTGATCCTATGTTTGTAACATGTTCCACCCTAATACTACTTGGCACATTCCTAAGGTCATTTTGTCTTGCCTATATTGAAGTATTATATCTCACCATAGTGGGGGCATGTTCCTCTACCTACATTAGATCAGAATCATGAATATTCTTCCAATCTTCCTTAAAATCCTTCAAAAATCCAAAAAATCAAAAAATAGGTCAAAAATAAAAAAAATAGAGTCATCCTTTCGAACTACATCATCTCTAAGCTTGAACATAAGAAATCTATATCTTTGATTGGCCCCCGAGACACATTAGGTTAGTCCATTAGAAGTCCATCGCAATAAACTAACAATCCATTTGTCCATCTATCTCATCATTAAATCAAGTCTATGCTAGTCAAACTACGTGGTCTCTAGGTGTATAACATAGGCAAGTCTATTCTTTTGATCAGATCCTAAGACCCCTAGGATAGGTATTTAGGTTAGGTTCTTTATCAAAATCTTGAAAATCCAAAAACATTGGAAAATTTAAAAATCAAAACATTCGTAAAATTTCTCAAAATCCAAAAAATAGCCTCAAAACATTTCAAAACACCAAAAATATACAAATATTTGAAAATCCATCCATCTCCATCTCTCTCTCACCCAAAATAATCTCATTCATAATAAACCAGTCATCATTTTCATCCTTTGGTAAGTCAGTCAGAAGCGAGTCTAACAGGTTTAAAAGTAAAAGCTCAATCGTCAAATTCTCAAGTCTAGGTCAGTAAGTAAACAAGTTGGTCAACTCTTGGTATCAATAGCTTATCATCTAGTCAATCCCATATCACCTAATAACAACATGTCCTAGGATGCATCCTTCCTACAATGGACATCAACATTAGGCACCACCATAGTTTAGTCTTGGCTAGCGGTATGAAGAACATTAGCTTGTCTGTTTCATTTATCTTTGTATTTTTGACTTATCTTATTTTGCACTTATTCCAATTACCTCTTAATGATGCCTAATCAAAATGGTTTAGAGAGAAAGGAATGGGGCAATGATCATTATCTTTTTATCTACTATGCTTTTTGCATGTTCTTGTAATATAACTTGGTCATGCGTGCTTTATTTGGTTTGTAGGGAAGGAGTTTTAGATGCCTTTTTGACCACATAGGAAGGATTTCTTTTCTATGTTTTGGTCTGAGATGTTTAGAATATCTGAACTACATTCTGAATAAGGTTTTGTATGTTAGGTTTGAACAAGAGTACTCCTATTTGATTTTCAATTCAAATTCCATCACACTAGGTGCAACACCATCTTGGTTCTTTATACCTTGATGCATCGTACCTATGTGTGCTATCAAACATAAGAAAATTTATTCTCTTTACTTATCCCATCCCTGGATAAGCAATACATCATCATCATTCATCGTCATATCTAATAAAATCTTGACGACTCAGACTTTTTGTACTTCTACATCATCTCATATTCAAGGGTTGATCCCTCTAATTCTTTTATCCTCTTTCACACTAACATGTTTATCATGCATCCACAAACTATCTGCATCCTCCAAATTCATACATCTCATTGTAATAAGTAACATCATCCATCTCACATGCATTCAGTCATCATTTATGTTGTTTAGGATAATATAGATTTGTTATACTAAGCATCTTACAAACATCTCATTTGAATCATGATTATCATAAAGATCTATTAGTCTAAGCATCCATACATCCATCTTGAACCTCTTTGTTTGCGAGATCGACCCTCAAATTGAATTTTTCGCTCAATCTCTTGAAGGGGCAATGTGCCAACGTACTTCTTTCCACTGGGGCATTTAAAAAAATATGATATTTAATGAATTTTGATCTTGGTGGCATCATTCTTTGAACCAATGTAGCAGGTACATTGCTTCAAAGATGGGAAAAATTTAGACACTCAAAATAATCAACTAAAATAGTGCATCAAATCCCGCTCTAATTAACATAAAATTCCTCTATTAATCAAATAGAGTAATTTATTTGATTAATTCACTAAGGTGCATCATACTTGATTAAATAAATCAAATTATTTAATTAGGTCCTCAAGGTCCTCTTATTTGATTTCATAAATTAAAATTATTTAAATAAAATATCATATATCCCTAAAATTCCTCTAAGTTAATTAATCTAAATTAATTAACCTCTAATCCTAATTACCCATCCTCTAGGTTTTGACTCAACCTAGGTCAAACCTAAACCCCTAACTAACCCACCCACTTGCACATGAAATTCATTTTAATGAATTATCTAGTTATCCCTATTTTCCCCCACAAGGCATATTCCCAAGGAATATTCCCCCTCATTAACTCCATTTGTTTGAATTTCTTGCCCAAACAAATTTTCCCCCAAAATATCTCAACCATATGCATTTGAAGCCATCTTTCAAATTTCAAATCCACCTAATTGCATTTACTTGCACATTCTAAAAAATGTGCTCATTCCTCCTCCACTAGCATGTTGACTAGTGGCACCTTTGCATTCGCTCATGTTTAGTGCCACATTCCTCACATATCCCCATATTTTAAACCTTCAACCTATAAATATAGGGCACTTCTACTTCAAGATCATCCACAATATTAGCATTATCACTATAGGAATTTTAGAGTTCATCAATTGCATCTTGGAATTATTATCATTTGGATCTTATCAAGGGTTGGGAAAGGGCTACTTTCCATATCAAAGTATCACCAATCAACTATGGGATAGGTATGAACATGTTTTTGTATGCTTTCAATTAGTTGATTTTTCTTTGGTATTTCATAGTTTTTTTTGCATATGCATCATGTTTAGATCTCTCATAGGAGAATTTGATTTTCTTAGTCTAAACTAATGTATGCTAATGTGTGTTGATAGTTTAAGCGATTTTTCAGATTTATATGCTTACACTTTGAAGCATAGAATGATGGTTGGGGGAGTTTTGGAGAAGATCCCGAAGGGATATATTGGCGGGAGTATTCTTAAGTTGTTTAATGAGATCGTACTCCCTAAGTTGTGAATTGAGATGAGGGGCCATAGGAAAGATGGGTTGGGTAATGGTAAGGGTGTTAAAATGGCTTGTTGTGGATGTGGATTGGTTTGAGTATAATGAGTATGAGCCATAGTATTGGGCTTGGGTGGTTAAAGGGTAAATTCAGGTTTGGATGGGGGTTGGGCTTTATGGGAGAGTGGATAGAGAACAAGTTAAGGTTGAATGACATTGAAATCTTTTTTTTGAGGTTTGTCACAAAAAACATGAGCGGATGAGTTAGGTGAGATGAAATCCTAAATAACTTCTTCTAAAATACCCATATCATCACAGATAAAAGGTTTGAGAGATAGGTTATCTGTGGCGGGTTTGGGTTTATCATCACAAACCTTAGTCGATGAACTTAGTGAGAGGAAATCCTATAGAGCTTCATCTAACTTATCCAGGTCATCACTACTAAAAGGTTTAGATGATATAGTTTTCCTATAGTGAAGAGGTGTGTGCATCGTTTTATGTGATGTTTCTATGGTTTCGATTTCATGTTCAAATGAAGTTGCTTTAAAAGAACTAGGATCTAATGCTAAAAATGAAACTTGCAAATATCTAACGCTCTTCATAAATGCCATCAAATTAAAATATTTTTATGCTAATTATAACCATATAAAAAAAAGTAACTAACCATAAACAAAGCATCAACTATAACAAAGAGAAACTTAAGAAACTAGCAAAAAAATGCAGAAATCATTGACATAAAATGAGTATTGGGACTAGGTCGCCCAATGTGGTGAATTAGTCCCAGTAGCGATATTTTTAACTTTTTTTTTTTTTTACTGATGAAAAATGATGTATTCTAACCTATACAGTGCAGGTCTAAGTTATAGATAAAAAAAAAATTCTATTGTTTAAGTAAATGAGATGCAAAAACGAACATTTTCACTAATGCAAAGTATGAAATCCTAGGATGTAACTTTAAACAATGCAACATACAATGCAATGCTAAATAGAAGAGGTTCCTAGGATGTAAATCCAAGCTAAATCAAAAGTATGATATTTCTAAATACATGTTCACCAAAATAAACTGCAAAATATATGTTGTACATTAAGGATGGGTTCTCGTCTACTTCTAGGGTTTTCCACCTAGAAGGAAAGAGAATTTTCCTTTGTGTACATAAATCTTGGGATTCATTTAATATTAGGGTTGGATATGATTGAAATGCCTAAATCTAGTACTCTAAATGTTTTGTTCTAATAAATGAAACTAGTTTTTACATGCAAGCTAACAAAATCTACATTGTTTGAAAACACATGATGTTGTGCAACAAAGGTGAAATGAAGACTATACAAGGTAAGATAACCTAATAGATTAGAAAAGTGCACCTGTAAACTAGCTAGGAATGAAATGGACATTGCAGAAGCCTTTGGAAATATGAATAATTTGACTTTTATGCCCACTAGGACACTTACACCAAGTTGTGTGACCTAGTCCCAATTCCGAGACATTGCTCCGGGCTCCGTTCCAACCAACTCGGTGCTCAAATATACCAAAATATTTTACAAAAACCTGTAGTGGGACTAGTTGCCACTATTGGCGACCTAGTCCCTTTCAAATTTTTGGGAAATCTAAAAGTGGAGCTGGAGGTCTATAGTTTGCACTTTGCTTCTTCACTAAAATCTGGGCTTAGATCCATAAAATTACCTACAAAACAAAATATACTTTAGTTTCTAATGTGGGGTTTGCCTTGGTCAAAACCCTAGTTTATATTTAAACTCTGAAAGAGATAAGAAATTTGCATAAAAACTAGCCCTAAGTGTGTCTAGAACTAGGAAAATCTAAAATAAGACAAAACCCTATTCTAATGTGCTGGAATAAGTGTAGAGGTATTTTTCTACATTTGCTCAAGAACCACATTAGCATGTCTATATCATTTTAAATAAATCAAACAAAATCCTCCCTATGAGATATTGTATCATGCTAGATATGCTAAATAAGACATTGAAACAATAAGAAAAGCTAAATAAAGCATATAAAAACATGAACTATACCTATCTCATAGTGGAAGTGGTGCACCTTTGATGTGAAAAGGATGCCCTTTCCCACCTCCTTGACAAGATTCAAATGATAATGGTGCAAAATACGAGTGATGGAGATGAAGATGAAAGATGAATTCAAAGTGCCTATAGTGAGAATGCTAAGATGGTGGATGGATTTGGAGTAGAAGTGTGTTGTATTTATAGCTTGAAGGTTTGAAAGATCTAGAGATGGGAGGAATGTGGGACTAATCATGACCCAATGGCAAGGTGCCACTTGTCAATATTCTAGTGGAGGATGAATGAGCGCATTTTAGAGAATGTGCAAGTGGTTGAGGATTTGAGAAGTGTAAGAGAGACTAATGGCTTTGTAAGAGTCATTAAATGAATGTGGTTGAGACATTTTGGAGGGAAATGGGTTAGGCAAAAAATTCAAATAAGTGGAGTAAATGAAGAAATATTGCTTGGGAATATGCCTTGTGGGAGAAAATAGGAGTAACTAGATAATTAAATAAAATGAATTTCCTGTGCAAGTGGATGGGCTAGTCAAGGGTTTAGGTTTGACCAAGGTTGATTCAAAACCTAGAGGATGGGTAATTAGGATTAGAGGTTAATTAATTTAGATTAATTAACTTGGAGGAGTTTTAGGGATTTGATATTTCATTTAAATCTGTAGACACTCAAAATAATGAACTGACATAATGCATCAAATCCCACTCTAATTAACATCAAATTATTCTATTAATTAAATAAAGTAGTTTATTTGATTAATTCACTAAGGTTCATCATACTTGATTAAACAAATCAAATTATTTAATTGGGTCCTCAAGCTCCTCTTATTTGATTTAATAAATCAAAATTATTTAAAACAAATATCATAAATCCCTAAAATTCCTCTAAGTTAATTAATCTGAATTAATTAACCTCTAATCCTAATTACCCATCCTCTAGGTTTTGACTCAACCTGGGTCAAACTTGAAACCTTGACTAACCCACCCACTTGCACATGAAATTCATTTTAATTAATTATCTAATTACCCCTATCTTCCCTCACAAGGCATATTCCCAAGGAATATTCCCTCATTAACTGCATTTGTTTGACTTTCTTGCCCAGATAAATTTTCCCCCAAAATGTCTCAATCATATGCATTTAAAGCAATCTTTCAAATTTCAAATCCATCTAATTGCATTTACTTGTACATTCTCCAAACTGTGTTCATTCCTCCTCCACTAGCATGTTGATAAGTGACACCTTGCCATTGGATCATCTTTAGTCCCACATTCCTCCCATCTCTTCATCTTTCAAACCTTCAACCAATAAATATAGGGCACTTCTACTCCAAGTCCACAACTTGATCCACAATCTATTTGCATTATAGGCACTTTGAGTTCACTTTCATCTCCATCATTTGCATCTTGGAATTAATATAATTTGGAGCTTATCAAGGGCTGGGAAAGGGCTAATTTTCACATCAAAGTAGCACCAATCCACTATGAGATAGGTATAATTCATGTTTTTATATGCTTTATTTAGCTTTCCTTGTTGTTTTAATGTCTTATTTTAGCATATCTAACATGATTCAATATCTCATAGGAGCATTTTATTTGATTAGTTTAAACTAACCTATGCTAATGTGTATGGAGGCTTAAGCTAATTTGAAGATTTAGGTTCTCACATTCTAGGACCCACCATGGGGCTGCAAATTACTATTGATTCACACATTTCTTTCTACATGTTACTGATTTACATCCCTAAGTCTTAGCTGCAAAAGTTAATGTTTTGGATATAATCATAACAACCTCTTTTTATTTATCTCCTTTCATTTTGGGATATTTCCTTGCTAAAAAAAATGATATTTCTTAGTGTATTTGAGATCATTGTCCTCTTTTGTAAAAGGCATCAACCTCACTTATTGAGCATTTAAAAAACCTGTTGCAAGTTGACATTTTTTAGATTCACCAATATTCCTTTATTGCTACGTAGTGCTCACTTTTGCATTAAAATTCAATTGATTTGCATTGGGATGCCAATTAAGCTACAATACATCCCAAGCATTCGACTTAAATACACACCCCAAATTTTGCTTGGAAAAATTTGGGGACACCCTTTTTTTTTCTTGTCTTTGGGTCTTTTTCAGCAAGGGTTTTGGAATTCTTCTTTTCTCCAAGTCTTTTTTTTTGTTTTATTTTCTCTGGTAGAACCAAAACCAGAACTGAATCTTGACTTGGAACTCAGTTTAGTTTCACTACCTAATTTGTTCTCAATCCCGCTCCCGCTGGTTTGTTCATTTTTGCCTATTCAGTCTATGTTATTTTCCTTTTTGCAAGCTGAATCTAGAATGAATATTGAATTTGGAACTTGGTAAAGTTCCAAGTTTCATTTCATTCCCACCTCTGCATCTACCATTTTATTTTATCTATTTTGTGTCAAGGTTGGTGTTTTAGTCTCGTTGTTGTTTTGTTGTTTTCTTGTTCATTTGCTCCCTTTGCTCTTTTGTATTTTCTAGAACCAAAACTAGAATTGGAATCGGACTTGAAACTCTTCCAAGGTTCTTGTTCTTGGTTTCACCCTACCTCTGATCCCATATACTCCCACACTGAACTGGCTCTCGTCTCACTTGCGCCAATTCTCACTCCACCCCTTGCCTTAATAAAAAAATATTTTCAGAACTGAAACAATATAAGAACCTAAAATAAACAAAATAAATGTTTTGGTTTTGAAATGGTTCCACTCACGCAAGGTCGTGGTTCAAAATTGAATCCTCTCCTACATGTTTTGGTTCTGAAATGGCTCCCGCTCCACTCCCACTTCCCACAAAGGCATTAAAAGGTACTTGAATTTTCATGGCTCCGCATTCATCTAGTTTTGAATGCAACTCTGAACAGGTGCATGTACAGTTCTGATCCTGCAAGAATGATAAATAAAAGCTCATGATCAAGGTGTAGTCCCATTCCCAATCTTGCACATATGTAAATATATTAAAGATCCTTCACTTTTGTTCTTTGGTAGTCAATGGGGAATCATAAATAGAGGCTTGTGATCTAAAACTGGTGCCTCTAAGATCTTTCATCTCGTGAACTAATTTTTTGAAAAGGCTTTAAAAACTTTCAAACGGATGCCATCGGCTAGTGTAGAGGCTGATCCAAAATTTCTTCCATGCTCCTATGCAAAGGATAAAGGAGTTTGGTGAGATATTGGTCATTGCACTTTCCTGGGTAGACACGTATGCAAAATTTGAATGAGGAAAGAAGGGAAGCACGTAAAGCATGTAAACTATTTTATCAAATTCCCCAAATTAAATGTGGAGCCATAAAATATTATCTCGCATAATATGTTGATTATAGGGACAAATTCAGAATGGATCTTTGAAATAAACCATGACTAATTCATTCATCTATATCAATAAAAGTGATTGATTTTGAGAATTGGAATGGATTAATTAATTGTCTGATTTAATTGTTGTATTTTAAAATTATTGATTCAATTGATTAATCACACTCTTTTGGTAATGTGTAGGTACTTTTGAGGTTTGAGGAGAAAAATGGTGCTTGAAGATAAGGAATCATGGTCAAGGTGATTTGCAAAATAGAACTGCACAAGAAAATGGAAGATTTTCTGAAAATAGAATTAACTAAAAGAAAGCTCAAGGTATGGTGGGCCCATGTGAAGTTATGTCTAAAAGGTGTTGATTTATTTTGTGAAAAATAGTAACTCAAAGCTACAAATGTAACTCAAAGTCAACAAAATTCAATCAAAAGTTGAAACAAATAGCTCTATTGGAGGATGGGAATGCAAACTAAAATCAACTAAAGATTAACTGAGAGCTGAAACATAAATTTATATTTCTAATTTAATTGCCTAAACACAAGAGTTACAAATTTTTGATGTATCAGTCTTGGGAGGAAATTATGTAATTTTGAGCTTTTAATTGTCAAATCTTCTCATTTGTAAAGGGTTAGACTGGTTTAGGGAAATTAGTTAGACACTTAGGAAAATAAGTTAGAGGTTTTTATAGCTTAGCTGATTAAATTTAGCAGTAGGATAGTTAATGAAGTTTTCTTTAATTCTTGGTTTAGCTGAATCAATTCAAAGATATTGGTTTCTATACACTAGTGATCTTGCCAGATTTGTAAATGATGTTTATCTGTTTTGCAGCAGTAGGAGTAGCCATATTTAAATCATCCCTAAGTTGTATTTTAGGATGATGTTTATTTTTTTAATCATTTTGATTTGGAATCTTTCAAGGAATGGAGTTCTATCTTTTTCTTTTGTTCGAATGGTGATCTGAAATTTGTTGATGATATTTGCACTATGAATGAATGGTTGTTTATTGATTACAGGTTAATTTGTTTTGCATTTTAGTTTAGGAATTCCTTGTTAGGTAACAGGTCTGTTGAGTTGAATGAATCAAAATTCTTTTATCTCTTGTTCCCTAATCTATATTTTTTCCCTTTTTATACCCCCTATTAGAGTATGTTTAGATAGAAGTGTGATCCTACAACAATCAAGAAATCTCAATAACCAATAGAACCCTTGAACATTATAGCCTTATTGACCACTCAACAAAACAACATAATTGAGAACCAACTATCAGGACCTTGGGATTTAGATTACTATATGTTATATTTCTTTTTTAGGAGAAATAATATATAGATATTATATTTAAATGTTGTTGTGTCGATTTGGCCATCAACAGGACTGGTGCCAGAAGGAGGGCCACTTGAGCAATTTTGGTTTGTCATATGGGAGTGGGTTAGATCTTGGAGAACCTAGCTTCGATGGGTAAACCTTTATGTATACCTAGATTTCTTCATGAAATCCTTGAACACATTTTTGATAAGCTTCCTTTATTTTTCCCTAAAAATGGACAAAATGCTTTTAAACATGTCAATATTTGTAGGGATTTAGTCCTTTTTCTCCATTTTCAGCATGAGGATATCCTCTGTCAATTGCTTGTCAAAACACTTCAAGGTACAGTCCAGCAATGGTATGGTAATCTGCCACTAGACTCTATTTGTTCATGGATAGAATTAGAAATATTATTCCTAGATCAGTTTGAACCTTATGCACCTACACCACACCCATCATAGGAATTTGCAGCTATGAAAAGGATACCACTAGAACCCATTTACCAAAACAATCATAGGTTCTTGTTTATGTATCAAAGGGTTCTAGATTTAAATTTGATTATTGATTATCATATCCTGATAGAACATTATTATTGGGGTTTGAACCCTTCATTTACAACAAAAATTAGACATTGTGGTGATCCTACATCCTTACATGATGAAGTGAATAAATCTCTCTTTTTGGCACAATCTGGACATGACATGAGAAATTCAGGGAACTAAAATTGAGTTTATAATCCTCTTGTGCTTCAAAACTACCATCCTTCACATCTTTGCACTGGTTTAATCACAACACTTACCCACATGAAAATTCAAGCTTTGCAAAATGCAACCACAAAGGTAAGTATGCCACTTGTCAATGAAGCTATGACTATATCTCTTTTCGGTCATACTTGAACACATAATCGATTACATCATAATGAAGTTATAAGTGAAATATTTGATGAGAAGATCTATCATCTTGATGTTTTTTTTTATAAAGAACATGAAATAGATTTAAATTTGGAGTGTGATGAAAATATCAAATTAGAATCTGATCTCGTTGGAAATGTTAATACTAATGACAATATTGAAAAAGATGAGGGGTCAACACAAGATTGTTATCATGAAAAATTAGAAACTAAAGAGTCTCCTTCCAATGCGTTGAATATTTATTCTAAGAAAGATGAAAAACAAGATGAGGAATGGACAAAGGAGCATGGTTCATGTTGGATAGATATCCTACATATGCAAAATTGAGTAATGGAGAAATTGGAAGAATTAGGAGATCTAAAGTTATCAGAACTCATTAGACCAACTGGATGTAGGATACATCAAACAAATCAACATTCTCAGATGGACTATCATGTTTCTCTTGGTAGGATGGAATTATACTTCAAATAGTTGATTACTCTTGAAGGAATACTTATGGAAGATCCCTGGAGTATGTATCCCCTCAATGAGGAAGATGAAACGACTAGCATACATGAAAATGATAATGGTTCCATTCAAGATGATGAGAGTAACTGTGAGAATATGTTGAGCTCCTCCTCATCATCTGACGATCGTGGTCCTTACATCGAGATGGATTCAACAATTGATGAAGATTGTCTACCTTGTAGAGATCTACTCAATATAGATGATGCATTTATCGATGCATTCATAGATTCTTTCATGATGGTATACAAGGATGAAGAATCCTATGATGAGTTAACACAAGAAAATGAATTTTTTGATTTGAATAATGAACATATAGAAACTGAGAAAAAAATGACTATGAATGAGGCTACAAATGAATCTCATGGTGAAGGACACAAAGATGAAGGCCCAGTTGATTCTTCAAAAGAAAAAGATCAAATGGATGTTCAAGTTATTAAAAGGCTTCCTAATAATCATTTAGATCAAACTTACCCTTGGTAGGAAAATAAATTGGATCTCAATGGTAATCAAAATATTGACATTGATGAGATTAGTGGTTGGTTACAACAAGGAGTGAACTAGTGGAGACTCCAAAGAATATCAGAAGACTGTCAAGAGGCTACTCCAAAGATTCAATCCCTTTAACATGATAAAGAGAATGAAATGAGGGGGTATTTTATTGGTTTTGATTCTGTTTATTCAAATGTGAATTTTGAAGAAAATCCTTTCTTATCATACACTAATGAATTTAATCTTAATAGTGCTGAGCTTGATGTTGACCTGTATGTTCTTGTTGAGGATATGCAGGAACATGAACTCAAGAAGTATTTCCTAGATTTGACTCAGTGTATTCAAATGAGTTGTTCGAAGAAGATCCTCATTCAACCATCTCTGCCATTAATGATGATGAATTGGATGATTTTTAAACTCTTGTGGGTGACATATTTGAAGAGAATGCTGACAAAATTGCTTTGTCTGAGGAAAGTGTGGGTTTGTAGACCTTGCAAATTGATGATGTGAGTGATTTGTTGCTTAGTTCTTTCGGGGAGACCAAGAAAATTAGTGACTCCAAGCCTGGGATGAATATAAAAATAATTGTTGAGTCAAAGTGAAATGGAATGTTGTTTCATGAGTTCAGACCTCGAGAGGAGGAATTCATACAACACAAGTCTACACCAGCAACTGGAGGTCTTCTGAATCAGATGGTGTCTTCTCATTACCCTATGTGTTTTAATGATTTTCAGTTTGATTATGACATTGGGGACAGTAAATTTTGTTTGTGGGTAAATCATGGGAAGGCTGAAAACCCACAACTGTTAATATTTCAAAATTTATACCCTCAGAATGAATTTAATGCACATAAAATTTACATGTTTGAGTATAAAGATAAATTTGATAGGTTTAGAACTGTACATAGTAAGTTAATGTTTCTGCACATAATGAAAAATCAGTCAAGTGGATGTACAATATGTACAAATTTTTACTGTTTTATGTTTGTAGAGCTTAATTTTGGAGTTATTTTAGGATTAGGAATAATTAGTGTTATTTTTTGGTTTAGTTATTTTTCTTTTTTGTTTTTGTTTTCTATTGTTTGTTTTGGTTTGCTTTCTTTTGTTCTATTGTTTTTGTTTTATTTTTGGGTTTGTTTCTCTCTTTTTTTGATCTTTTGTTTTGTTTGTTTGTTTTTTTGTTCTATCTGTGTGTTATTTTCTTCTTTTCTTCTCTTTTCTTGTTCTTTTTTTTTCTCTTTCAATTGGGGATTCCTCTCATTGACAATAGAGGTTGAGTTATTGTATGCAAGTTATGCCAAGGGTGAATCTGTTGAGATTTTTTATTTGTAATTTTGAACACTTGATCAAACAGTAGCTTTAAAAATTTGATTTACCTTCATCCATTTCAAACTAGGGAATGTTAGCATTGATTAAAACTTGCTACATTATGCATTTTTGGGGAGCTTATGAAAGTCTATCACGATCTGCACATCTTAATAAATCCATCAATTAGTTTACATCGGGTAGCATAGCTCTATTCCAAGTGAAAATTCTAAAGGGTTACATTTATTTCATGGTGTCCATTGTGGTTCTCAACCTATTATTTATGTTTGATTGCTGGGTATGTGTAGGATCATCATGGAAAAAAAAAACCCTTAAGTGGCAAAAAATTCAAAAAAATCAGAGCTAGGCAACTTGACAAAAAAATTTGAATAAGTTATCTCTATTATTTCAAAAATATGTAAAAATAGAATTTGTAGAAAATTGAATTTAGTTTCTAAATTACTAGGTTTATTTAAAAAAATAAAATCTATTTGGTGAAAATTTGAAATTTCAATACAATAGTACTTAAATTTCAGGGAAAAAATAAGAAGTAGGTGTCTATTTGACCACCCTAACCACATTAAAAGCGTAATTTTTTTTAATAATATTTTAGATATAAGTAGAGGACTCATGTCCTGATGTGATGCATATTTTTTTGTAATTTGTTTCGAAGTAAAATAATTAATTATAATTATTTTATGAAAACTTTTGAAAAATATAAAGACTTGTATGTCTTACCACCTTAACTTGGTCAAAACTTCATAATTTTACTTATTTATCTATTATGTGATGCATGTTTTGGATTCAAAAATATGATACCGTTTCAAAGCTATAGATGGTTTTCAATCAGCCTAAAAATCAGGACTCTAGATGTAATTCAATAAAAACGAATAATAATTATTTATTAAATTCAAAGTACAACATAATTTATGTTGGTGGAAAACTGAGAATCTTCTTTAAAAACCCTTTTTGTTTCATCTATTTCAGGTAAAAAAAAGGTCGTCAGCCACATACCCATCATATTGCCACTTTTTGGCCGATCATGATCATGCACATACCCTGCTTAAGGATTGAGAGAAATGAGAAAATTATACTTCAAAAGAATCAGCATTTGAAAAAAGAGGAAAAAAAAAAGTCTCAAGTGAACTTAATCAACAAGGGTGATTCGAGTATTTCTACCAAGGATATAGATGGCTGGCTCGAAGTAGAGAGATGCTTAGAGAGAATGAGAGGTATCTCTGTCGGGGCTATTGACGCCTATCTAGCAATAGAGCTATGTCTAGGATATCATTGCACATCAGAAATGTAGCTCAAAACTATGTAGCTTGGGCAGAGTTTATGTTAGAGTAAAGGTCTTAACTTAATTATGTTGATTAAGTTACCTTTATTCCCTTCTTAATATTTCACGTTAGTTTGCATAAAGTGGCATTTAATAATTATATTAATTATTAAATGTTTTCCTATTAGGGCTTCTATTAGGGTTTTTCCTATTAGGGTTTTATTAGGGTTTGCATGATCTCCTTTTTATAAGGATTGATCTCATTGTATTTTATATCAATTCATTCTCTCATTCTCTCTGATATATACATTTTCAGTTTTTAGAGAACCCTTGCTTGTTTGTCTCCATTTCTTCTTTTGTGACAGGTTATTTGCATGCAGGTGATCTTCGGGGTTTGTGAAGTTGTATTTTCTCAACTCCTACATGGTATCAGAGCACCACACCTGTTGCTTCTTGTTCTTGTTTTGAAGATTTTTGGAGCTACAAGGGTTTGTTGGAAGCCGTTTTTATTGGAGCCATCATCATTTTTGCTTCAAAAATTCAGTTTTCACTCATTTGCAGGAAAAACGATTTCTGAGATTTGTAGCTAGCATCGAAACCTGAACTGGGTATCTTTTCGATTTTGCATATCTTGCATAGATCTAGAGAAAATCACTATTGAAAAAATGGCGTGCGTCATTTTTCTCCTGGCTGAAAGTAAAAAATAAATTCATTTTCTCATATTCTGCTTGTTGTATCAAGAAACGATTTATGGGTTTTGTTTCTAGCATCAAAATATTTCTGGGTTTTTATTTTTGTCTAGAAACACTAAGTAGATTGTGGATATGTCAGGCTCTCCTAGTTTAGCATTATGGGGGGTTTATTATATTGTTTGTGCTAATTCTTTCTTGGTTTCGCCTTGGAAGGGATCTTCCATCTTCAATGGAGGTTCTTCAGCACCATAGCAGTCATCTTTCGATAGTTGTTTGCAGCTTCTTTTGCTTCAGTGATGTTATTCTTCTTGGCTTTCTACATCTCTTTTTGGAGTAGAGCTTTTTCCCATGAGGTTTTCTCTATTTCTCCATTTTACAGAGATTTGGTTGTATTTGGGTACCTGATCTGGCCTAGTTGTTGGGACCCATGCTTGCCTTCTTGCATTGTAGTTACCTTTGCTTTCTTGCATTTGTTTGTAGCTGCACTGTTGCTCATCTTAAGGGGGGGTGTTAGAGTAAAGGTCTTCACTTAATTATGTTGATTAAGTTACCTTTATTCCCTTCTTAAGATTTCATGTTAGTTTGCATAAAGTGGCATTTAATAATTATATTAATTATTAAATATTTTCCTATTAGGGCTTCTATTAGGGTTTTTCCTATTAGGGTTTTATTAGGGTTTGCATGATCTCCTTTTTATAAAGATTGATCTCATTGTATTTTATATCAATTCATTCTCTCATTCTCTTTGATATATACATTTTTCAGTTTTCAGATAACCCTTGCTTGTTTGTCTCCATCTCTTCTTTTGTGACAGGTTATTTGCATGTAGGTGATCTTCAGGGTTTGTGAAGTTGTATTTTCTCAACTCCTACATGGTATAACAGCACCACAACTATTGCTTCTTGTTCTTGTTTTGAAGATTTTTGGAGCTACAAATGTTTGTTGGAAGCCGTTTTTATTGGAGCCGTCATCATTTTTGCTTCAAAAATTCAGTTTTCACTCATTTGCAGGAAAAACGATTTCTGGGATTTGTAGCCAGCGTCGAAACCTAAATTGGGTATCTTTTCGATTTTACATATCTTGCACAGATCTGGAGAAAATCAATATTGAAAAAATGGCATGCGTCATTTTTTTCCTAGCTGAAAGTAAAAAAAAAATCATTTTCTCATATTCTGCTTGTTGGATCAAAAAACGATTTATGGGTTTTGTATCTAGCATCAAAATATTTTTGGGTTTTTTTTTTTGTCTAGAAACACTAAGTAGATTATGGATATGTCAAGCTCTCCCAGTTCAGCATTATGGGGGGGTTATTATATTGTTTGTGCTAATTCTTTCTTAGTTTCGCCTTGGAAGGGATCTTCCATCTTCAACGGAGGTTCTTCAGCACCATAGTAGTCATCTTTCGATAGTTGTTTGCAGCTTCTTCTGCTTCAGTGATGTTCTTCTTCTTGGCTTTTTGCATCTCTTTTTGGAGTAGAGCTTTTTCCCATGAGATTTTCTCTATTTCTCCATTTTATAGAGATTTGGTTGTATTTGGGTACCTGATTCGGCCTAGTTGTTGGGACCCATGTTTTCCTTCTTGCATTGTAGTTACCTTTGCTTTCTTGCATTTGTTTGTAGCTACACTGTTGCTCATCATAAGGGGGGGTGTTAGAGTAAAGGTCTTAACTTAATTATGTTGATTAAGTTACCTGTATTCCCTTCTTAAGATTTTATGTTAGTTTGCATAAAGTGGCATTTAATAATTATATTAATTATTAAATGTTTTCCTATTAGGGCTTCTATTAGGGTTTTTCCTATTAGGGTTTTATTAGGGTTTGCATGATCTCTTTTTTATAAGGATTGATCCCATTGTATTTTATATCAATTCATTCTCTCTGATATATACATTTTCAGTTTTCAGATATCCCTTGCTTGTTTGTCTCCATCTCTTCTTTCGTGACAGGTTATTTGCATGCAGGTGATCTTCGGGGTTTGTGAAGTTGTATTTTCTCAACTCCTACAGTTTATTCCACTTTGATCATGACAAAACTTATGGAAGGGAATGAATCATTTGCACACATAAACAAAATTCAGTTTCATCTCAGACCTCTATCATGTCCCAGTTTTTTATTATGTTTGCAGTTCTTAGATTTCCTTGAATGAGTGTAAACAGGAGATTTTGAGTATCAGGAGGGTTACGCATTTTAAAATTCTTTGCGCATTTTCCTAACTGATTCACCATTTTTTATGCCTTGCATACATGCCCCAACTTTTTCTTGGAAACATTTGGTGACCTCCTTTTGTTTCTTGTCTTTGGGTCTTTTTCGGAAAGCGTTTTGGATTTGTTCTATTTTATCTGGTGGAACTGGAACTGGAACTGAATCTTGACTTGGAACTTAGTTGAATTTCGCTACCTAATTCAGTCTCAATCCCGTGCTCCCGCTCATTTCTTTATTTTTTCCTATTCGGTCAATGTTGTTTTCCTTTTTACGGGGCCATATCTGAAAAGAATATTGAATTTGTAACTTGGTAAAGTTCCAAGTTTCATTTCATTCCCACCTCCGCTTCTGCCATTTTCTTTTATCTATTTTGTCTCAAGGTTTGTGTTTGCAGTCTCCTTGTTGTGTTGTTGTTTTCTTGTTCGTTTGTTCCCTTTGTTCTTTTCTATTTTCCGGAACCAGAACTAGAATTGGAAACAGACTTGAAACTCTTCCAAGGTTCCTATTCCTAGTTCCGCCCCACCTCTGACCCCATCTACTCCCACACTGAACTAGCTTTAGCCTCACTTGCTCCAATTCTCGCTCCCCCCCACCTTAATAAATTTTTTTTTTTTGGAACCGAAACAATATAAGAACGTAAACTAAACAAAATAAATGTTTTGGTTCTAGAATGGTTCCGCTCCCGCTAGTTCCTGGTTCAAAATTTAATCCGCTCACGCATGTTCTGGTTCTAAAATGGTTCCACTCCCGGATGTTCTTGGTTTTGAAATGGCTCCCACTCCGCTCCCACTTCCTGCAAAGGAATTAAAAGGTGCTTGAATTTTGATGGCTCCGTATTCATCTAGTTTTGAACCCAACTCCAAATAGGTGCATGTATGATTTTGATCCCCCAAGCATGATAAATAAAAGCTCATGATCAAGGTGTAGTCCCATTCCCAATCTTTGACATATGTAAAATTATGAAAGAGCCTTCGCTTATGTTCTCTGGTAAACAATGGGGAAGCATAAATATAGGCTTGTGATCTAAAACCAGCAACTCTAAGAGCATTCATCTCATGAACAAATTTATTGAAAAATCTTTAGGAACTTTCAAATGGGTGCCATCATCTAGTGTAGAGGCCGATCCAAACTTTATTCAATGCTAGCATGCAAAGGATAGAGGATTTTGGTGAGATATTGGTAGTTTCAGTCACCTAGGTAGACACATATGAAAAAAGTGAATGAGGAGAGAAGGGAAGCACACAAAGCATGTAAACTGTTTTATAGAATTCCCCAAATTAAATGTAGAGCCATGAAATAATATCTCATGTAATATGTTGATTATAAGGAAAACTTGAGAATGGATCTTTGGAATAAAAAATGACTAATTCATTCATCCATATCAATAAAAGTGATTGAATTTAAAAATTGGAATGGTTAATTAATTGTTGTATTTGAAAATGATTGATTCAATTGATTAATCAGACTCTTTTGGTAATGTGTAGGTACTTTCAAAGTTTGAGGAGAAAAATGGTACTTGAAGATAACGAATCATGGTGATGGTGATTTACAAAATAGAACTGCAGAGGAAAATGGAAGTTTTTTCTGAAAATAAAATTAATTGAAAGAAAGATGAAGGTATGGTGGGCCCACGATAAGTTATATCTAAAAGGTGTTGATTTATGTTGTGCAAAAGAGTAACTCAAAGATGAAACTAGAAGCTACAAATATAATTGAAAGTCAACAAAATTCAATCAAAAGTTGAAACAAATAGCTACGTTGGAGGATGGGATTGCAAAATGAAATCAACTAAAGATTAACTGAGAGCTGAAACAAACAGTTATCTTTCTAATCTAATTTCTTACACAGAAGAGTTAAATTTTTTTGATGTATCAGTCCTGGGAGGAAATATATAATTTTGAGGTATTAATTGTCAAATCTGCTCATTTGTAAAGGGTTAGACTATTTTAGGAAAAACTAGTTAGACACTTAGGAAAATAAGTTAGAGTTTTTTACATTTTAGCTGATTAAAGTTAGCAGTAGGATAGTTAATGGAATTTTATGTAATTCTTGCTTTAGCTAAATCAATTGAAAGATATTGGTTTTTGTACACTAGTGATCTTGCTAGGTTTGTAAATGTTATTTATCTATTTTGCAATAGGAGTAGCCATATTTAAACCAACTTTAAGTTGCATTATTGGATGATGTTTATTGTGTTAATCATTTTGATTTTGGATCTTTTAATGAATGAAGTTATACCTTTTTCTTTTGTTCGAATGGTGATCTACAATTTGCTAATGAAATTTGCACTTTGAATGAATGGTTGTGTATTGATTATAGGTTGATTTGTTCTATAGTTTAGTTTAGCAATTCCTTGGAAGGTAACAAGTCTAATTAGTTGAATGAATCAACATTCTTTTATCTCTTGTGTCCCTGATCTATTTTTTTTCCCTTTTTTATACCCCCTGTTAGAGTCGGTTTAGATAAAATTTTGATCCTACAACAATCAAGAAAGCTTAATAACCAACAGGCCCCTTGAACATTACAACCTCATTGACTGCTCAACAAAACAACACAGTTGAGAACCAACTACCAAGACCTTGGGAGTTAGATTACTATATGTTATCTTTCTTTTTCTAGAGAAATAGGATAGAGATATTCTGTTTAAATGTTGTGTCAATTTGGCCATTAACAATGCTCTATTTTGCATTGACTTTCAATTGATTTTCATTGGGATGTCAATTAAGCTATAGTAGATCCCAAGAATTTGGATGATAGATTGTGGAGGAGAACACTAAGAAAATCAAAGGAATTTGGTTGCTCAATGCAAAGGAGCTAGTTGAAATTCTTGTTGAAAGGCTGGAGCTTATGTGTGATACTCTCCAAGTTCTTTCATTGTGATGCACCACAGTCGTGAAGGTTATGATAGAGATGAGGATTTTTATCCCTTCCGATCATCATGCATAGCTAGAATGTCATGAAACAAGAAGGAGACGAACCCATTGCAGCTTTCTATTTTGTTAAAAAGAATTTAACCTTTACATTTTTTAATCGAATGGCATCAAGGTTATTGATCAAAAATTTTAGAACTATTTATGGGAGGATTATTTAGAATGAATACATTTTTTAGTTTAATTATATTATAAAGACAACTCAATATTCTATTAATGAGATCTAACAATGATCTTCTGAGATTGGTGTTGGATTTACCATAGCAGGTAGCAGCTCACATGCGGTAAGTAGAGTTATAACAACACATGGTTTACCTACATTGTTTAAGGCATTTTCCAAACCAAGGTGAGTGTTGTATTTAATGCAGCCTACAAAGGCCTAATTCAAGTTGCACATTTCACTTTTGACAGAAAGTAGGCATGATCTAAAAGGTATCCAATGATCATCGATAATAATTATCTCTAGTGCAAGTGAATGATAGGTGTCATTGCCTTGCATCACTTTTTCTTGCATCACCTGTTGAATAATACTTTGATGTTATTATATTTTTGAAACTTATACTTGATTCAAAATGATGGTGCTATTTGGCTGCAACCTATACTTGATAAAGCGCTCCTTTAAAATATTTCTCTTCTTTTTCGTTTGGTTCTCCAAATGTTTAAAACACTAATCATTTGCAGGCTGCGTGTGACAATTAGTATTAAAATTTTAGTCTTAATTTTTAACTTAATAAAAATTCTCTAATGCCCACATTGATCTTTATTTTCAAGCAGTCGCTCGCCAAATTGGAGAATTAAAAGGTCAATAAACATGTATAGTTTATTCTCCAAGGCATGGTTAGTTAAAATAACTTCTTATATTTTATGATTTGTACGAGCATTTGAAAGACTATCCTTTGTTGTGTGCTTCAATGGTGGTAGGAATTTATTGTGCTTGCATATTCTTGCATGTGATAGCATAACACATTTACATTCCCAACTGCCGAGACAGATAAAATTTGATCAAGGCATCGCTCTCAACCAGTTATGTCACTTTAAAACGCTTTATTTGATTGTCATCATTGTCATGTCTTAAAGTCCAGTTTCATTTTAAAAAGCTTGGAGTGCTTAATCGATACAAGAATAGTAACTTAACACAAGACTTAATGGTAAACAACTTGTGATTTTTGTATCAAGTGTCTTAATTCACAAATTTTAAGGTTTGAGAATGAAAGGAATGCAAGGGGAAAATGGATGATATAAATTTTTCCTAGTCATATGCTAAGTGCGTCCCTGTCAGCCCCACCTTCAGTAACTTTATTTATCTCTTTGTTAAAAATGGATTTGATGGTCATAGAAATTCAGGCAATTTTATTTCAAATCTGCAACAAAGGTAGCTATATTTGACTGAAAAGGCATACTATAATATCCCTCACTCACGAGATTCTAAGAAATATGAGGTAAGTAATGCGGATTTGATAAAAATTTGACTGTAACAAGATTTTCTTGAACATTTGATATAGTAGATGTATGCTTATATTTAGTATGCCTATATTTAATATTATTTGTTGACTGGAGGCGGGGATCTATACATTCACTATCTTAATTTTGAATATTTCAACATTCAATAGACACGGTTGACATTGTACACATGCAAAATTAACATCATATTTAATTATATTCTCCTCAATTAAATAAATCAAATTTATTTAATTAATCTCTAAAGTCCTCCATCAATATTAAATAAATTTATCTTTAATGCTAACATCATCCTCTTTAGCTAAATAAATTAAAATATTTATATAACTATCTCTAAACAATTTTCCATCTCCTTTTGATTTATTTTAATCAATATATCTAAATCAAATAGGTCAAATTATCTAATCCCTCATTAAATTAATCCAATCCTAATTAATTTAATTTAATCTAAACTCATGTCACAGCCTCTAGATTTTCCCACTTGCACAAATAAATCATTTGATTGATTTATTAAATCTTCTAATTTCCCTCAACATGGCATCTTTAGGGAATATTCCTCCAATTTGAATTTCCCTCTCAAATGACTTGTCCCTTCTAACATAGCATTAATTCCCCTCTTGCATGTCCCCCACTTGGCATTTAAGACCCCTTTCTTCTCCCTCCAACAAGCCGAATTTCAAATTTTAAAAGGGCACCTAATGTCATTTATTGGCACATTCATCAAAACTTGCACATCCTTGACCCATTCACATGGTGACAAGTGGCTTCTTCCTATTGGTTGAGGATTAGTCCCACATTCCTCCACTTTGCCTCTTCTCTCCTCAAACTCTACTATAAATTTAAGGCATTATTTCATCATTTTCATCGACCATTGGAGCATCCTTATTATAGACAACTTGAGTTAATCTTATCTCTTTGTCTATCATCATTTAGCTTATCAAGGGTTGGGAAAGGGCTGCTTTCTACACAAAGAGTAGGACCAATCCAATATGGAATAGGTATGCATTGTGCTTCTTTTATGCTTTCAATTAATTTATTTTTTTATTTTGTTATGAGGTGTAAAGTATTATTTCATAGGAGTATTGGTTTCCTTCCTTAATCTTGACCTCACCATGCTAACGAGTGTTGGATTTTATAGCTAATTTTCAGATTTAACATGCTCGCATGTGGCGCTAGAAGGAAGGCACAAATTTGATGGTTGATTGTCTTGTTGAATCTATTTTAAATATTAACTACAGGTTTATATCAGATTTCTTGCTATCCACAAGTTGGTTTACATTGGCGTGAACTCTCTCTGTTCTATTCAGATCGATATCTTTATATTTACTCTTTCTTTGCATCGTAACTTTGTTGGTTTATATTGATCACGCTATTGGGAGGAATTCTGGTTCTTTCAGAAAAATCTTAAGGGGTACATTGAACATCAGTGAACATAATTATTTTTACTATTAAATATTCTAAAAGCTTATGAAAGTGTGAAATAAATGAATCTATCGCTTGCATTTAACATGAAAGTGTCCTGTGCCATTTTTTAGCAAATCCTCTTTTGTGCAGATCCTGCAATTATTGTCGTTTATTGTTGTGTTAGATGGTGACAAGCCTAGCATTATTTACATGCAACTAATTTATTGGATTCATTTGGTGGTAGAGAGGATACACCATCCTCTAAAAGATCCTTTTATTCTATCGGAACACATGAGATACTAACCCTTGTTCCACTCCATTCTTTTGTGTGTTGTTTATTTGCTCCAACCAAATTTGACTTACTCTCAGTGTCATGGGTGATTGTAATTGTGAATATGATCACTGTCATTACAAAAATAATCATGTAATTGTTCAAATATGAAAAAAGGAATAAATATTTGCAAAGGATCTTGTCTTTATCCACAGTCAAATTCTATGGAAAAAATGGTGAATAAAAACATTTAGATTAGAACTTAAAAAAAAATGGGAGACAAAGCTGCTATTTTCCTTCTTTCCATAGCTGTCAAATTCCTTACCACTGTGAATACTTTAGTTGGACTGCATTATGTTTCATCTTGTACAGGGAACCCTTAGCTCATAATCATAAAAGACACAAAATATTTTCTGCAAGATTTTGACAATATACGACACTAATAATGGTAAATAACATCTTTTAAAGATGCTTTACGCATATTCATATTCCATCTATGACTCATATGATATCTAGTTACGACTCAGATATGTGTTGTAAATCATCAACTCGAGAGTATATTTCAACCTTTTGTGTCTCCTTCCCAGATACTTGTGTATAGGAAATAATGCCAACCTTCTCAAAATTCTAGTTGCGCTTTCATAGAGCTCGGGTACCCTATGTAGAATCATGTTGAATTAGAAGGATATTGCTCCCATATGGATAGTAGGTCCCTCATCGTTTGTCCTCATGAAGTGGGTTGGTCACGGTTTGCCACACACTTAGATCAATCTTGAATGGACCAACCCGGTTAAAATGAATTGAAGAAATAAACAATGTGGGTAGATAATGATGGAATGCAATGACAGGAGAAAAACATAAAGACTTACACAGAAAAAACCATGATATTTTAATTTGATTCATTCAAAACAGTTTACACAAATATTCAGAGCTGCTGCTCATTCAATGAACTACCATTGCATTCTCCTAACATACGAGCTTGAGCTCTTTCACACAAACAAACACTACTACAACCTCTTGACATGAACAGTTACAATGACTTACAGAGCTTCTGCTCATACAACCAATTCACTAAATCAACTGACAGATCCAATCTCTCAAACAGGTGGTTTCAGATTACCACGAAACCGACTTGGTGGTTTTAGATTACCACGAACTAACTGGGATGGTTTTAGGTGACCACCAACTAACTGAGTGGTTTCAGATTACCACAAACTACCAAGGATGGTTTCAGATGCCCACCAACTAACAAGCAAGGATGGTTTCAGATGACCACCAACTAATAGGCAGCTCTCCTGCGCTAGACTCTAGAGAGTGTTTAAACAAAACGGATTACTTTCATTATATAGAGAGAGAGCAAACATAAAATAATATTTTTCCTTGCACCTAGAAAACGTGTGAAAGCCTGCAGCAAACTCCAAACAAATCACATCATGTCCTCGCATCATTAAACAGTGATAAGTAGCATTAAATTAATGTCCTTTTGAATTCATGGTAGCATGAATTTATTTCTTTTGCATGGCAGTAGGACTTGTGCCCCTCTTGTCATTGCATTTTGTCAAACAATCAACATGCCTTCTCTATGCTTCCATTCTCACACAGGCAATTTTACAGAACACCCGAGGCCTTAGCATTTTATATGCCCCCTCTATGAGACCTGCACATTTATCTAATGTTGTTGGTGTAGCTAGGTTTTGGGTACTTGCTTAAGATGTGAAGTTATTCCTCCAAGAGTGGATTGATGGGATCTTGACTTGAATGATAAGTTGATTACCTTTTGTTTATTTTCAAAATAAATATCTTTCTGACAAGATTATGTTCTGAAAATCAGGGGTGGCATTTATGAAGAAAGCAATCTATCTTTTTTTGAAATTGGTGGAAAATCATAAAGCAATCTTAAAATTTGATTTGAATAACTATTATTTGCAAGTTGAAAATGGGTTTAGGAGGGAAGTGTTTAATAAGTTATTTTTTGTTTAGTAGTTCTTGAACTAAATATTTATTTCTCAAAACACTCATTCCCAAAGATTACTTTCTTGGTTTGACAAGTTAATACATTTATCATGCTTTGGAACTATGTTCATTATGTTAGGCTATCATTAAATCCTTGAAATTATATCACATTTCTTATTTATGGTAACTTTTGTATTGTTTACAGATATACATATGTGGCATTGGAATTGGACATCTGACTTAAGCGAAACAAAGAAGTTTATCATTCGAGTTGAACATTGGAATCAATTGAAGACAAAGCAAGATTGGAGTTTTAGAAATTCGGGCACTAAAACTTACAAAGCATTTCTAAATGCTTAGAACATTCGTTTTATGCTCTTGTTTTCTATGTCAAGCCAACTCACATCCTTTTTATTGGGGTTTTAAATCAATCATTGATTTGCTCTTTTTCAAAGTTGGATTAAAATTGAACCTTAGAAACTCACTGGATTTCGTTTGGAGCTAAAAATTTGAACAAGGAAACTTTTACATCTCGTTTTGATGCTTTAAAATGAATCAAAATCATTGCTTTGTGGACTTAAAATGAACAAGTGTTTTTTTGTTTTGTAATTGCTTACTCAAAGTAATACCATTGAAAGGACATATGCGCTTCTCTCGAGCCTCATGATGATCTTGAGAATAAAAAGGCCTTTTGGTGATCTTAATTTGGGTAAATTAATTACCTCCACATATCATTTTGGGATTAAAATTGAACAAAACATATTGTGAGTGTGAGTAAACCTATTGTGTGTGTTCTCCCTTTGTTTCTAAACGAAGGTCGATCGAACTATGAATATGTTTGCTCAATTTTTTTCAATCTTAGAGGGCCTTCCTTGTGGGAAAAAGTACTCACCTAAGGGAATGACCCAACCGGTAACACACTAAGGACAAGTATATTTCCAACCGGGATATAAAAGTGGGTACTAGAACAAAAGTCAGTATCACATAGTTGGCTCCAACGAGAAGGGTAGAAATGGTTTCTTACCGCATGGGTCAACTCCTACAAATGGAAAGTATCAATTAAAACCCCTTGTTTAGCAAAGGCCAAAATCTTATCTATTTGTTGGTCCAAAAGGTCATGTCCTTTGAAGCCGCCCCATGTATACATGCGATTCTGTTGTAGAGATGAAAATTATTCCATGGGAGATTCATTCATATTGATGCTTGGCTGACCCAAGAAGTGTGTGTCATGGAGGGGAGCTAGTGTGGTCAAGCATCTAATCATCTGCACTGAATATGCACAGCTAGATTTATCCAAGTGGGAACCCAACAAATATTGTCTTTTCAGCCTAGGGTTGTGCATGTTATTGGAATCAAAACACTTTGCTTGGATCTAAAACATTGGGAGACAAACATTCATAGAGAAATTTAAAATTTAAAACTCTTTGGAGGAATCAAATATCCTTTGATAAATCTAAGTGCTCTTGCTTGCCCTAGGGATTCTATCCTTAGAGGTTTCTAAGTACCTGGGTTTAATCATCATTTTTTTTCACTAAAGTCAACCTAGGGAAGTATGTTCTTAAAACCTTCATTTTCACATAATGGACCTTATGGAATGAAAAGGAATTGAGACATAGACATTTATTTTGAAACTTTAATCAAAGAATTGTTTGTAGTAAAAAGAATTCATTAAGCAAAGTAAAAGACAATTGACTCCACACATGTGTTCTCTTAAATGATCTCCCACAAGATCAAAATTCAGAAACCCAGGTTCAGAAAGATTAGCCCAAAAGCTCATGAGGAGTGTCTTGAAATGCTTCTTGAAGTCAGAGAAATATTGGTTTACAAAATTTACAAGAAAGCTTCAAGAAACAACCCTATCTTGTATGAGTTCTATTATCAACAAAATCTTGAGGTTTTTCAAAGCTTTTCTTTTCTCACATAGGAATTCAAGCGTGTTCTTCAAAACCGAGATCTTGTAAGAAGGAGTTTTATCTAGGTCAACTCTAGGATCAAAATCAATCACTCTGATCCACCTCCCACCCGTCAAAATCAGTCAAAAATCACCTCACCAACAACTCTTGAAAAATTTGAAAACATCATTTATGCTAAATTTCTAGGAAAAATCAATTAACACAACTTCCTAGGGTTTATAAGTTAATTATCACTTTGTTTTGCTTAACACACTTAGTCAAATTATCCAATCCATATCACCTTATTTGATGTAACACACTTAGTCAAACCATCCTCTTACATACAAGTTTACTCTAGGATAACACAACTTCCAAGAGTTTACAAGTGCATTATCACTTTTGTTTTACTTAACACACTTAGTCAAACTATCAATCCATCATGATCAATCAATCAAGTCCTAAAATTTTAGCATTTCCCTCAAAGTTCCTCAAGAGTTTCATCATTCATATCGCCCATCCTTCATTTATCTCATCCCCATCATGACTTTGATCCTTAATTTATCTTAGTTCTTCTCTTCTTCAAACCTAAGGTTTAGATCAATCTAAGGGGTTAGAGGTTCATCTCTTACATTCCTAAAAATTGATCTCTATTTTATGGTTCAAACTCGATCTCAGCAGAAGAAGAATATGGAGAAAAACAAAGAAACATCCATTTCAAGTGATCTAAGTCAAACCGAAACAACATTCAACCGAATGATAAATATTGAACTCCCAATCAATCCTCCTCAAGTACCTCAAAATTCTCAAGAGGAAGGTCATATAGAGGACATCACTAACAATGGGATGACACAATAAAAACTTCTAGAAATGGTGTAAAACCCTGAGAACCACCAAATTGTCAGTGTCATACTGAGGTTGTACCCATCCCAATACATGCTAGAGTTAGAAAAAGAAGGGGCTAAACTCCCTTCTGACTTTGACATAATCACTATTGTGGAGAGGTCTCTCAGTATCATGACCTCACCTGCATCCACACTTCCACTTCAAAATGTCACTCAGGACATTCCCCAAATCATATCATCTATCGCTTCAACCCCGTTGGTTGTTAACAAGGGAAGTGCCATGTTTCATGAACTCCAAAGAAATTGCCTTGTGAACAACCGAGGGTTGAATGCAAGCACCACATTGGATCAATCCGTCCCGATAAATCCATTACACCCTTACGTCTTGCTCACATTTGATAATAATAACAATTCATCCTCATTTCATGCAACACCAGATTATCCTCTGAACACGCAAACTTCTTTCCCTATCTCACAACAAGAGGGTGACTTATTTTGAGCAGGGGGAATCTTGGATCCATCATCATCACTTCCAGGGATTGCACCACCTGTCTTTTCACCACTTCCAACTCTATCACTCACATCTACATCATCCCTTCGGTTGGGTCTTCCTCCTCTTCCCGCCATCAATCAATCAAGTCAGAACACCTTATCAAATCCACCAATTGTCCCATCTATATCATAAAAATAGATATAAACCATCCAAACAACTACAGCAATCAACACATCCACCATTCCTTAAAGCATGGTTTCTCAGGGACCAAGCACCTCGATCGCACCATCCATAGCTCAAACTTCGATCATTAATACGATCATTCCACTCATCACAACGGTCAAAATTCTTCCCAACCCACCACCATTACAACCAAGGCACAACAAAACCAGTTCATTCACCATGACATTGCAAGCTGCTCGACAAGATGCCCAACAAAAAACACTCCAAAATCAGCAAGCACAGGCGTAATTAGCTACACAACAAGCACAATGGGTTGCACAATCCCAAGTCTTATTACAACAAAAAAAAGTTGTACAAGCTACCCAAGCTACACAAATAGCTCAAGCAACCCAAACTGCACAAGTTGCACAAGCCACACAAGCTACACAAGCTACGCAAACAACTTAAGCAACCCAAGCTGCACAAGATGAACAAGTCGCACAAGCTACACAAGACACACATGCTACTCATATTGCATAGGAAATCCAACAAGTGCACACTCAAGCACGAGCCCAATTCCAAGCTCAGCAAGCACAAGAATAGTACCAAGCACAATTGCAAGTTCAACAAGAAGTGTATCAGCAAGCCTTGCAAGACTATCAATTAAAAAAGAAAAATGACCAACAACAAGCATTGTTGGTGCAACAAAAACATGACCAACAACAAGCATTGTTGGCACAATAGCAGCATGACCAACAACACATGGTTTCGGATCAACAACAAGTGTAGGAATTACTTGCTTAACAAAGCTTGCAAAAAATTCACACCGACATTCCACCCATCAATCCCGCACCCCATAACGTATTTACCCCACCTCCTGATTTGCAAGGTGATGTGATGGCACAAATCAAATTTCTCTCATAGCAAGTGCTAGATTGTCAATCCAGAAAGACAATTTGGACACCTAGCAACTTGTGCCCCTATTCGTTTGACAAAAGCTTGGAAATCGTACCATTCTCGAAGGGATTCAAAATTCCCAAATTTGATAAATATCATGGGATAGGAAACCCTGAAGATCACATCACGGAGTTGTAGGTACATTTCATGGAATTCACCTACAATGACATGTATCTAATGCATCTATTCCTTTGAAGCTTGGTTGGTGATGCTATGGAATGGTTTTCTTGTCTGCCTATGGGAATCAAAACATTTTAGGAAATTAAAGATGCATTCCTCCAAAATTACAAATTCAAAATTTTTGTGGATGTTAGTTTGGAATAAATCTCAGTGCTGAAATAGGGTAAGGGGGAATCATTCACTGCCTTTATCCAATGATGGTGATCCAAGGCCAATTGAGGCAAGTGGACCATTCCAGAAGAACAACAAGTTTGTACCATCATTGCCAATACAAATAAAACCTTGGAATTTTATTTGAAGATGCAATGCATCACCACGTACGATCAACTGATGCCCAAGGCACTCAATATTGAACGAGATCTTGTTACACAAGGGGGCAGACCCACTTATCTTGAAAATCATGACATTCGCCCATCCACCAGCTACAATGACAAACCTCACACATGGGCGAAGAACCGAAATGTGACCAACAATGGAGTAGTGGATGCCAAGGTTGTCATCAGTGCTCCCAAGTAAAATAATCAAACACATCATCGTCAACCGCCGAACAATAATCAGAGTAACATGCAAACAAATGTGGTGAACCAACAACCACCCCAAAATCATATCAATAATCTCCATAACCAAGGAGGACAACCTCCACAAAACAAATATCCCCCCAAGAAAAAATTCATAGCCCTTGGGGAGTCAATTGAATCCATCATGAAAAATTTGGTCAATGAGGGCATCATCAAGTTCCCCACCCAAGATAATTATAGTGAACCCCAGGTGAAGCCACCCTGGTACAATGAAAAATCTCCTGTGTGATTATCATAAACTCAAGGCACACATGACTGCCAACTGCATGAAATTTAAGAACATCATCCAAGATCTCATTGAGGATAAAATAATAAATTTTGAGCAACCCACTAGAAATAAATATCTCAAAATATACATGAATTTGATGCCCAATCAAAAGCAGGGAAATAATCAAGGAAAGAATCAAGGAAATAACCAAGGGAACAATAAAGGAAAACAAAATTATGTTAGTGCAAACCTTATTTATGAAGACATCATCAGATTCATAGATGAAATGGTCACTATCATTAGCATCAAAGGAGCCAATGCTGATTGTGGAGTTACCACACCCGATGGCAAGGTTATTATTGTAGGGGAATCATAGTCATCTAAGACCCCCATCTCGAATCTGAAAGTCATTCCCTATGATTATAACGTCATTGACCAGCTAAAAAGAACCCCCGCTCAGATCTCTATCATGGAGTTACTGAAAATTTTCACCGCCCACAGGAAAATCCTTGATGAAGCATTAGCTACATCCATTGTCTCTGCTAACCTTGATACAAAAAAAATTCAGTCTATGGTTGGTAACATCATCACCCCAAATCTCCTCACCTTTTTATGATCAAGACTTCCTCGCCTAGCCATCTCACAATTGTGCACTTCACCTTCAGGTACTGGTTCACAAGAAAAAGGTCAAAAGGGTCCTGGTGGATGGAGGCATGAGCCTCAATATTTGTTCTCTTAAACTTATAAAGAACTTGGGAATCTCAAAAGATTCCATCGACAAAAATAAAGGCATTACCATCAAATCATATAGTGACCAGGAAAGAGTGTCTCAAGGCACTATCAAGATCCCAATCCAAGTGGGGCCAGCCACTATGGAAACCAAATGTTAGGTTCTCGACCTTGATCTACCCTACAACATCCTCCTAGGATTCCCATGAATCCATGGAATGAAGGTGGTCACCTCAACATTCCACCAATGCATCAAATTTTCCTACAAAAATGAGGAGGTCACAATACATGGTGATCCTAAGCCATTCACCTATTACAAAAACTTGGAAGCCAAGTTCTATAAATTTCCCCAAGTTCCAAAGAACGATGAAGTTCCCTCCACTTTTGTGACAAAGAAATGTTTCATCCCCGATATATCCGACATCAAGTTCATGATCCAAGACAATGGGTTTGTAGATTACATAATGGAGAAAAATTATTTTGTTGTAGGAGAGTTAACTCAATCTCCTAGGTCACATGGGCAACCCCAACTAGTTGAAATACCTATCCACACTTTTAAGGCAGACCCCTCTAGATTTTGTTGTTGGGGGGATCTAAGTCAAGAAAATGTGGATGAAAGAGATATTTCATGCTCACTATACTCAGATGAAAGGCCCGCACCCATGCTACCCATGGATGAAACTAGCAGAGGATTGCGAATGATGCTTGGTATGGGCTACAATAGAAATGAAAGCCTTGGAAGGAACAACAATGGACGACTGGAACCCATCATTGTGGAGAGATGAATGAACAATATTGGCCTTAGATGTATCCCTTTGATTATAACCGTATGTGGTAGAGGTACCCCTATTAGAGCAGTTAGAACTCCCCCTCAGTTATCGGCAACTACCATACGATTACCAGTATCCACAGGTCTGCCCCTAGTTAATTTCACCCTCAACATAACTGATGTCAATAGTAGTGATGACGAGGATACCATAACTGGCTTACCCACACTTTTTCAAGACTCCTCCTTACTCATGATTAGTACCTCATCCATTGAGTCAGACCTTCAAACTCACAAAATAATCCTAGTCTATCCCCAGCTTATCGACTATGACCAATGAGGACCACTGGTTCTAGACACATTCAAAAATGATGAGGCACTCTCAGAATTCATGGGACAAAGGGATACAGTACCATGCAAAGATCATAGAGCTAGATTCAACATCACACTAGACACACAGGCCTATTACGGGGAGACAATTGAGTCCTTTAGTTGCAAAAGAAAAAGAATGAGAATAAGCTCAGGGTCATTGAGTGAAAACCATACTATGGCACTCTCTAGCCATAGAATAGTAAAAATAAAGGATGCATCCAATGATGAAAACCTCCCTGAGGCATCGGAGGATGAAGGATTCAATCTTTCCCTCACTACACTTCATTAAGACAAATCGATAGTCCTAGAAGAACGGTGCAATTCTGTCAATCTAGGAACAAAAGTAACACCACACATCACCTTCTATACTGAATCACTTCTCATAGAAGAAAAAGAACTATTGGTGACATTCCTAAGAGAAAGAAAGTTGAGCTTCACTTGGACTTATGCTGACATACCGAGTCTTGATCCAGAAGTCATGGTTCACCATTTAGCTGTCTTTCCAAGGGAAAGGCCAGTGAGGCAAAAATTGAGAAATATGCACCCTCAGATAGCCTTGCTAGCCAAGGTGGAATTCAAGAAGCTCCTAGATTCCGAATTTATACAGCCAATTGATTATCTAGATTGGGTGTCAAATCTTGTGCCAGTTTCAAAACCAAATGGGGGCATTTGTATCTGCACTAATTTTAGAGACCTAAACAAAGCATGTCCTAAGGATAATTTTCAACTACCCAACATTGATATGTTAGTAGACATGACAGTCGGACACGAGATGCTATCACTGATAGATAGATTCTTAGGGTACAACTAGATTATGATAGCAAAGGAAGACCAACATAAGATAATGTTTACTTGTCCATGGGGTGCCTACTACTGGAACATGATGCCATTTGGGCTAAAGAATGCGGGAGCGACATATAAAAGGGCCATGAAACTAATTTTTCATGACATGATTCACAAAACTATGGAAGATTATGTGGATGATATATTGGCCAAGTCAAGGAAAAGATAGGATCACATAGCAACTCTAAGTCCCATCTTTGACAGATTGGAGAAATACAAGGTTAGACTCAACCCCAAAAAATGTGTCTTTGGGGTACAATCAGGAAAACTCCTGGGATATATATTATCAATGAGAGGAATAGAAGTGGATCCCACCAAATTCAAGGAAATCCTCGACATGGAAGCACCTAGGACACTAAAACAACTCAGAGGTCTACAAGGCAGGCTCCAGTCCATCCATAGGTTCATTGCGCAACTGGATGATAAACAGATCCCATACTCTCATCTAATCCACAAGGGAGTAGCATACAAGTGGGATGACAAGTGTGACTAGGTGTTTAGTAAAATTGAAGAATATCTACTTACACCACCAGTGTTAATGCCACCAATTCCAGGAAAACCATTGATTCTATACATATAAGCCACAATGGAAGCTCTCGATGCACTCCTAGCTCAACAAGATGAAAATCGAAGAGAAAGAGAAATATACTACATAAAGAGGACAATGGTAGGGAATGAGCTCAACTAGAGACCAATAGAAAAATATTTCCTAGCAGTTGTGTTTGCAGCCCAAAATTTTAAACACTACATGCTGGCTCATCAGATCAAGTTGATTGTAAAGATAGATCCACTAAAGTATCTTCTCTCTAAGGCCACTCTCATAGGATGAACAACCAAGTGGGTCATGATATTAACAAAACATGACATAGAATATGTAGAACGCAAGGCCATCAAATTACAAGCGATTCGAGACCAACTGGCAGAAGCTCCAATTTATGCCGACAACCCACTTATCTCAGAATTTCTGAATGATTCAATTTTTAACATGTATACAAAATCATTGGAAGATGTATTTCGATGGGTCATACATACAACATGGGTTAGGTGCCAGAATATCCTTCATCACTCCCCACGGAGACTGCATACCCAAATCCTACAAACTATCTTTTTTGTGCACAAACAACATAGCATAGTATGAAGCTCTTGTCATACAATTAAGGATTGTAGTACAATGGAAGATTATGGCTCTCAAAGTCTATGGAGATTTATAGCTTATCATCAACCAAGTCAATGGTGAATACCAAACAAAGGATGAGAAGCTAACTCCATACAAGAAATTAGAGGAGAGCTTCAAAGAAGTATTCTTTGATGTCACCTTTGAACAACTACCTAGAGCAAGCAACAAAGCAACAAATGCTATGACCATAATTGGATCGCTCCTAGAAATCCCAAACAATGTTACAAAATAAGAATTCTTGTTAGAGAAGATTCTCATACCGAAATTCAAGGTACCAGAGTCTGAATTCGTGTGCGAAATCATTGGTCCCTATGATCCCTGGTATCACGACCTCTATACCTACCTAAGAATAGGAGTCCTCCCAACTGACATAACCCCAAACCTTAAACGAGCCTTTGTCAAAATGTCCTTACGTTTTTTCATCCTAGGAGAAACCCTTTATCGTAGGAGTATTGAAGGAACCTTGTTGCATTGCTTGAACACTGAGGAAGCCCTGAATTCTTTAACTGAGGTACATAATGGAATTTTTAGTTCACACTTCAGTGGTATGACCTTGGATAAGAAGTTGTTGAGAACCGGGTACTACTAGCCAACAATGGAAAGAGAGGCACACTAATTTGTCAGAAAGTTTTTACAGTGCCAACAACATGGAGACCTTATTCATGCACCAGCTCAAGAGCTTCATCCTATTGTTACACCTTGGCCCTTTTCATAGTGGGGGCTCGATCTCATAGGCAAAATCACACCCACCTCATCCAATAGCCACAAATTCATCATCACCACCATGGAGTACTTGACAAAGTGGGTTGAAGCCATCCCAATGACCTAAATAACTTGAAAGCAGATATCAAAGTTCATCTTTAACTATCTCATTTTCTAGTACAGTGTCCCCCAATCTATTATCTCTAATAATGGAGCACCTTTCAAGAATCAGGATGTGTGTGACCTTTGCCACAAATTCAATATCCAAAATCGCTTTTCTACTCCATATTACCTGCAAGGTAATGGCCAAGAAGAAGCCACTAATAAAACTATCTTGAAAATCCTTAATAAAACAGTCAATGACTCTGGTCATAACTGGCATCTACAACTAAATGATGCCTTATAGGCCTACCACACCAACATCTGCATGCCAATAGGTTCCACCTCATTCTTCCTGGTCTACGAATCATAAGCCATCCTCCTAATCAAGATCGAGCACCCATTATTAAGGATATCAATGAAAAACCTCATTGCAGATGATGAATATCAAGTTTTAAGGTTAAATGAGCTGGAGTTATTAGATGAACAACACATGGATACCCTCAACCATCTACAGGTCTATCAGAACTGCCTAAAGCATAGCTACAACAAGAAGGTTAGAAGGTGCACCTTCCAAGTTGGGGAACTTGTGCTAAAAGAAAATTAGAAGAATGTGCCAAATCCAAAAAGCAAAGGAAAATTTGAGCCCAACTAGTTGGGACCTTTCATCATTACAACAAGCTATAAATCAATGGAATATAAAATATCAATGCCAAAAGGCAAGCCTCTATAGGAGCCCCTAAATAGTTGTCATCTCAAAAAGTTTATGCCTAAAATCTTGTGAGGTATAAAACCAATTAATCAAAAAAAAAAAAACTCCTGAAAAAATGGTCACTCTAATGAAAACCTGGTAAATAGGATTTTGGTGACAACAAAAATATCAAAAAATACAAAAAAGAAAAGAAAAGAAAAAAGGATTGAAAACAGCAAATAAAATAATCGTCTCTAGTGAAAACCATTTCGGTGGCACTTTGGACAAGTACCTTGGTGAAGACCTCGAAAACATGTGCCAAGCATAAATAAAGCACTCTTCATCCACCAAGACCTTCATGGCCTATTTGATGCACTCACTTATCCCTTACATTCCATCTATCCTTCCATAATCCGTTTGCATTTCATACCATAGCTTGATCTTGTGCTCATATCATTTTCCACCGTAGTACTACTTGGCATATTCCCAAGGTCAGTTTGTCCTTCCTATATCAAAGTAGTCTGTCACATCATGTTGGGGGCATGTTCATGTAACTACATCAGATCAGATTCATGTATATTCTTCTGATCTTCCTAAAAATCAAAAAATCAAAAACATTCAAAAAATCCATCAAAAGTCCAAAAAATTTCAAATCATATCAAAATCCAAAACATGTCAAAAATTTGAAAAATCAAAAATAGAGTCACCCGACTGAACTATGTCATCTGTAAGTTTGAACGTAGGTAAGTTTCATCTTTGATCATCCCCCGAGACACCCTAGGTCAATCCTTTAGGCATCTGTCGCAATGGCAATCTACTTTCCCTTCTATCTCATAATTGAGTCAAGTCTGTCACCAACTGAACTACGTCATCTCTGAACTTGAACATAGGCAAGGTTGATCTTTGATCATCCCCAAAGACACCCTAGGTCATTCCTTTAGGTGTTTGTCGCAATGGAAATCTGTTTTCCCTTCTATCTCATCATTGAGTCAAGTGTTTGGCCATCCGAACTACGCAGTCTTTGCGTGTATAATGTAGGCAAGGCTAATCCATGGATCAAGTCCCGAGACCCTTAGGATAGGTCTTTAAGTAGTCTCTTCATCATAAATCTTGAAAATACCAAAAAAAACTGTAAAACATTGAAAATTCCAAAAAATAGCCTCAAAATATTCAAAAAACAACAAAAACATCCAAATATTTGAAAAAACCCAAAATGGTGCACCTGTCTCATCTCGCTTTAACCTGTAATAATCACCGTTCATAATAAATCAATCGTCACCTTCATCCTTTCATGAGTCAGTCAGAAGCAAGTCTAGCAGGTCCAAAAGTGCGAACCTAATCATCAAAAGTTTCAATTCTAGATCCATAAGTCAGCAAGTTGGTCAACTCAGAGTATCAATAGCTTATCGTCCAATCAATCTCATCAAAACCCTGATCACACCATGTCCTAGGAATGTGACCTTCCTATGATGGACATCAGCATCAGGTATTACCACAGTGTAGTCTTTACTAGCGGTATGAAAAAAATTAGCTTGTTTATTTACTTTATCTTTCTTTGGATTTATCTTTTTGCGCTCATTCCAAGGACCTCTCGATGATGTCTAAACATAAATATTTAGAGAGAAAGGAATGGGGTAACGATCATTATCCTTTTGTCTGTTGTGCTTGTTGGATATTTTTGTAAAATAACTTCATCATGTGTGCTTTGTTTGGTTTGTAGGGATGGTGTTTGAGGTGTCTTGTTGACCACATAAGAAGGCTTGCCTTTTTATGTTTTGGTCTCAGATATCTAGAATATCTGAAATACACTCCAAATAAGGTTTCGTTCATGAAGTGTGAACATGAATACTCCTATCTATTTGTCGAGTCAAAGTCCATCACACTTGGTGCAACACCATCTTGGTTCTTTATACCTTGATGCATCGTACCTATGTGTGTTATCAAACATAAGGAAAGTTATGCTCTTTATCTCTCCCATCCCTGGATAAGCAATAAATCACCATCATTCATCATCATATCGAATAAAGTCTCAAGGGTTGATCCCTCTCATTCTTCTATCCTCTTTCACGCTAACATAGTATCATTTCATCAATACATCCATCTTGCATCCACACTCTCATCTTGCATAACCATGTCATATCATCATAGGACAACATTATGAATCTCATCCATCTCACATGCATTGCATAATCATTTAAGATGTTTAAATTAATATAGATTTTTTATTCTAAACATCTTACAAACATCTCATTTAAATCATCATTATCATATAGTCTAACCATTCATACATCCAATTTGAATCTCTTTGTCACGAGATTGACCTCAAATCAAATATTTTCACTCAATCTCTCTCGGGGGTAATGTACTAATGCACTTATTTCTGTTGGGGCATCCGAAGAAAAAAAAAGCTGAAAATTTATAAATTTTGATGTCGGCGGCATCATTCTTTGAACCAATGCAACAAGTACATTGCTTCAAAGAGGGCCAAAATGTAGACATGCAAAATTAACATCATATTTAATCAAATTCTCCTTAATTAAATAAATCAAGTTTATTTAATTAATCTCTAAAGTCCTCCATCAAAATTAAATAGATTCATCTTTAATACTAACATCATCCCCTTTAGCTAAATAGATCAAAATATTTATTTAACTATGTCTAAACCATTTTCCATCTCCTTTTGACTTATTTTATTCAATAAATCTAAATCAAATAGGTCAAATCATCGAATCCTTCATTAAATTAATCCAATCCTAATTAATTTAATCTAAACTCATGTCACATCCTATAGCTTTTCCCACTTGCACAAATGAATCATTTAATTGATCTATTAAATCTTCTAATTTCCCTCAATATGGAATCTTTAGGGAATATTCCTCCAATTTGAATTTCCCTCTCAAATGACTTGTCCCTTCCAACATAGCATTAATTCCCCTCTTAAATGTCCCCCACTTGGCATTTAAGACCCCTTTCTTCTCCCTCCAACAAGCCAAATTTCAAATTTGAAAAGGCCACCTAATGTCATTTATTGGCACATTCATCAAAACTTGCACATCCTTGACCAATTCACATGGTGACAAGTGGCTTCTTCCTACTGGTTGAGGATTAGTCCCATATTCCTCCACTTTGCCTCTTTTATAAATCCAAGACATTCTTTCATCATTTGCATCGACCATTGGAGCATTCTTACTATAGGAAACTTGAGTTAATCTTATCTCTTTGTCTATCATCATTTAGCTTATCAAGGGTTGGGAAAGGGTTGTTTTCTACACAAAGAGTAGCACCAATCCAATATGGAATAGGTATGCATTGTGCTTCTTTTATGCTTTCAATTAGTTTTTTTTTTAATTTTGTTTATGAGGTGTAATGCATTATTTCATAGGAGCATTGGTTTGCTTGCTTAGTCTTGAACTCACCATGCTAATGAGTGTTGAATTTTATAGCTAATTTGTAGATTTAACATGCTTATAGACATCAATAATCATTTTTTAAGTTATCAAATATTTCTTCATTATTTTGACAACTCAATATCTTATGCAGATTTGTCTTAAATGTCTTAAATTCAGATTTCTTTATTTATTTATTTACTTGTGCAGGCCTCTGAGAAGCTTGATTGACCTGGTGATAGTGGAGTAAATTACTTATTTTTTAAAATTTCTCTATAGTTGATGTTCACTGTTGTCTACGAATTAAAAGTTGTTGTCCATTTATGATGTGTGACATAAAATTTATTAATATAGATTCACTTTATCAACCTTAACATTGATATATTTAAGTCTCCTTTGTAGGGAAATTTTGTTGATAAAGGTTGAGGTAATTAATGGTTTTTCCAAGTTTGATCCACTTCTAAAAAATAAAAACAAAAGTTAAAGAGAAGAATATCAAGTGGAAATGCATTGAAATCTTCAAGTTTGGCATCAAGAAAAAAATGGTGGTCTCTCTCTCACATGAGAAACAAATCACAAAGCAGATTTGAGTTCAAACAGTGGGCATTAAAATTTTAAAAAAAGGAATTTTAAAATGCTTATTTTTTATTTTTTGGTAAGTGCTATCAATGGGGATAGCACCCGTTTTCATTAATTTCATATGGGAAAACAAGCTAGAGTACAAACAACAACATAGAGGGACATACAACCCTTACCATTTTAGATTGTTAGATAATGGTAGATCACAACCAGACTTCTTCCCAAATCCACCACCTGAGCCAAGTTCTGCTCACCGAGCCATGAAATTCCCGATTACATAAACCTAGTGAATGCCTCCATGTTGGAGTTGATGACACTTTCTCTATAAAATTCCCATGCATTCACCAAAAAATTATCCCTTGCTTCTGACCGCTACCTTATAGTCATTGCTTCATATACCTCTCCCTCATCATCCTCGACACTCATGCCAGCAATGCCAAAGAGAAGCCTAAGGTGACTTACCAAACTGTCTACCGCCATCTCTAGTATTGTGTTTGCCACAACTTGGGCATTATCATCCACCACAAATCCCACAGAGAGTTCCACCATTCTCTCCCTAGATTTGAGAATGTCAAACAACAGCTCGATAACCACTTAATATATTTTTCTATCACACCAGTGCCTTTCCTCCTAGAGAACTCCATTTTCCACTTTTACAATATCCTCCAACACTTTTGTGCGATGAACTGTGAAGAGATGTCAACATTGCTCCATTACTGTCTCATCAATATAGTTGTAGCTAAGCCTGAAAGAGTGCACCATCCTTGCTTTCTTTTTGGCCCTTTGAATCTGCATAAGGTAGGGTATGCCTTTCTTCCCCCTAGGCACTATCATATATAACTCATGAAAAGTAGCTTCTTTTGCATCCGATATTTTTCCATCCTCTGAATCCACACCAAAACTATGACCATATCTATTCCCCACTATCCACCACCTGCCACCAAGCTAGACACATATCTCAACACCCAATCATGGGCCTGCATCCACACCAGGGTGGTCATCTCAACTTCCTGAAATGTCTTGGTCTAATATGGCCAATAGTCCGAGCCACCATTCCACAGAGGAATCAACGTACACTGAGGCATATTGGGATACACCGTATTTTCTAAGTAGATCAGCTACTTTATTCATTTCCCTATATACATGTGCAAGGGATAAATAAAAAAAACTTCCCAAGAAGCGATTTAATCGTACCAATCTAATTGTCAATTTTCTAGTTCAGTGTTTTCCCTATGGATATTTCCTAGATGCAACTCTGTTAATCCCCTTCTACTTCCACAACATCAATACCTTTCTGAATGGATAACTCCAAACCTAGCACCAAAGCTTCCATCTCTGCAATATTATTTGAATGCATGCCCAAACAATTTGATGCTCCCACACGCACTGGCCTCCACCGTCTCTGATTATGCACCCTGCACCTGCCCGCCCAGGGCTGCCTTTGGCAGCCCCATTAAAGTTTAGTTTCCATTTTAGTCTCACTAGTTGTAGCCAGCGAACTTCCTTACTATACACCTTACCTACCCTGAGAACCGAGGACTTAGAAGTTTTGAGATTAGACCAAACCTTCTTAATCTCTTCCTCCCACCTTGTGAAACTTTCCTTTGCAATTATTCTATTCCTATTGTTCGTTGTCTCAATGATGGCTCCCTGAATTTTTGCAATAAACAGATCACTATCAAGAGATTCCTCTTTGAAGATGCATCTATTCCTCTCCTTCCACACATGCCACACTACCAAAGATGACGCCAATTTCTAAATTCCATGCCAATATCCATTCTTATTTACGATCGACCAACTATTCAAATAATATCAAAGCTTAGCCTGTCTTGGACCCTAGAGACCAAATGCTCCTTGCAACAAATCCCAACAAGAGGCAGCCATAGGGCATGTGAGAAATAGGTGATCCATGCCTTCCTCCTCTTTCTCGCACAATATGCACCTAGATGGGCTAGTGATTTCAATTCTTTCTAATCTTTCACCTGTAAGACAATGATGATGAAGGGCCACCCAAAGGAAAGTACCAACTTTGGGCAGCACTTCATGCTTCCAACAAATAGTAGTCATCCATCTCTTCTCTTCACTATGGGATAATTGGATATGGTATCCCAATTTGGTTGAGTATTCCCTGGATGCGGCTCCACACCATATTATTGTGTCCTCTCTATCACTCAGATTTTCCAACCTATTAGTTAGCTCCCGAGCTATTGCTCCTTCCAAATCTTGTTATAGCGACAGAGATTCTACATCTTTCCATTTGTAATGGCCTCCTATCGCATCATCTCCCCAACACACATAGTCTGCCACCTTAGAACCATCGTCCTCTTTAAGCTTATCAACATGTTGCCACAGTTCAAACATCTTTGAATGATTTTTATTGCCATTCTAAGAGTTTTTCTAGAATAGTGCCTCTCTGCCACCCGCAATTCTCCATGAAAGGTGGCTAGTAATTAAGAGTCTGCAATTTGTAATCTATTTCCAAACTATTGAACCATTTTTTTTATTAGCAATTGTTAGGATTCTAGTGGGTTCTTCATTATCTAAATATTTGTTTTATAGAATATGACACCATAACTTGTCAGGGTATTTGTACATCTTCTAAACCAATTTGGCACCCAAGGCAATATTCTATAATCTAATATTTCGCAGCCCTACCCCACCATCCTCTTTGGCTTTACATGTCATATCCCACCCTACGAGTAGTATTCTCTTTTCATTCTTGGAGCCTTCTCATAGGAACTTATTCATAACCCTTTCCATGTCATCTTCTACCTTCTTAGGTGCTTCATAGGATGACATAGTATATATTGGGATGGTAGACAAGACTGCCTTGGTCATTATTATTCTCTTGACCAATGTGAGCCAGTTATTCTTCCATGCCATTGCCTTATTTCTAAATTTTCCAACCACTTCATCCTAGTTCTTTTCTTTGCATGAGCCATAAAAAAATTTCACTTCTAGGAATTTTTCTGGTAGTTTCCCCACTTCAAATCCAAATACAATAGTGATGGCCTATTGTAACGGTAGCCTTGTATTGAACAAGTATACGCAAGATTTCTCCTTGTTCATTTTTTGACCTGACTGTGCTTCATAGTCATCAAGCACCCTTTTGATACATCTGGCTTCCCTTATGCTTGCCTCTCCTAGCAAAGTGGTGTCATCAGCGAATTGTGAATGAGTAATTGGTTGTACATTTGGTGCCACCTGCACACCCTTCCATTCTAGCCATAGGAATCTATTTTTGATGATGCAACTTAAAGATTCGGCCATGATCACAAATAAGAATGGAAATATGGGGTCCCCCTATTTGACTCCATTAGTATCTTGGAAGAAACTGTGTAAATTCCCATTTACCGACACAGAGAAGTGAGCCAAGGAGATGTAGATGTATATAAGCTCACACTATTGAGTGTCGAAACCCAACTTCTCCAATACCTTCATTAAGAATCCCTAGGAGACTTTATCATATGCCTTTTAGAAATCCAATTTTATTATCATCCCTACCTCCTTGCTTGATTTGAGTGTGTGCACAGCCTCAAAAAGAATAAAAATGCAATCTGTGATTTCTCAACCCAGAATGAATCCATTATGTTTTGTTGAAACTATTTTTCCCAACACCAATTTAAGTCTATTGAAAAGTACTTTAGTGATCACCTTATATACGGTGTTGCACAACAAAATTGTTATGTAGTCATTAAAGGATTGGCCTTTGGATTTCTTTGGGGCCAAGGCTATCACTGAGTTATTCAGATCTTTCACGAATCTCTTGGTCCTACTAAAATCTTCCACAAGTTTCCAGAGGTCATCCTCGACAAAGTTCCAGAATTACTGGAATAATATACCTATGAATCCTTCAGGCCCTAGCACCTTATCCAAGTGTAGCTAAAATAAGGCTGACTTAACTTCTCCTATAGTTACTATACTACACATCATGTTGTTATCAACTTCATTTGCCCACTTGCTTATTCCTTCCAATATGCTACCACCTTTAGCTTACAACCTTTAATTTCCAAGTAAGTGTTTGAAATATTCGACAACCGCCATGCCCACTTCAGACCTACCGCAAGGAGTCAGACCCTTCAATGTTTGTATTCTTATTCATAGCCCTCTTGGCTAGCATCGAGGCACAGAAAAACTTGGAATTTGAATCTCCCTCGTGAAGCCATACCTCCCTTGATTTTTCCCTCCAATAAATTTCCTCCCTCTTGAGGAGCTTGGCTAACTTAGCTTTCAGTTCTTTCTCTTTGAAGAATTCATCATTCCTCATTCTATCTTTCATTATTTTCTCATTGAGGCCTTCCAACTCATTTTCCACCTTGGCTTTTTCAAAAAAAATGTTTTGGAACTTCTCCTTATTCCAAACCTTCAATTTTTGCTTGATGAACTATAGCTTCATAACTATCTTGAAACTGGTAGAGCCTCCCACCCTAGCTTCCTTCCACACAATTTGCAGTAACTCAACAAGGCTGCAATCCCACCACCACATATTCTGAAATTTAAAACTTTACTTTACTTTTTTCGGTCAATTGATGAGCATTAATTCTACTGGGAAGTGGTTTGAAGTTGATACTAGCAAGATGCTAGCTTGGATTTTCATACTAGTTTAATTCCAACACATAGAGATAAAAAAAATTCCAGTATTTTGGAAATAGCGGTGAAATCCTTTTCTCTTATTAGTCCAGATAAAGACACAATTCTCTGTTGGACAATCAACCAGTCCAGCCTCTGCCACGAAGCTTCTAAAGTCAATAAATGTCTGGGAAATACTTTTGACCCCACCACTTTTCTCATTCATATCCAAAATGGCATTGAAGTCTCTACCAATGATCAGTTTGTCCCTTAGGAATGGGCGCATAGAGTCAAGTACCAAACTCCAAAGAGCGAGCTTCTCCTCCATTTTTCGTTGGGCCATAAATATTAATGATCACAAAGTGACAATTGAGGTCAAGATCAAACACATTTGCTGTCAACCAATTTTTTGCTAAGCCAATGATTTCCACAGAGACCATGGATTCTCTCCACATTATACCCAAAAATTCCTAGAAATGACCATTCCAAATCTAGAAATATTTCAAAAACTTCATCCTGTCTTCAACAGAGAGCTTAATTTCTTGTAGAAAAATAATTCTATTTGTGTTTTTCTAAAGATGACACCTGACTAGGCTTCACTTATTAGGGGCCTTTAGGCCCTTGACATTCCATGTTGTTATCCTCATTGTTCCCCAATTGAGGGCCTTCCTCCCTTGGTACTTAAGAATTTGGTGATGTTGGGGAACTTCTTTGTAGCAGCCTCCTCTTCCCTTAATTGCTTGAAGGATTTCCTTCCCCGAGGGTTCCCAGAAGTGTCAATTTTTCCCACACCTAGATGCTTCTCAACTGATTGGGAGATACATCTATCCTTGATAATATCCAACACATCTTCTAGGTCTAAATTTGAACCGAGGTCATCACTTGCCAAGGATGTGATCTTATCGCCCTCTGCTAGCTCCCAATCGTGACTCTTCCTCTAAGTCAGGGACTTAGGCTACTGATCTTCTATTTTTCTTCCATCATTCAATACCTCTAAGGATTTTTCAGGTGGTTCCTCAACCATTTCTCCATTTGTAACATCACCCAATTGAGTTTTTTTCACTTCGAAGCCATTGAAAGAGAACCTGTGCGTGGCGAGAGGAAAATTCACATGTGGTTTCTTTCGCCAAGTTCTTTTCCTTTCATTAGTACATTTTGACTCGCTATGATCCCAAGTGCCACAATTGAGATAGAACAATTTTGAGTCTTGAACTTCAATTTCCTGGAACCAGCACTCCCCATCTACCAAAAGACATATTTTATTTGCAATGGTATCAATTTTCATGATTTTCAGTCTGGCATATTTGTATAGGTTTCTGTCTAGGATACTCATGTCAATCTCCACTAGGGAGGCTATTGAGCGACCATTTTTTTTCAAACAATCTCTAGTCCAGTATTCCTTTGGGAGATTGTAGAGCCCTATTGAGATAGGTTGATTATATGACCTCATTTTTACTGGATCAAATTTCGGATTCCAATGTTGCATATATAGGGGAGTATCATTCATGAACCACATATCACCCTTTGTGATCCATTTTTTCACATCCTCATTTGCAAAAACCACCAAAAAGAAACCTTTTGGTAGGAGCCTTATCAATACCTCTGTTTCCTAGTTCTCTTTAATCCAACACTTGATCGATGCTTTATCCATCATACTTCCAATGAAAAAAAATATGTATGAAAATTCCTTGAGAATAATCGAGTATGCCTTATTTTCCTCTACTACATCAATTGCTAGAATTCCCTCATCGGCTTTCGGATTAGGGATCCGCTCCTCTGTCTGCGCTCAAATTTTTTCTTGCCACTTCTTATTCCATTCTTTCCTAGCCCTTCTATTATTGCACCGACTCCCATAGGCCTACCTCTCTTCCCAACCTTTTCGCCTCCTTCTTGACCTTTTACCTTGTGTTGTGTCTTACTGATTCCAATTTTTGGTGTGTTCCCACAACGATTCTAGTGTTTCATGCCTTTTCTATGTGATTCCCAATCCTTCCATGGGAGCAAGAAATTCAAGGATGTCATGCATTTTGTGATGTGGGGTGCTTCCATCCTCTAGATTTGACTCCTTCTTCCAATAAAATGGGTGGCACTTGTCTACCCAATGCCCTTCTGCAAATACCCATTGAGGCCAATGCCCTTGCTACGAACCCAACGTAATTCCCTCAGCCACCTCAATCCCCCATCATTTCTTCGTGTTGTCATTATTTCTCTGACATTCCCCACCATTATTTTGAGGTTCACTAGTCTTCCCGACATTTCCTTCCTTCACACCTACGCCATTTTGCAAGCCTGCTCCACTTCGTGCTATTTTTCCTATGAAAATTGGATCTTATTTTTAAATTCTTATTGTAATAAACACTTACTAGAATTTTGATTTGGGTTAAAATTGAACAAATAAACTTCACCCTCAAGTTTGGTGCTATTAACAAGAATCCATTACTACTTTGAGGTCTAAAATGAACATGTGTTTTTTGTGTTTTGTAATCTCTTTTACAAATTAATATAATTTAAAAGGCATATGCACTTCTCTCACACTTCACAAAAATCTTGAGAATTAAAAGTCTTTTGGTGATATTAAGTTGTATAAAATATTTCCTCGACACTTAAATTTGGGCACTTTAAAATTGAACAAATCTTGCTAGTGTGAGTTAGGTATATCACGTGTGTTCTCTCTTTGTTTCTCAAAAAATATTGATCGAACTACGAATGTGCTTTCTCGCTATTGTTTAACTTTACAAAGCTTTCCTTGGTGGGAAAAAGTACTCACCCCAAGGGAATGACTCAAACTAGAGATGAGCTAAGCGCCAAGCTACTCCCAACCGGTACATAAATTTGAATGTTTAGGAAATCTCATAATTACAGGAGTTCCTACGAACAAGTAGGTGATACTCTTTGTATGAGTTGATCTTGCCTCTTATGTGGCCTTCTGAATGGGTGCCTTGATTAAATGCCAAAATTGTATAAAATCCAAAATCCCTATCCATTTCTTGATGCAAGAATGTTCATTCTAAAGACATCCCACATTTTTCAGCTCTTAGTAGAGATGACAAGTACGCCATGGGAGTTCCATCGGTATTGATGCTTGGCTTACCCAAGAAGCGAGTGCATTATAAGTGGGAGCCTGTGTGGTCAATCATATAATCATCCGCTAAGAGTAAGCATAGTTGGATTCGTCAAAGTGGGAACTCAAAAAATGCTAACCCATTTTATCCATAGGTTTGTGCATATTCTTGGAACCAAAAACACTTTACTTGGATCTAAAATGCTTGAAAAACAAACATTCACAAAGTCTTCAAAATTTCAAACCCTTTAGGGGGAACAAATACCTTTGACAAATCTAAGTGCTCTTTCTTGCCCTAGGGATTTTATCCTTAGAGGCTTCTAAGTATTTGGATTTATATCATAATTTTTTCATACTGAAGTCCACATTAGGAAATTTTTTCCTTGATTTCCTTGATTTCCACATAATGGACCTTGTGGGATGAAAATAAATTAGAACATTAGACATTCAGTTTGAAACATAATCAATAAAGTTTTTGTGGTAAAAATAATGAATCTAAGCAAAATAACAGACAATTGAACCTCACATGTTCTTGATCCCATGATTTTTTAAAAAGTCAAAGTTCCCAAACCAAGTCATCACAAGTCCCTTATTCTACAAGCTCATGAGGAACATCTTTCAAGACTTCACAAAGTTAGAGAAATCTTGGTCTATAATTTTTACAAGAAATATTCAAAGAACAATCCTAATTTGTACGAATTTTATTGCCAATAGAATCCAAGTCTCTTTCAAAGGTTTGAATTTCCCACATAGGAAGTACAAGAATGTTCTTTAATATCGAGTTCTTGTAGAAAAGAAGTCTTTCGAGGTCTAATCTAGGATCAAACTCAACATTTTCATCCATCCCTCAAACTTTAGGGTATGTGCAGGATCATCATGGAAAAAAAAGGTCCTTAAGTGGCAAAAAAATTTCAAAAAATCAGAGTTAGGAAACTTGACGTACAAAATTGAATAAGTTATCTATATTATTTCAAAAATATGTAGGAATAGAATCTGTAGAAAATTGAATGTAGTTTCTAAAATAAAAGGTTTATTTAAAACCAAAAAAAACTATTTGGTGAAAATTTGAAATTTCAATGTAGTAGTACTTCAAATTTTAGGGAAAAAATAAGAAGTGGGTGTCTGTCTGACCACTCTAACCACAATAAAATGATAATATTTTTTAATAATATTTTAGATATAAGTAGAGTACTCATGTCTTGAAGTGATGCATATTTTTTTGTAATTTATTTCCAAGTAAATAATTAATTATGAATTTGTTATTACAACTTTTAAAAATAATAAAAACTCGTATGTTTGACCACCTTAACTTGGTCAAAACTTCATGAATTTTTTTTTTTTTTAATCCTATAGTATGTGAAGCATAGAATGGGATGCATGTTTCGGATTGAAAAAATGTAATACTGTTTGAAACCAATAAATATTTTTCAATCAGCCTATCAATCAAGACTTTAGCCGTAATTCAAATAGAAAATGAATAATAATAATTTATTAAATTCAAAGTAAAGAATAATTTATATTGGTGGAAATCTGAGAATTTCCTTTAAAAACCCTTTTCATTTCAACAATTTTGGGTTAAAAAAGTCATCAGCCACATGGGCCATCATATCACTTACATATCACCACTTTTTCGCCCATTATGATCCTGCACATGCCCATCAATAAAATCCCATCTCACCAACAACTCTTACAATCTTGGAAAAATCCCTCATTCTAGAATTTTTGCAAATCCTTTAAATCAAATAAAAAATCATCTTGTTTGACTAAGTATGTGTAGATGAATCCTTCTTTATATGTTTAGTTAAAATATCACCTTGTGAACAAATTTATCCCTTGATAACATCCAACATATTGGGGTTTAGGAGTTCATTATCCAAATCCATATCCAAATCAAATCAAATCAAACATTAAAAATCTAAAAGTCCCAAAGTCTAGTATCCCTTCAAGATTCTTAAGAGTTCAATCATCTGCATCATCCATCTTTCATTTGTCTCATCACTATCCTTTTGATCCTTAAAGAAAACTTGGATTCTCTTCTTTGAGCCTAAATTTTAGACCAATCTAAGGTGTTGGAGGTTCATCTCTTACATTCCTGAAAATTCATCCCTATTTTATGGTTCAAACTTGATCTCAATACAAGAAAAATATGGAGCTTGAAAAAAAAGAAACATCCACTTCAAGCGATCTAAGTCAAACTAAAACAAAATTCAACCCTACGATATCCATTGACCTCATAGTTAATCCTCCTCCAATAACTCAAAATCTTCAAGAGGAAGGTCTTGAGTGGAAGAAATCACCAATAATGTCTTGGGAATGACTTGAGAAGAAATCATAGAAATGGTTCAAAATCCCGAAACTCATAGGATTGTCAATGCCATGATGAGGCTAAATCCCTCTCAATACATACTTGAATTAGAAAAAGAAGGGGCTAAACTACCTTTCGATTATGACGTAAGCACTATTGTGGAGAAACCTCTTGGGATCATGCCCCCAATCTCATCCACTCCTCCATTTCAAAGCATCACTGAAAGCCTCCCACAAATAACATCATCCATTTCTCTAACTCAACCAATTTTCAACAAGGGAAGCTCATTGCTTCATACTTCAAACACATCCCCTTGTTAACAATTGGGATTTGGATGCAAACACCATATTGGGTCAATTTGTCCCATTGAATCCATTGCACCCATATGTTTTGTTCACATTTCATGATCCCACCAATCCATCCTCTTTTCACGCAACACTGGGATATCCTCTCAACACAAAAACCTCTCTCCCCATAACCTCACAAGGAGAAGGAGGATTATTTGGAACAGGGGGAATATTTTCCCTCATCATCATCATCATTTCTCCAAGGGGGTACACCACTTATTTTCCCACCATTTCCATCTTTTCCATTAACATCCACACCACCCCTTGGGTTAGGTCTTCCCCCTTTACCAACCATCAATCAAAAAAATCCAAACAACCCTCTAATCATAAATCAAAACATCATGTTGAATCCTCCCATATTTCCATCGATATCGCAACAATAGATGGAAACCATTCAAGCAACCCAAGCAATCAAAACATCAACTACCACCCCCTAGATATCTCAAAACATGGTCTCCCAAGGACCAAGCATATCAATCACACCATCCACCACACACACCCCAATTATCAATACCATGATACATCTCATCACAACAACAAATACCATTCTCAATCCACCACCTCTACCACCAAATCCAAATGTGGCCAATCAATATAGCATCACTTTGTAAGTGGCTTGACAAGCCTACCAAAAGGCACTTTGACAATTCCAAACCCAACAAGTTACGCAAGCTGCAAAACAAGCCCAATAGGTAGCCTAGTGCAAGCACATGATTTATTACAACAACAACACGCCGCCCAAGCTACCCAAGTTGTGCAAGAAGCTCAAGCCACACAAGTTGCATAGGCTCAAGCTCAAAAACCACAAGCACAAGCTCAATACCAAGCACAACTACAAGAAACTCAACAAAAATCATATCGACAAGCCTTGCAATAGTATTAAGCACAACAAGAAGCAACCCAACAACAACCATTGTTGGCACAACAACAACATCAAGCCCAACAACAAGCGTTGTTGTTGTAACAAGAAAAAAAAGACCAACAACAACCTTTGTTGGTACAACAAAAATTATAAGAAAATCAACAAGTGTTGGATGCACAACAAGCTCTGTGAATGCACCGCCCAGTCCACAAGTCATCACACGCATCACCCAAATCACTACACTGACCCAGGAAGCATTCATTCCACCAACCGACCCACAAAGTGATTTATCTGCCCAAATCAAGAGGCTCTCACAATAGTTGTTGGACATCCAATCAGGGAAGAGCCCTAAATCACAAGGGAATATATGCCCTTATTTATTCAAGAGGAGCATTGTGATGAAACCATTCCCCCAAGGCTTCAAGATCCTAAATTTTCACAAGTATCGCGAAATCAAAAAACCTTAAGATCACAACATGGAATTCCACATGTATTGCATGGAAGTAGCCTACGATGAATCCTATCTAATGAGGTTATTCCTACAAAGTTTGACTAGCCCATCCATGGAATGGTTCTCCCAACTTCCTATGGGAATGAAGAAATTCGAAGAAATTGTAGATGCATTCATGCAAAATTATGCATTCAACATGGGCATGGATGTAAGTCTAGAGGAACTATCTATGCTCAAATGACGTAAGGGGGAATAATTCACTTCCTTCCTACAACAATGGTGATCCAAGGCCAATAGGAGAAAGTGGGCCATGTCAGAGGAGCAACAAATTTGTACCATCATTTCCAATCTTGAGAAAACCTGGGCATTCCATCTAAAAATGTAGTGCATCACCACTTATGACCAATTAATCCCCAAGGCACTCAACATAAAATGAGCCCTTATTGCACAAGGGGGTACATCCCATATCCAGAACATTAAGACAATTACCCTTTCACTAGCTATAATGAAAATGTCGGACGTTGGTAAAAAATAGGAATGTCACTAATGACAGTGTGGTCGATGCCAAGGTCATGATCAATGCTCTAAAATAGAACACCCAAACATATTAGCAACTGAAAAAAAAATCACAACAACCACCCAATAATCAAATCAACAATCTGAATAATCAAGGGGGACCACCTCCATGAAACAAATATCCCCCGAAGAGAAACTTCATAGACCTTGGGGAATCAGTCGAATCCATCATGAAGAAATTGGTAAATGAAAATCTCATCAAATTCCCCACTTATGAGAATTATCAAGAACCCCAATTGAAACCACCATGGTATAATAAAAATTAGCTTTGCGATTATCATAAAATCAAAGGGCACATAACAACCAATTGCATGAAACAGAAAAAATATAATCCAAGACCTCATTGACGATAAGATCATTAACGTGGAACAACCAGCAAGAAATCCCGATCTTAAGATCTACACAAATTCGATGTCAGATCGTAACCAAGGAAATAAGAAAGGGAAATAAAATTATGCCAATGTGAACCATGTGTACGATCAAGTTGTCACATCCCTAGATGAATGGGTCACTGCTGTTAGCATCAAGGGATCCAAATCTAATTATGGAGTCACCACACGCGGCAAAAAAGTCACCATTACTAGGTCATCACAGCAACCTAGGACATCTGGCTCAAATAAAAAATTCACTCCTAATGGATAAAACATCTTAAACCAGTTGAAAAGAACTCCCGCTCATATCTCTATCATGGAGTTATAGAAGATTTCATTTGCCCATAGAGAAATCCTTGAGGAATCATTGGCTTCATGTATTGTCTCCTCCAATCTTGATACTAAACAATTCCAAGCTATGGTCAGAAACATTACCACCCTAAATATTCTCACATTTTCTGATCAGGACTTCCCCACCCAACCATCTCACAATCGCGCACTCCACCTTGAAGTCCCGATTCATAAAAATAATATCAAAAAGGGTCTTGGTGGATGGGGGTGCAGGTGTTCTCTCAAGCTCATAAAGAATCTAGGATTCTTTGAGGATTCCATTGAAAAAGGTAAGGGAATCACAATCAGAGCTTATGATGATAAAGAAAGAGTGTCTCAAGGAACTATCCAACTCCCTATTCAAGTAGGGCCAGCCATTATGGATACCACCTATCAGGTTCTTGACCTTGATCTTCCTTATAATATCATCTTGGGTTGTCCATGGATCCATGGGATGTAAGAAGCCACATCAACCTTCCATCAATGCATCAAGTTTTCATACCAAAATCAAGAGGTCACAATCTACAGTGATCCTGAGCCCTTTGCCTATTGCAAAAACTTGGAAGAAAAATACTATAAAATCCCCCAAGTCCCAAAAAATGATGAAGGCCCTTTAACTTCGTATATAGACCCAACCAACATAGTCTCCACTTCTGGGACCAAGACACCCGCCATTCCTGATATATCTCAATTCAAGGTCATAATCCAAGATAATGAGTGTGGGGATTATAAAATTAAGAAAGGAGCCTTTGTGGTAGGGGAGTTACCTCAATCCCCAAGATCGCATGGACAACCACAACTCACCAATACAACAACTCAAACCTATAGAGCGAATCCCTCTCGATTCAGAAGTTGGGGATGTTAGCTCTCAAAAATGCAGGTTTGAACCATGAAAGGTTGCCAAGCTTCCACAACGTTTTAGGGTAACAGAACAAGGTTTTGGAATAATTAAACATTCTACTCTTTAGATGTTGCTAGACCTAGGTGGGTATACCTATTTGAATTAAGCAGATTTTACTTTTGAACGTCTCCTATTGCCCTAATTTATCCAAGATGGCAATTTGAAATGGATAAAATAAACTAATTTTGGTACAACTAGCACAATAATATTTAAACTAAAACCTAAAATGCTCAAAAATGACAGATAAAAGATTGTGAGTGAAACTAAAGGATGAAAATGAAAAGACCAGTGCCTTATAGGGTTTACGGAGTCAAGAAAATATGAAACAAGTTTACTTGTTCTAGCAAACATTCAAATTGTTTAGCATTTTATTTGGTTTATAACTTGTATAAACATGCAATATTGTGATTACTGAGTTCTTCTTAATAATCCAATTGATATTCCCTAATTACTATGATCAATTCAGAGAATTTAATCTTTACTGGAAAGAGACAATTAATTGATCATTCAAGTACAACAAATGTGCATCGATGAACTATGTAAAAACTTGTTTACACTAATTCAAATAACCAGGAAACATCATTATAGAGACAACTTCAATAATACCCTTCAACAAATATCATGAGCAACTGATACTAGAAACACTGCACCATCATATTAAATTTTCATTGATATCTCCATGATTTACATATGCTACCAGTCTCATCCTTTTTCAAAAAATGTATTCTGCTGTGTCTTCTCTATTCTCTATCTAATTCTACTTCGCTCCCCTTACATTGTTTTCAAAACGATCATTTATACATTGAGAAAATGAAAGGACGCGTCCCTTCGGAAACAGAAGAAAACAAAAATATAAAACAAAGATAGAGAAAATTAAGCTCTAGTTAACCATAAGTGAGTCGTAGCAAGGCAATCCAAATAGTCTTGGCACTTGTATGTGTCCGCATCTTCAACAACATTCTGGATCGTGATTTCCATCTTGACCATTTCCTCATTTTGCTCGCTCACTTCCTCTAGAGTTGTATCCTCTGCAGAAGATGTCTTCATGATTTCCTTCAGCACTGTATCACATTCATTCTTCCACCTAGTGGCATCTTTCAATTCCCCTTTATTATCAGAGAATGCAATCACAGTTGTCTTGGAAGCTTCAACCAATCCCTGTTTATTCTCGAGCAACTCATCATAGAATTTTTTATGATGAGTGATAATATGATCTGCAGCTTCAATTGCGGTACTGCCAGCTTCATCACGTGTGGTCAATTCATGAAATTTATCCATAACCTGCTCATTCATCCTTTCATGCTCCTTCACCGCATCCAGAGTAGAAGAATTCTTCCCCCATAATTGATTTAACCGGGATGTTAAATTGACCTATCTTTTCTTAACAATGGCTACAATGGCATCATACTTCCCCTGATTATAAGCACTTGATCCAACCCAATGATCTTTTGTCTGAGAGCTTTCTCCCTGAGTGAGGATTTTGGTTGAAACTACTAGAACACCAACCAAGTCTTTCAACCTATCACTTTCATTTAACAGTCTCTCATTATTTTCCTTATACATTTATCTTTCCCTTATCAATGCCTAGATCTATGCTTTATTCAGTTTTGCAATATCTATACCAATCTTTGCAGTTACCACAGGATCAGCTTCTCCAACTTTTAAGGTCATAACATGACCAAATGCCTTTTCTGTATCAATCACTACTGACTTCCTGTGGGGTGGGTACAAAGCCCATATCATCAGTGATCCTTCATCAGTGTTAAACTTAGAGCTTGCATACACCTCTGTCACCTTTTCCTTATCAAGTTTGTGTGTATTGTTACTATCTCTTATGAAGCTGTCAAACACCAATGCAGAATTCAAATCAAGTCCAAGAAAGATCATGACACCAACATCCTCCAACATTTTCCTCCCCTTTTCAGGAGTCATATTTGTCATCTCATCATCCACACACTTTCTCAATTGATCCAACAATTTCTCTTCATTCCCAGAGGTGACAACACCCACGCCTTCTCTTATTTCTTTCCCCTTCAATTTGTACAAAAATGCTTTCAACTCTGGAGAAGTTATAAACTCATCATTTGAAACAAATGATCTATATTCCATATGCCGTGCATCAACATCACCACTCCGAATACTTTATCCTCTAATTAGGCAAACATATTGCTGAGTTCTTATCCTAGATGCTTTCTCCATTCTGCTTTGTGGCATTTCATCCATTGGGGTTTCCTCATCTCCAGAAGGCAATGTTTCCATATCTTGTAGCCCTTGGTTATAACTTTCAACCACTGCCTCTACTTCCTCTTCATCCAGATTTCTGATCATATCATCAAAAGGATAAGGTACATGCTAATACCTTCCAAAGTTAATCTTTTCTTTGGCTGAATTGATATATCCTTCAGGGTCAAAGTTTTTTCTAGGTGGTCCACTTTTCATATTATAATGCAATAACTTATCATGAATTAAATTATATCCCTCGTTGGCCAATACAGTGAAATCACTGAAGCATAAATGCCTGCTTCCCATAAGAACTGAAAATCATCACACTGCTGTAATCCATCTTTCTAACGATTTCCAAATATGCAATCTTGTTTGGAACTGTCTTTGGTAGAATAAAAGGGGTACCTTCAAATCCATACACCCTGATCATTGTAGCTCCTTCCAAATAGTACCAGTCACCCCAGTTATGATCAATTGTCCCATTGAAATCTTTTGAATGAAGAAACCTCTTAATCTCATTAGTCAAAGAATAGTTACAAGGATACTTATACAGTTTATACAAAATTTTCACAAAATACTCTTCAAAATGTATGAAACTAGAGTTAGCAAACCTGTTATCCCAAATAGCAGTCCACAACTAGATAGGCAATGCTTCACCCTCTTTACCAACTTGAGAAATTCTCATTTATAAAGGCTACACTCCCAACTCTTGTCCGTAATACAAGACCAAGTGCATCAACAATGAAGAATGTTTGAGATGGATAATAGAAGCTCCACTCTTTACAGCCATCAATCCTGAATCAAGCTCCTTAGCAATATATGAAGCATAATAAAATGGTCTGGAGTTATGATACTGAATATCTGCTATGATAACCATTGGCACAATTGACATGAGTTCTAGAGCATCCATCCCCAACACTTGACACACTGAGAAGTATGTGTACTTCATATAAGGCTCAAACAGATCCACATGATAAGGAGGCCCTTCACCATCTTGCAAAGGTTATGACTTGTTACCATGTTTAATCCTATGGATAGGCAACTTCCAACCCTTGTAGATTGTGTCCATTCTTGAAAATTATTTCTCTAACTCCTCACAACTGATCTCCTCATTGCAAAACCCTTCTAATTTGAAGACCTCACCTATTGCTTCTTTGGACACATATATCTATGGCTTTCCAGATGGGTCACATATAGCCTTATGCTTTGGATCATAATTATCAGCAAGCAGTTTTATCAATTCTGCATTTACAAAGACATTAGGGCACACCAGTTTCCCTACATTTAATTTCCATGGGTTGTAAACTGGTTCAAAACGGTTTCTTCTATGATAATGGAAATTGAAAAGCTCATAACCCCTTATTACAGTCCAGACGTCACCTATGAACTTACATTTGTCATGTAACTTATTAACCTCTGCCCTAAGCCGTGTAGACCTTCTTGCTTTAGGGCCTGAGCCAGGTAACTAATCAATAAGGTCTTGATTTAACCTCCTTTCAGTGCCCTCCTATTCTGTATCAACCTTTTGTTTCTTTCCCTTTGGAAAATTACTTACAGCAAGATTTCTACCCTTACCCTTTCCAGAACCAGAGGACTCCATTCTCAAGCTTTATAGAATCACAATGCGAAATCCAAGGAATAGTCACTTACAGTTTTCTGCTCGAGCTCTTCAGATTGAAAATCATCCTGGTTCTCTGTTCAACACACCAATTCACCTGCAATCAATTCAGAAATGAAGAATTGATTCAATCTTTACTATGATAACCCGTCGCGCCATTAACGAAGCACGAATGAACACCAATTTGAAACTGGCACTGTCGCATCAAGTGTCCTTTTGATAAGAGATTTTCAAATTTGGGGCGAAATCCCTTTCCAATGTCTATTACACCTTTAGCCAGGACAGAATGTGGTCTTATTGACACCTAGGATCCAAAAAATGATGATTGTTGCTCATGTTTTCTATGTCGCTGTAATATTCTGAGTCGGGGAGACGTCACATAGACCTTACTGTGTCATATCAATATGCATTTCTTTCAAGTTATAGTCGCTGAGACAAAATTACCCTTTCATTGATGAATTATCACTTCGTCATGTCCATCAAGTTGTCTCGCTGAAAAATCTACAAATGAAGTCACACTCTCGGCAAGACAGTAAATCTTCGGGAAGACTCATACCGATACCAAATATCTTACCGAAAACATCTCTACAGATTACTCCCATTCGGTGAGACTCACCCCGAATTACTTGTCAGTATAACACTCGAAGTTTGATGAAGCTTACGCCGAAAGATTCCTCTCCTGGCGATACATATCTCTATTGGCATATCTTCTAAATTGGTAACACCCCAACATCCTTTCCAACAGTCCCTTGAATCCCCTTGTATTAAGTTCGGCAAGACAAAAGTGACCTCACCAAGACCTTCCCCGATGACATAAGTCTCACCGAGACATTTTGCTTACAAATCAATCAGCAAGACACAATGATGTCACTAGGACTTTACACCGATACCGATTAGTTTGGCCGAAACGACCCCTCCATATTACTAGTCGAAAAAACCAACTGAAGTCGTTGTGACATTATGACGACACCCCATCATATGCCGATATGAATCTTCTTAGTCGCCGAAACAAAAGGAAAAGTCCTGTCGACTATTTGCAACCAATACATGTTAGTGAAAATATATCTCAGGGAGACTTTTACCATATCTTGCCGATATGGTTTTTCAATGGAATAAGAAGAGATAAATGGATTCAAAATGGGTCGTATGACATAGAATACACAAGAGAATGCAAAGAGGGGATTTTATGCTTAAGGTAAGGACTTAATGCTGGAAACTCATGAATGCAATAGACTGTAAAAATTCAAAATTTTACAGTTCTAACAGTGGCTCCATCTGGGGATGAATGATAGCAAGATCATTGCAAGGATTTAGATTTCTGGATGAGCAGACCAAACTCAGGATGATGGAACATGCGAGCATGATGGAACAGATGGTAAATGTAAAAGGATGAGACCCTACACTACTGTACATGGAAAAGAATTTGAAAAAGAAAACATCAGGATTGTCCATGTACTTGAAAATCCTATTTCCTTTGTATCCTAGACTACTATGCATGGAAAAGAATTTTTAAAAGGATCATTGAGAGTTGTCCATGCACTGGCAACCCCCAATCCTCTATGTTGCCTTAAGAGAAAAAATGTTTTAGAAATTTCCCATGTACAGGCAATTCCTGGTCCTCACCCGCCATATTTTGCAAGTAGTATAAGTCTTCACCTTTCTTTCCAACCACAACAAAAGGCCCTAGCCACAAGGCTTCAAAATTCCCATGTTTTCCCTTCTCCTGGAATCTTGCATTCCACATCAATACCAGATCACTTTCTCCAAATTTCCTGTCCTTTGCATTTTTGTCAAATAAATACTTCATCTATGTCTACAACTCTACATTCTGATTTTGAGCCACCCTCCTTATTTCATCCAGTTCAGCTAACTATTCCATTCTTTCCTCCATAGGTTCAGGAATATCCAAATCTTCCTGAAGAACAAACTTGTAAACTGGTAACAAGTTCTGCAAAGGCATCCTGGCCTGTGCTCCATACACTAGCTCGAATGGGGACTTCCCAATTGCCTTGTTTACCATAATTCTATCAGCCCATACAACCAGTCTTAATTTTGAATCCCAAGCCTTCTTATTCTGACCTAGCATCCTTTTTATAATCTTCAAGAGACTCTTATTGCTAGATTTTGCTTGTCCATTAGCCTGTGGATGATAAGGAGTTGCATAAGAGATAAAAATACCATATGTGCTACAAAAACCTCTAAACTCATCTGATCTAAAACACATTCCATTGTCAGTGATTAGCCTTATTGGTGTACTGAATCTAGTAATGATATTATCCATCGGGAACTATGTCACCACCTTACTTGTAGCTTGTTTGGTTGGAATGGCCTCTACCCTCTTGGTAAAATAATCAGTGGCCACTAATATCTAGCTATGCCCACCAATTGATTTTTTTTGTATTTCCCCAATGAAATCAATTCCCCATTGATGAAAAGGGGCATCAGCTTGCATGGCTCGAAGTGGAAAAGCTCCCTGATACTTTAGTTTTCCAGAGAATTTCTGGCAAGCTTCACACTTCCTTACATGTGCGAAAGAGTCATTAAAGACTTTTGGCCAAAAATATCTTGCCCTGAGAATCTTTTGAGTAGTTGTTTTTGCTGAGTAATGTCCTCCACAAACTCCTTCATGCATTTCACTCAAAACATGTTTAGATTGAAATTCATCCAGACACAACAACAATATACCATCCCTATTTTTCCAAAATAAATCTCCATCCATAAAAACATATTTGGACACCTGTAACTTCAATTTTCTTCTCTGGTTGTCATTCATTCCCTCTGGACACTTCATGTATTTAAGATAATGCATAATATTTGTATACCACTGAGTATGTTCAATGCTTGCAATTACATTTTCTTCTTCTATACTGCAAATCTGATTTGCTTCAATATTTGCTTCTGCCATTAGTTTAGCCAAACCCTAACCTCTGACTAGTTTAGTAATTTGTACCTCTATGTCAAATTCTTGGATTTTGTTGATCCATTTGCATCTTTTACTTGTTACTTTAGATTGTATCAAAATATCTTTGACTGCTGCATGAGGAACATAAGCAACTACCTTAGCTCCAACAAGATATGGTCTGAAAGCTTTTACAGCTTTCACCAGTGCAAATGCTTGCTTCTCCATTATATCATACTTCAATTCAGATCCCTGTAATGACTTACTGAAGAAAGATATAGGCTATTCATGACCATCTTTATTTTTTTGTAGCATAACAGCTGCAACAATGTGCATTGAAGCAAATGAAAAAATTTGAAAAGGTTTTGAAAAGTTAGGAGACTTAAGAACAGGTGCCTCCTTGATGGCTTGTTTAATAGCTACAAAAGTGTCCAAAGCTTCTGCAGTCCATTCTATTTTTTGTCCTTTTCTCAGCATTCTTGCTATGGGTTTAACAATCTCAGCAAAGTTAGAGACAAATCTCCTAATAAAATTTATCTGTCCAAAGAATGATTGTATTGCTTTAACATTTTTAGGGATAGGCATTTTATCAATGGCCTCAACCCTCTTAGGGTCTATTCTAACCCCTTCCTTTGAAACAATATGTCCTAAAAGTTTACCCTCTATGACTACAAAATTACACTTCTTGGGGTTTAAACTGATACCATATTCAAGAGCTTTTATAAATACCTTTATCAAATGATGAACATAATCTTCAACCTTCTTGGAATAAGCAGTGAGGTCATCTTGATACACCACCATGAGAATATTGATCAAATCAGCAAATGCCACATCCATGGCTCTTTGAAAAGTCGCCCCTGCATTAGTAAGACCAAATGGCATTCTCAAATAGACATATGTTCCCCAAGGAGTCATGAATGTTGTCTTGTATTGTTCAGATTCTTTAACCTTAACCTAATTATACCCTGAAAATCCATCCATCATAGATAACAATTCACAACCTGTCACTTTATGCAGTATGGCCTCCATATTTGGCAGAGGATAATTGTCTTTAAGGGATGCTATGTTTAGATTCCTAAAATCTACACACAATCTGATATCTCCATTTTTCTTTCTGACAGGGACCAAATTCGAAACCCACGTTGAATGTCTGATAGGCTTAATAATTCCACCATCTTTGAGCTTCACCAATTCCTCTTGCATTTTAGGCTCTAAAGTTGGATTTATAGGTCTCTGCTTTTGTCTGAATGGTTTAGCATCTGATTTCAATGGTATTTCATGCTGAAACAAGTCTTCTCTATATGCCTTTAGATCTTCATAAGACCAAGCAAATACATGTTTATATTTTCTCAACAATTCAATCAGCATTTTGCTAATTGTAGGACTTATCTTTTTACCTGTGTATACCTTTTTTGGTGCCATCTCAGTCCCCAAATTAATTTCCTCGATATCATTTTTTCCAACTGGTGTTTGCTTCACAAAAGATCAATCATTTCCATCATATACCCTCTCAAGTGCCACCAACCCTTTCGAAAGTTTATTGGTTTTAAGCTACAAAATCTCTTTACCAAATACTATTTCTTTTCCATCAACTTCCTCTACAAAGGCATTGAAGTCAATTTCTTGGGCTTCATACTAGTCTATACAATGAAGGAATTTTAAAAGATCGGTGTCATCATCAAACACTTGCCAACTATATACATTATCAAGCACAACAGGCCTAGTCTTGAGTTCAATTTGTGACACTCCAGCCAATGTAATATCATCTTTCTTCAACGCTACATTAGCTAGAAAATCTTCCATTATATTCTTCGACCTGTCTACCCATTCAATTGAAAAGGTGTCAAGCAACTCAATGGTATCCCATACAGCATTTCTATATTGCTTTAGTCTTTTGTTTTTTGTTGTATATTTTGACCTGACTTGTGAGACAACTAACTCTGAATCTCCCAGGACAACCAACAACTTTATTTTATGTTTCACCGCTATATTTAATCCAGTTAATAGAGCTTCATATTCTACCACATTATTTGTACATTCAAAAGTTAACAGGAATGAATACTTAAATTTAATACCTTCAGGTGAAACAAATACTATCCCAGCTCCATTTCCTTCTTGGTTGCAAGCTCCATCAAAATACATTTTCCACACACCATTGTGGTTCTGTGCAGCATGCTTCTCAATTGGATCACTATTGGTCAATTCTGGTTGTGCTGGCTCTATATTAAAATTCCCAAGATCAACATCACAAAAATAGTTGATTTGGTCTTGTGGTACACAATCAATAAGCTGATTCATCCTTGGCTCCCTGTACAACTTCACCTCCTGGCCATTTACTAGAATTGTTGCATAAGAGAGATCGAACTAGACATTTCCACCAATAGCTGATGTCCATTGCCTTGATAAAAGTATACCGAATTGAGGAGGGGTGTCTATCACTATTATATCAATATTATAAACTACTTGAGGATAAGCAGCTAACTTGACTTCTACATCTTTCATTATACCCACCACAAGAACAGGTCGGTTATCCATTGCATAACATTTTCCTTCATATGTATCCACCCACATGCCTAGCTGCTTCATCACTCCTACTGGCATAATATTCATGGCAGCACCAGAATCTATCATGCAATTCCTCAATAATTTGTTATTTATGAGTAATGTAGTAAAGAAATGATCAACTTGTGGCGGACTTGTCAACACATTAGTCAAATAAATTTCTGGAATGTTCACTTTATCTTGCTTATTTTTAGCAGTCACTTTATTCTCAGAAGCTACATGTTTTTCACTTTCATTTGTAATCAATTGTACTGTACTGTCCCTGTATTCTTTAATTTTCATCATTTCAAGAAGTGGGATGGACATCTTTACCTGAGATAAAGCTTGAGTGAAATCAAAAGAAGAACCTTCTGCTTTAATCACTTTCTTTTGTTATGATGTTTCTCCTTTGTTCTCCTCCTTTTCTCTCTTACCTGACAGATCTATCTTTTGAATTTCTTTGTGTAATTCTTTTACTACCTCCTTTTGGATAGGATTTTGTTTGCTTTCTTCATGTTGTTTGTTTTCAGTTTTCTTTGACACTCCTTGTACAACTTTCTAATCTTTCATAAAGATACCCCTAGGGACACCTTCTTTCTCATTTACTGTCCTATTTCTCAACCAGTATTTACTCTTTTCTTCTTCAACTACTGCAACAGTTAATCTCTCTATCTCCTCATCAGTAAGTCTCCTCACACTACTATGAGTAGGAACCTCAATAGGTTGTGGTTCTACATACCCATCCTCAGAATCAGAAAAGACCTGCTGCTCAGCCATATGGATTTTGTACCTTTGCTCGGTAACATCATATTCATAACCTTCTTCCTCTGAAGATGAATATCTTTCCTCAACATGTTGAAGAGCCTTTGAAGTTAAGTAGACCTTGTGATCCTCTCCACCATCTCCCATCAACACTCCCTCCTCTTTCATTTTCTGGGCTACAACACAATATTCAGGGGAATGTGGCTTATCACAAACTTCACAAAAATAATTGTTATTCACCATATGCGTTCCCTTCTTTCTCAATGGATCAGGAGTATCCTTGTCTCTAGGCCTGTCTATCATAGGTTTTCCATCTTTCCAGTTTGTGTTGTAAGGCATATCATGCAGCCTAGGCCTATCCTTCCTATATGTGTTTTCTTGCTTATATTGATAATTATTGTTTTGTTGAAGAGTTCTAGTGTTGTCTCTCTTATTCATTATCCCAGCAACCTTTCTGTTGTTCTCAATTATTAAAGCTATCTTTTGTGCTTCAGCTAAGTCCCTTGGGAATCTATTTCTCAACTCATACCCTATTTTAGGGTCAAATGCATTCAAGTAAACACTTAATGCTACATAATCTGGTAACTTTGATCCAAGAGGTATTCTATTCTACAATTTATTAAATCTTCTATTGAAATCAAAGATTGAATCATTCTGACCCTTCTGAATTCGCATTAGTTCATTGAGAGCAGTGTCTGGTGCACTCAGATTCCCAAACTGTTCAAGGAACTGATTTTGAAATATCTGGAAAGAATAAATAGAAGTTGTCGCGAGGCTATTAAACCAGTCCCTAGCTTCTTCAATAAGGGACATCATGAACAACCTCATATGCAGATCTTCATAAGGTACATCCAAATCTTGAATGAAAGAATTGAAACTCCTTAAATGATCCTCAACAGTGATTGCATTACTCCCTGTGAATTTAGGCACCAAACTCCTCCAAGAACCATCCATAGGATAAGGGCACAACTAAAAGCCTGCCAAATCAAATTGTCTAATCATAGTAGTATACTAATACTAGTACATAGGATTAATATATTGTAGATTTTGTTGTGGCACATGATGTTGACCAGGAGGTGGATAATTATTTATATGTTGTGTGGGAATCTGTGGTGGACGATTTGGCTGTCTATATTGATTCCCAATTTGATGATGAGGGATCTTTGGTGGTTGAAAATGTCCAGCACCCTGACTATTCTATTTATGGGGTGGTATATACTTTGGGGGAGAACCAAATCCATGAGGAATGTCCTGAGCTTTCTGCAACTTGAACTCCCTTATTACTTGAATCATTTGGCCCTTTTCTTGCTCTTCCCTCTCCTTTTTCTGAGACTCAAACTGTGCTTTAATTTCATCATAAGTTAAAGATTCATAATCATCTTGATGAACTTCCTGATTAGTAAGTTCATTATGATTACCCAACATTTTTTGGTCATATTCATGTTGAATTCTAAGTCATTCAGCTTCGAGTCCAGCTTCAAATTCGACTTGTTTCTGAGGGTTGTAAAAGGGATTCCTTTGATCTTCCGGGGTACAAGGCTCTTCAGTTGAACTATCTTTCCATTTGTCAAAACAATTCTCACCAAAAGGTATTGATGGTTTGTCTTTGTTTGTCAATAACATGTCCAAACTTTTCCCTTTACCCTTGTCAACCTTATTAGCTTTATGCATCCACCTACCATCGCTCGGAGGAGCTCCAGAATGAACCCCCCTAAATTGAGATCTTCTTCCATTCATATTGCAATATTCAAATTAGAGTCGCCACTCACTTTTTGAAAGTGAGAAAAGAATGTTACTTATTTATTCCCATCGGAGTCTGTAAATATGACTTTTGACTCTATGATTAAGGTGCAGATTCTTTATTGTCCCCAGCAGAGTCACTAATTTGTTAGCTCTAAAAAACCCAGGTTTGAACCATGAAAGGTTGCCAAGCTTCCACGACGTTTTAGGGTAACAAAACAAGGTTTTGGAATAATTAAACCTTCTACTCTTTAGATGTTGCTAGACCTAGGTGGGTATACCTATTTGAATTAAGCAGATTTGACTTTTGAACTTCTCCTATTGCCCTAATTTATCCAAGATGGCAATTTGAAATGGATAAAATAAAACAATTTTGGTACAACTAGCACAATAATATTTAAAACTAAAACCTAAAATGCTAAAAAATGATAGATAAAAGATTGTGAGTGAGACTGAAGAATGAAAATAAAAAGACTAGTGCCTTATAGGGTTTACAGAGTCAATAAAATTTAAAACAAGTTTACTTGTTCTGGCAAACATTCAAATTGTTTAGCATTTTATTTGGTTTATAACTTGTATAAACATGCAATATTGTGATTACTGAGTTCTTCTTAATAATCCAATTGATATTCCCTAATTACTATGATCAATTCAAAGAATTTAATCTTTACTGGAAAGAGACAATTCATTGATCATACAAGTACAGCAAATGTGCATTGATGAACTATGTAAAAACTTGTTTACACTAATTCAAATAACCAGGAAACACCATTATGGAGACAACTTCAATAATACCCTTCAACAAATATCATGAACAACTGATACCAGAAACACCGCACCATCATATTAAATTTTCATTGATATCTCCATGATTTACATATGCTACCAGTCTCATCCTGTTTCAAAAAATGTATTCTGCTGTGTCTTCTCTATTCTCTATCTAATTCTACTTCGCTCCCCTTACATTGTTTTCAAAATAGTCATTTATACATTGAGAAAATGAAAGGACGCGTCCCTTTGGAAATAGAAGAAAACAAAAATATAAAACAAATATAGAGGAAATTAAGCTCTAGTTAACCATAAGTGAGTCGTAGCAAGGTAATCCAAATAGTCTTGGCGCTTGTACATGTTCGCATCTTCAATAGCATTCTAGATCGTGATTTCCATCTTGACCATTTCCTCATTTTGCTTGCTCACTTCCTAGTTGTATCCTCTGCAGAAGATGTCTTCATGATTTCCTTCAGCATTGTATCACATTCATTCTTCCACCTAGTGGCATCCTTCAATTCCCCTTTATTACTAGAGAATGCAATCACAGTTGTCTTGGTAGCTTCAACCAATCCCTGTTTATCCCCGAGCAACTCATCATAGAATTTTTTATGATGAGTGATAATATGATCTGCAGCTTCAATTGCGGTACTGCCAGCTTCATCACGTGTGGTCAATTCATGAAATTTATCCATAACCTGCTCATTCATCCTTTCATGCTCCTTCACCGCATCTAGAGTACAAGAATACTTCCCCCATAATTGATGTAACCAGGATGTTAAATTGACCTATCTTTTCTTAACAATGGCTACAATGGCATCATACTTCCCTTGATTATAAGCACTTGACGCAACCCAATGATCTTTTGTCTGAGAGCTTTCTCCCTGAGTGAGCATTTTGATTGAAACTACTGGAACACCAACCAAGTCTTTCAATCTATCATTTTCTCTTAATATTCTCTCATTATTTTCCTTATACATTTCTCTTTCCCTTATCAACACCTAGATCTATGCTTTATTCAGTTTTGCAATATCTATACCAATCTTTGCAGTTACCACAGGATCAACTTCTCCAACTTTTAAGGTCATAACATGCCCAAATGCCTTTTCTGTATCAATCACTACTGACTTCCTGTGGGGTGGGTACAAAGCCCATATCATCAGTGATCCTTCATCAGTGTTAAACTTAGAGCTTGCATACACCTCTGTCACCTTTTCCTTATCAAGTTTGTGTGTATTGTTACTATCTCTTATGAAGCTGTCAAACACCAATGCAGAATTCAAATCAAGTCTAGGAAAGATCATGACACCAGCATCCTCCAACATTTTCCTCCCCTTTTTAGGAGTCATATTTGTCATCTCATCATCCACACACTTTCTCAATTGATCCAACAATTGCTCTTCATTCCTAGAGGTGACAGCACCCACACCTTCTCTTATTTCTTTCCCCTTCAGTTTGTACTAAAATGCTTTACACTCTAGAGAAGTTATAAACTCATCATCTAAAACAAATGATCTGTATTCCATATTTCGTGCATCAACATCAATGCTTCCAATACTTTGTTCTCTAATTGGGAAAACATATTGTTGAGTTCTTAACCTAGATGCTTTCTCTGTTATGCTCTATGGCGTTTCATCCATTGGGGTTTCCTCATCTCTAGAAGGCAATGTTCCCATATCCTGTAGCCCTTGGTAATAACTTTCAACCACCGCCTCTGCTTCCTCTTCATCCAAATTTTTGATCATATCATCAAAAGGATAAGGTACATGATGATACCTTCCAAAGTTAATCTTTTCTTTGGCTGAATTGATATATCCTTCAGGGTCAAAGTTTTTTCTGGGTGGTGCACTTTTCATATTATAATGCAATAACTTATCGTGAATTAAATTATATCCCTCCTTGGCCAATACAGTACAATCACTGAAGCATAACATACTAGGCATAAATGCCTGCTTCCCATAAGAATTGAAAATCATCACACTGCTATAATCCATCTGTCTAACAATTTCCAAATATGAAATCCTATTTGAAACTGTCTTCGGTAGAATAAAAGGGGTACCTTCAAATCCATACACCATGATCATTGTAGCTCCTTCCAAACAGTACCAGTCACCCTAGTTATGATCAATTGGCCCATTGAAATCTTTTGGATGAAGAAACCTCTTAATCTCATTAGTCAAAGAATACTTACAAGGATTCTTATACAGTTTATACAAAATTTTCACAAAATACTCTTCAAAATGTATGAAACTAGAGTTAGCAAACCTGCTATCCCAAATAGCAGTCCACAACTAGATAGGCAATGCTTCACCCTCTTTACCAACTTGAGAAATTCTCATTTCTGAAGGCCACACTCACAACTCTTGTCCTTAATACAAGACCAAGTGCATCAACAATGAATAATGCCTGAGATGGACAATAGAAGCTCCACTCTTTACAGCCATCAATCCTGAATCAAGCTCCTTAGCAATATATGAAGCATAATCAAATGGCCTGGAGTTATGATACTGAATATCTGCTATCATAATCATTGGCACAATTGACATGAGTTTCGGAACATCCATCCCCAACAATTGACACACTGAGAAGTATGTGTACTTCATATAAGGCTCAAAAAGATCCACATGATAAGGAGGCCCTTCACCATCTTGCAAAGGTTCTGAATTGTTACCCTATTTAATCCTATGGATAGGAAAACTCCAACCCTTGTAGATTGTGTCCATTCTTGAAAATTCTTTCTCTAACTCCTCACAACTGATCTCCTCATTGCAAAACCCTTCTAATTTGAAGACCTCGCCTATTGCTTCTTTGGACACATATATCTGTGGCTTTCCAGATAGGTCACATATAGCCTTATGCTTTGGATCATAATTATCAGCAAGCAGTTTTATCAATTCTACATTTACAAAGACATTAGGGCATACCAGTTTCCCTACATTTAATTTCCATGGGTTGCAGACTGGTTCAAAATAGTCTCTTCTATGATAATGGAAATTAAAAAGCTCATAACCCCTTATTGCAGTCCAGACATCACCTATGAACTTACATTTGTCATCTAACTTATCAACCTCTGCCCTAAGCTATGCAGACCTTCTCGCTTTAGGGCCTGAGCCAGGTAACTGATCAATAAGGTCCTGATTTAACCTCCTTTCAGTGCCCTCCTGTTCTGTATCAACCTTTTGTTTCTTTCCCTTTAGTAAATTACTCACAGCAAGCTTTCTACCCTTCCCCTTTCCAGAACTAAAGGACTCCATTCTCAAGCTTTATAGAATCAAAATGCAAAAGCCAAGGAATAGTCACTTACAGTTTTCTGCTCGAGCTCTTCAAACTAAAAATCATCCTAGTTCTCTGTTCAGCACACCAATTCACCTGCAATCAATTTGGAAATGAAGAATTGATTTAATCTTTACTGTGATATCCCGTCGCGCCATTAATGAAGCACAAATGAACACCAATTTGAAACTGGCACTATTGCATCAAGTGTCCTTTCGATAAGAGATTTTCAAATCTAGGGCGAAATCCCTTTTCATCGTCTATTACAGCTTTCGCCAGGACAGAATGTGGTCTTATCGACACCTGGGATCCAAAAAATGATGATTGTTGCTCATTTTTTCTATGTCGCTGTAACATTCTAAGTCGGGGAGACATCACATAGACCTTATTATGTCACATCGATATGAATTTCTTTCAAGTTATAGTCGCTGAGACAAAATTACCCTTTCACCGATGAATTATCACTTCGGCATGTCCATGAAGTTGTCTCCCCGAAAAATCTACAAATGAAGTCACACTCTTGGCAGGACAGTAAATCTTTGGGAAGACGCATACCGATACCACATTTCTTGCCGAAAACATCTCTACAGATTACTCCCATTTGGTGAGACTCACCCCGAATTACTTGTCGGTATAACACTTGAACTTTGGTGAAGCTTACGCCGAAAGATTCCTCTCTTGGCGATACATATCTCTATCGGCATATCTTCTGAATTGGCAAGACCCCAACATCCTTTCCAACAGTCCCTTGAATCCCCTTGTATTAAGTTTGGCAAGACAAAAGTGACCTCACCAAGACCTTCCCCGATGACATAAGTCTCATCGAGACATTTTTCTTACAAATCAATCGGCAAGACACAATGATGTCGCTAGGACTTTACGCCGATACCCATTAGTTTGGCCGAAACGACCCCTCCATATTACTAGTCGGCAAAACCAACTGAAGTCATTGTGACATTATGACGACGCACCAGCATATGCCGATATGAATCTTCTTCGTCGCCGAAACAAAAGGAAAATTCCTACTGACTATCTACAACCAATACATGTTAGTGAAAATATATCTCGATGAGACTTTTACCATGTCTTGCCGATATGGTTTTTCAATGGAATAAGAAGAGGTAAATGGATTCAAAATGGGTTGTATGACATAGAATACGCAAGATGATGCAAAGAGGGGATTTTATGCTTAAGGTAAGGACTTAATGCTGGAAACTCATGAATGCAATAGAATGTAAAAATTCAAATTTTTACAGTTCTAACAGGGGGGATCTAGGCTGAGAAGTGATGGATGAGAGAGATGTATCTAGTATCCTCTATCAAGATGAGAGACTTGTACCAACCCTTCATATGGATGATTCCAATAAAGGACTTCAATTAATGTTGGGCATGGGCTATAACAAGAATGACAGTCTTGGAAAGAAAATCAATGGCCGATTTGAACCTATCATTGTTGAAAAGCGCATGAAAAATATTGGCCTTGGGTCTACCCCTCCAAGTGTAACCATATGTGGTAGAAGTTCCCCATTTAAAGCAGTCAGGATTCCCCCTCAACTATCAGAAGTCGCCCTTCAACTACCACTATCTACTGGTCTACCCTTAGATAACTTTACCTATGAAATAAATGATGTGTGTAGTAGTGACAAGGATCCCATAACTGACTTGCCTATGCTTTCAAAATATTCCTCCCTATCCATGATCAACACTTTATCTTTTGAGTCAGACCATCAAAACCATAAAATAAATCTAGTCTATCCCCAACTCATTGATTACAACCAACGCGGACCACCAATTCTCGACATGTTAAAAAATGATGAGGTGCTCTTGGATATCATGGGATTGTAGGATGCAGTACCATATGGAGATCATAAATCTAGATTTGACATCATACTGGATACACAAGCCTATTACGAGGAAACAATTGAATCCTTCAGTCACAAAAGCGAAAAAATGAGAACAATCTCTAGGTCTTCGAGTGAAAACCACACTATGGCACTCCCTAACCCAAAAATAGTAAAAATAAAGGATGCATCCAATGGTGAAAACATCTCTGAGGTGTTGAAGGATGAAGGATTCAATATTCCTCTTAGTGCCATCCATTAGGAGAAGTCAACAGTTCTGGTAGAATAGTGCAATCTAGTCAATCTAGGAACGAAGAATTACCACACAAAACATTCTATGTTGAGTCACTTCTCATAAAATACTAGGAACTCCTAGCTATGTTCCTAAAGGAAGCAAAGATAAAATTTGCATGGAACTATTTTAATATGCCCGGGCTTGATCTAGAGGTTTTAGTTCATCACCTAGCTGTATATCTTGAAGCAAAGCCTATGAGACAAAATCTGAGAAAAATGCATCCCCATATAGAATTACTAGTCAAAATGGAATTACAGAAGCTCCTAGATGTGGGGTTCATATGGCCGATTGATTATCCAGAGTGGGTCTCAAACCATGTACCCATTTCAAAGCCCACTGGGGGTATTCGCATCTACACAGACTTCAGAGATTTAAACAAGGCATGTCCCAAGGATGAATTTCCACTTCCAAACATTGACATGATCATAAGAGCAACCTACTAGAGGTCCATGCAATTAATCTTTCATGATATGATCCCTAAAACTATGGAAAATTATGTGGATGACATACTAGCTAAATCGCATAAGCGACAGGATCATATATCAGCCTTAAGCTCCATTTTGATAGACTAGAAAAGTACAAGGTCTGACTTAATCCAAAGAAGTGTGTCTTTGGGGTACAATCAAGTAAGCTACTAGGTTACATCATATCAATGAGAGGAATTGAGGTGGACCCTACCAAGGTCAAGGAGATCCTTGAAATGGAGACACCCAGAACATTGAAGCAGCTAAGAGGCCTACAAGGAAGACTCTAGTCCATCCCCTGATTCCTAGCACAACTAGCAAACAAGGAAATCCCATATTCTCATCTAATCCACAAGGGGGTAGCATACAAATGGGATGAGAAATGTGACAAAGCATTCAACAAGATGAAGGAGTATTTTCTCACACCACTAGTCCTTATGCCACCCATTCCAGGTAAACCCTTGATCTTATACATATTAGCAATAACAACAACCCTTGGTTCTCTCTTAGCATAGCACGACGAAAATAGGAAGGAGATAGTTATCTACTACATCATCAGGACCATGGTGGGACATGAGTTGAACTACACACCCATTGAGAAATCCTACCTATTAGTTGTGTTCACAACACAAAAAATCAGACATTACATGCTAGCACATCAAATCGAGCTCATTGCAAAAATAGATTCACTCAGGTACCTTCTCTCCAAAGCAACTCTCACAAGATGAATAGCTAAGTGGGTTATGATCCTAACAGAGCATGATATTGAGTATGTCGAATGCAAGGCTCTCAAGGTCAAGCAATCATAGATCAACTGAAAGAAGCACCTATATATACAGAGAATCCACTTGTTTGAGAGTTCCTGAATGAATCAACCTTCAACCTTAGTGTAGTGGACCACTAGGAAATGTACTTAGATGGATCCTACACACAACATGGGTCAGGAGCAAGAATATTCTTCATCACACCACAAGGGGACTGCATACCTAAATCATACAAGTTGTCATTCTCATGCACAAACAACATCACGAAATACGAGGCTCTTGTCATAGGGCTGAGGATCATAGTGCAGTGGTAGATTATGGCAATTAAGGTCTATGAAGACTCACAGCTCGTAATCAACCAAGTAAATAATAAATATCAAACAAAGGATGATAAGTTGAACCCATACAAAAATTTGATCGAAAGCCTTATGGAGTCCTTCATTGATATTACATTTGAACAGCTACCAAGAGAAAATAAAAGAGTAATGAATGCAATGGTTATGATCGGATCAGTCTTAGAGATTCTACACAACATCCCAAAACAAGAATTCCTCATAGAACAGCTTCTTGTACCATCATTCAAGGTACCATAGTTCGAATTGGTGTGCAAAATCATTGGTCTTGATGATCCTTGGTACCATGATATTTACGCTTACCTAAGAATAGGAGTTCTTACCACTAACATAACCCCAAACCTCAAAAGATCCTTCATCAAAAATTCATCACGTTTCACCATCCTAAGAGATACCCTATGCAGTAGGAGCATTGAAGGGACCCTATTACGTTGCATAAATAATGAGGAAGCATTGACTGCTTTAACTGAGGTACATAATAACATTTGTGGTTCACACTCGAGCAGTATGACCTTGGCCAAGAAATTATTGAGGAAGGGATACTATTGGCCTACAATGGAGTCACATGACTATGTCAAAAGGTGTTTGCAGTGTCAGTAGCATGGGGACCTCATCGATGCACCAGCTCAGGAGCTCAACCCAAGTATCACACCTTGGCCCTTTTCACAGTGGGGAGTTGATCTCACTAGTAAAATCACTCTTACTGAGCATCCAATAGCCATAAGTTTATTATCACTACCATAGAGTATTTCACAAAGTGGGTCAAAGCCATTCACATGACCTACATTACCGGAAAGTAGATATCCAAGTTCATCCTGAACTACCTTATTTGCCGATATGGTGTCCTTCAAGCCATTATCTCAAATAATGGGACACCTTTCAAAAATTAGGATGTTCGCAACCTATGCCAAAAGTTCAAAATACAACATTGCTTTTCCACCCCATATTATCCCCAAGGAAATGGCCAAGCAGAAGCTACTAATAAGACCATCCTAAAGATCCTCAAGAAAATAGTTAATGATGTTGGTCTTGACTGGCATTTGCAACTGAATCCGGCCTTATGGTCCTACTGCACAAGAATCCACACACCAACAGGTGCCACCCCCTTCTCCTTGGTCTACAGATCAAAAGACATACTCCCCATTGAGATCGAGCTCTTGTCCCTGATAATATCACTACAAAATCTCATAACAAATAAAGAATACCCGGTTTCATCATTAAATAAGATGGAACTACTCGATGAGAGGCATATGGATTCCCTAAACCACTTGCAAGTCTATCAAAACTGCCTCAAGCGAAGCTACAACAAGAAAGTTAGGAGGTGGACCTTCCAAGTCGATGAGCTAGTACTGAAGGAAAATCAAAAGAACATGCCAAATCTAGATAGCAAGGGAAAGTTTGAGCCCAATTGATTGGGACCATTCATCATTACAACAAGCTACAAATCAGGGGCATATCAACTATTAACACCCGAAGGAAAAACCCTATAGGAACCCATGAACTCTCATCTCAAAATTTTTTATGCTTGATCTTGTAAGGGTAAAACCAAAAATACAAAAAAAATTAAAGTTTTAAAAATTAAAAAAAATCAGAAAAAGGATTAAAAATAGTAAAGAGAAAAAATTGTCCTCTAGTGAAAACAACTTCGGTGGCACTTTGGGAAAGTACCTTGGTGAAAACCTGGCAAATAGGTGCCCTATGTAAATAAAGCACTCTCCATCCACCAAGATCTTCACGACTTATTCTGAACACTTACCATTCATCCATCGCATTCCATTGATCTTTCCATTCACCCATCTGCATCCACATAATAGCTTGATCCTATGTTCGTATGATGTTCAACCCTAGTACTACTTGGCACATTCCTAAGGTTGGTTTGTCTTTGCTATACCGAAGTAGTCTATCACACCACGCTGGAGACATGCTTTTGTACCTGCATCGGATTTGATTCGTGTATACTCTTGCGATCTTCCTAAAAAAAAAAAATACAACATTCAAAAAAATCCTTCAAAACATCCAAAACATTCGTTAAATCAAAAAATCCAAAAACATTCGTAAAATCAAAAAATCCAAAAAACATCATAAAATCAAAAATTCAAAAACATTCAAAAAATCCTTCCAAAATCCAAAACATTCGTAAAATTAGAAAATCCAAAAATAGGTCACAAATTGAAAAAGTCAAAAAATAAAGTCATTCTGTCAAACTAAGTCATCTCTTAGCTTGAATGTAGGAAAGATTGATCTTGGATCATCCCCCAAGAGACATTAGGGTAGTCCATTAGAAGTCAGTCGCAATAAACTAGAAATCCACTTGTCCATCTATCTCATCATTAAATCAAGTTTGTGTCAGTTGAACTACATGGTCTATGCATGTATAACGTAGGAAAGGATAATCTATTGATCATCTCCCAACACCCCTAAGATAGGTCTTTAGGTTAGTTTCTTGGTCAAAATCTTAGAAAATCAAAAAATATTGGAAATTTGGAAAATCTAAAAATCCCAAAAAAAGCCTCAAAACATTTCAAAACACCAAAAATATCCAAATATTTGAAAAATTCATCCATCTCCATTTCGCTCTCACCTGAAATAATCTCATTCATAATAAGTCAATCATCATTTTCATCCTTTGGTAAGTCAATCAGAAGCAAGTCTAGTAGGTTTAAAAGTAAAAGCTCAATCGTCAAAGTCTCAAGTCTAGGTCAGTAAATAAACAAGTTGGTCAACTCTTGGTACCAATAGCTTATCATCTAGTCAATCACATGTCACCTAATCATAGCATATCCTAGGATGTATCCTTCCTACAATCGACATCAACATCAGGCATCACCATTGTTTAGTCTTGGCTAGCGTTATGAAGAGCATTAACTTGTTTGTTTACTTTATCTGTCTTTCTGACTTATCTTATTTTGCGCTCATTCCAATGACCTCTCGATGATGCCTAATTAAAATGGTTTAGAGAGAAAGGAATGGGGAAACCATCATTATCTTTTTATCTACTGTGCTTATTGGATGTTCTTTTAATATAACTTGGTCAGGGTATGTGTAGGATCATGACGGGCCAAAAAGTGGCGATATGTAAGTGATATGATGACCCATGTGGTTGACGACATTTTTTTAACCCAAAATTGATGAAACGAAAAGGGTTTTTAAAGGAGATTCTCATCTTTCCACCCATATAAATTATGCTTTACTTTGAATTTAATAAATAATTATTATTCCTTTTTTATTTGAATTATGAAAAAAGTCTTGATTCATAGGCTGATTGGAAAAAATCTATAACTTTCAAGTGGTATCATATTTTTTGAGTCCAAAACATGCATCACATTCTATGCTTCACATACTATAGGATTAAAAAAAATATCTATTATTTCATAAAGTTTTGACCAAGTTAAGGTGGTTAGACAGATGAGTCTTTATATATTTTAAAAGTTGTAATAAAAAAATCATAACTAATTATTTACTTGGAAAAAAAATATAAAAAAATATGCATCACATCGGGACATGAGTCCTATACTTATATGTAAAATATTATAAAAAAATATTATCATTTTATTGTTGTTAGGGTGGTCAGACAGACACCTACTTCTTATTTTTACCATGAAATTTAAGTACTACTCAATTGAAATTTCAAATTTTGACCAAATAGATTTATTTATTTTAAATAAAGGTCTAGTAGTTTAGAAACTACATTCAATTTTCTACAGATTCTATTTTTACATGTTTTTGAAATAATATAGATAACTTATTCAATTTTTTACGTCAAGTTGCCTAACTCTGATTTTCTGAGTTTTATTGGCACTTAAGGGCCTGTTTTTTCCATGGTGATCTTGCACATACCCGTCATGTGTGCTTTATTTGGTCTATAGGGAAGGTGTTTTAGATGTCTTGTTGACTACATAGGAAGGCTTACTTTTCTATTTTTTGGTCTGAGATGTTTAGAATATTTGAACTACAATCTAAATAATGTTTTTTATGTCAGGTGTGAACAAGAGTACTCCTATTTGATTGTCGAGTCAAAGTCCATCATAGTAGGTGCAATTCCATCCAGGTTCTTTATACCTTCATGCATCATACCTATGTGTGTTATCAAAAATAAGGAGATTTATGCTCTTTACTTCTCCCATCCTTGGATAAGCAATGTAACATCATCATCATTCATTGTCATATCTAATAAAGTCTTGACAACTCATAGACTTGTTGGACATCTGTATCATCTCAAATTCAAGGGTTGATCCCTCTCATTCTTTTATCCTTTTTTACGCTAATATGTCTATTATGCATCCACAAACCATCTGCATCTTGCAAATTCATACATATCATAATAGAAAACATCATCAATCTCACATGCATTGCATAATCTATTTAGGATAACATAGATTTGTTATTCTAAGCATCTTAAAAACATCTCATTTGCATCATCATATAGATTTATTAGTCTAACCATCTGTACATCCATCTTGAACATATTTGTCGTGATATCAACCCTCAAGTTGAAATTTTTTCTCAATCTCTCGAGGGGGAAATGTTCCAATGTACTTCTTTCCGCTAGGGCATTCAAAAAATCAGAAATTTTTTGAATTTCGATCTTGGCGGCATCATTATTTCAACCAATGGAGAGGGGACATTGCTTTAAAGAGGGGCAAAATGCAGACACTCAAAATAATCAACTGACATAATGCATCAAATCCTACTCTAATTAACATCAAATTCCTCTATTAATCAAATAAATTAATTTATTTGATTAATTCACTAAGGTGCATCATTATTGATTAAATAAATAAAATTATTTAATTAAGTCCTCAAGGTCCTCTTATTTGATTTAATAAATAAAAAGGATTTTAAAAAAATATTATAGATCCCTAAAATTCCTCCAAGTTAATTAATCTGAATCAATTAACCTCTAATTATCCTAATTACCTATCCTCTAGGTTGTGACTCAACCTAGGGCAAACCTAAACCCTTGACTAACCCACCCAGTTGCTCATGAAATTCATTTTAATTAATTATCTAATTACCCCTATTTTCCCTCAAAAGGCATATTCCCAAGGAATATTCCCTCATTAACTTCATTTGTTTGACTTTCTTGCCCAAACAAATTTCCCCCCAAAATTTCTAAACCATATGCATTTAAAGCCATCTTTCAAATTTCAAATCCACCTAATTGCATTTACTTGCACATTCTCCAAAATGTGCTAAATCCTCCTCCACTAGCATGTTGAGAATTGGCACCTTTCGATTGGCTCATGTTTAGTCCCACATTCCTCCGATTTCTCCATCTTTAAAACTTTCAACCTATAAATACATGGCACTTCTACTCCAAATCCACAACTTGATCCACAATCTGAGTATTTGCATTATAGGCACTTTGAGTTCATTTTCATCTCCATCACTTGGATCTTGGCATTAACATCATTTGGATCTTATCAAGGGTTGGGAAAGGGCTACTTTTCACATCAAAGTAACACCAATCCACTATGACATAGGTATAATTCATGTTTTTATATGCTTTATTTAGCTTTCTTTGTTGTTTTGATGTCTTATTTTAGCATATCTAACATGATTCAATATCTCATAGGAGCATTTTATTTTCTTAGTTTAAACTAACCTATGCTAATGTGTGTGGAGGTGTCAACTAGTTTACAGATTTAGGTGCTCACAAAATCATTTTGAATTATTAAATTATATGAGAGGACCTTAACGATGTAATTAAATTAATTGATTTATTTAATCAAATATGATGAATATTGAATTAATCTAAAAAAATTTCTTTATTTGATTAATAGAGTTATTTGATGTTAGTTAGAGTGGGATTAGATGCATTATATCAATTTATTATTTGAGTGTCTACAATAAGATGCATGCATGAGATTTTAATGGTGTAAGGCTTCACTCCAAGAAACCCTACAACATTACAAATGAATGTAAGTGAAATTCAAATGGGATGTAAACCTTAAATATGAAGATAGAAATAAAATGGAAGATGGAATCACTTTGAAAACAAGTCTTTAGGTGTGATTTGGTGGCTAGTTGCACCTCCTCAACCTAGATTTCTCCATGACTCTCCATAGGAATCTATGATCAATTCTTTGAAATGTGAGATCTTGAGTGAGAAGTGAGCTTGAAGACCTACAAAAACACTAGTTTACTGCCCTAAGCTTCAACTTTGCTGTAGAAAGAGAGATGAATCTTCTTGTGGAAGATGTTCAATACTTGATTCTTGAGTTGTATTTTGAAAAAATGACTAAAAGAACCTTGAAAGATGACCTAAAAACAAGTATTTATAAGCAACAATATAGAATTGTTGTTATTTTGACCCAAGAGGCCAACACCCATCAGGAATTTTTAGCAAGTCAGACATTTCCCCACACAAAAAATCAAATAACCCTAAAAAGGACTAGGTTGCCACCTTGGGCGACCTAGTCCCACCAGAGGTTTTTGAGGTGGGATTGATAATTTTGGAGTGATTTTCGTGTTGTTTTTCAGGGCTTGTATGATTCCTTAAGTAAAATAGGCATCAAAGTCAATAATAACGAGTCTTAGGGGCCTATAAATGTTGTTTTAGGAGGGTAATTGGTGCAAGGGTACCTAATGTAGGACCAAATTAGGCACAAAATTTTCCTTTTCTTCAAAGTTATACAATTTTTGGTGACACACTTTGTTTAATTACTTTAGTCGCCATAATATTCAAAACTTAGTGTCTTATGTTAATTTAAATACTTATATGAATTTAATATCATTAAATCATAAGTGAATTTAAGTTAACATAGCATATTCTAATCAAAATGTAACTTATCTAACTTAAACAATGAATGGTTTAATTAGATCACATAAAACATTAGATCATGGAAGCATTTATTAAATATTCTTGTAAAAGATATTTGATAAATCACATTGACATTTAATTCAAAAAAAACCAAAATTCTCATGTATATATAATCATCAAGAGTTGGGTACATATGCATCAGTGAGTAAAATGCTAGTAAGGTCTATGAATAGTGAACCCCTTTAGGGCTTATGACCTCCATAGTCATCATGAGCCAATAGTGTGAGATCCTTATCTGACTGAGTCTCTTTGTAGAATATCTAGCATCCCTAAGGCCCTAGCCTCTCGAACAAGAGCCTCAACATGCTCTCGGTCAATGGAGTCCTTATCTTCCTGTATCCTCGTGAACTCCTCTAGCAACCTCAAGACCTTTATTCATAGGTCACTCTCCACCTTGCTATCGATGATACCTAAAGAAGATAAAACCACTATGAGATGTGCATGGAGCTCATTGGCCCGACTAGTGGAACTCTGATAGGCTATACCCAATCTCACCATAGGCTCAAAATGATTTGCATGTGAATCCACCAAGGGTGGGGGCACACACTCCTCAAGGAGATCATCCTCAGGATATAGCAGAGGCGCTAGTGTTGTTTCCACTCGCTAATAAAGGTCGTCCCACTCCCATGTAGATCCTAAAAAATGGAAATCATAAATAATATTAGTAACCGGGTATGTGGAAGATCATCATGGAAAAAATAGGCCCGTAAGTGGCAATAAAAAGACAAAAAATTAGAGTTAGACAACTTGACGTAAAAATTTGAACAAGTTATCTATATTATTTCAAAAAAATGTAAAAAATAGAATTTGTAGAAAATTGAATTTAGTTTCTAAACTACTAGACCTTTTTAAAAAAAAAAAAAATCTATCTAGTGAAAATTTGAAATTTCAATGCAGTAGTATTTAAATTTCAAGGTAAAAATAAGAAGTGGCTGTCTGTCTGACCACCCTAACCATAATAAAATGATAATATTTTTTTATAAGCTTTTAGATATAATTATAGGACTCATGTCTCGATGTGATGCATATTTTTTTATAATTTGTTTCCAAGTAAATAATTAATTATGAATTTTTTATTACAACTTTCAAAAAATATAAAACCTCACCTGTCTAACAACCTTAACTTGGTCAAAAATTCATGAAATTCAATTTTTTTTCTTTTTTAATCCTATATTATGCAAATCATAGAATGTGACGTATGTTTCGGATTCAAAAAATGTGATACCATTTGAAAGTTATAGATGTTTTTCAATCAGCCTATCAATCAAGACTTTATTCGTAATTCTAATAGAAAATGAATAATAATTATTTATTAAATTCAAAGTAAAGAATAATTTATATTGGTGGAAAGCTGAGAATCTTCTCTAAAAAACCTTTTCGTTTCATCAATTTTGGGTTAAAAAAAAGTCGTTAGCCACATGGACCATCATGATCGTGCACATACCCAACCATCATAATCATATATATAAGCCAAGTGCATAAAATATATATACATAATTGTGTCACCAAAAAGTGTAGTCTTTGGCACGTTTTCACTCATTTTGGCCTTTTCCCTTGGATTTTTGCCTTATTTTACCTTGATTCAATCTTGCAAGCTTTCAATTCAACAATAACCTAATGGTGTTTTACTAAGGTGTTGTGAAGTGTTGTAACACATTTCCTCACTTTTCAAAGACCCTTTCAACACAATTCACCTAAACAACACCCTTTTACCCCTTTCCAAGCCATGTGCCAAGGTGTTGTAAAGTGTTGTAAGGAATCTTCACATCTTCCTAGTCTTATCATCCATTAATTAACCCTTTTCCTATGTTAATTTGTCCCCTCAATATAATTTTAGTCCCGACTTAAGTGTTTTTCGAGAGGGAAACCTTATAAACTTCATTAAAAATTATTTAATTTCCAACCACCACTTAAAATTTTTGAAGTGGACTAGGTCACCACCTACCTTGGGTGACCTAGTCCCTTTTGGCATAAATTTCAAAATTAAAAAAAACCCTAACAGGAATGTTGCCTCCTAAACCCTAGTTTTGGCCTATCATGTTTAGCATGTAAAAATAAGTGTTTTCACCTTCATTTTTCCTCTCTTAGTCTCTCCTAAGCTCATTTTTACATCTCTTCACAAGTACTCTTGCACTCAAGACTTCCAAAACAAGCAATCAAGCACAAGGGTTTCACAAACATCCTCCATTGGAGTTGTTCTTGCATGTTGCAGATGTCAAAAACAAAGGATTTGGTGAGAATTTACATTGTTTATCATTCAAGTATTTATCCTTTGGTTTGTTTCTCATTTGGGTTCAGTTACCATCAAAGGAGTTTGACCTAAGAAAACCCGTATTTCCTAACCCCAACATTTTCTTGGTCTTTGTATGTGTTTTCAGGCCGTATTTAGATTTGGTGAAGTGAAAAGTGTTCGATAAAGTACAAAAATTCTACTCAAGTCACATCAAAGCATCAAACTCTAGAAGAAACAAAAGGACAAAGTATAGGTCATTTTTGGGAGTTTCAAACATAGACTGTTACAAAGGAAGAAAGTACCAATCGAGACCCATAGAATTAGACCCTAAATCTTCAAAAAGCATCAAATGGACTAGGTTGCCACTATTGGAGACCTTGTCCTTGTGCTAAGCCTGAAAAAGGGTTTTTGCATTTCTAAGTACCCTTTTCCCCGAAACCCAGTCACACAGAATTTCCTGACAGGAAGACTAGGTTGCCCAACTTGGTGTAAGTGTCCCTCTATTGCTTTTACAAAATTTCTAGAGCATCATGGGACCTCTCATCTACAAAATTCCATTTGTAGGTGCACAAGTTCTAAATCCTCCAATTTACTTTCTATTTTGCATACATTTAGGGAATATAGTATAGTTTGAATTTAGTTCATATTTTCTTTCATTTGCATTTCTAAGTTAGCATTAGTTTCATTCAGCCACACAACACACACATATCACAACCTTCATCAATCAACCCTTCCTTTGAATGCAACTGCCAAAAACCATATAACCACCAAACGGAAAGAGTGTCATTCTTACACACCAAGAGCTCTTAGGGTGAGAAACCCTAGGGGCCTAGTAAAGGGAATCCTCTTTCCCTAAGTAAGTGTTATATTTTTGGTGGTTCATTTTGGTGAACCCAACCATAGACCACTTCCTAAATTTCTGATTTTGTATTTCATTTTAGGAAATAGCTTGCATTGCATTGAATTTTTTTGCATTGTTTGCATCCTAGGGTTTGTAGAAAGAGTGCATTCATGAAAGTTAATGCTAGATTACACTTTGCATTACATTTTCAGTAAGAAAATACAAAATAAATTACATTTCCATTCTCTATTAGCAATAGAAAATCATAAAAAGAATAAAAAGCAGTTAAAATTCAGATTTTAGTCACAAATAGCATTACTAGGACTAAGTTGCCGCACTAGGAGACCTAGTCCTCTTGCACATTTTGAATCATATTTTTTGTCATTTTCAACATATTGTCTGCCTTCCTACTTTCTATAATTGTCTTCTTGTTTCCATTTCCATATTTGATCCTTCCATCCATTTTTTGTCATCACTTTTCTCTCATCCTGGTCATTTCTTTCAAAATCTTATGGACATCCCTCAAATCCTTAATTGATATGTTAAGTTTCACCTTTGCCACTGATCCTAATGATCTTGAACCCACTCCTACTCAACCAACTCCCAATGAATGTCTTCCAACTTAAGTAGACATCATTGGAGACGATGATGCTAGCATGTATCGGTTCCTTAATGACTTCCTTGACAATCTTGAAGAAAATGCTTCTTTTTCCCCCTTTATGAATCAGCCAGTGATGCCTAAAAGATCATCCCTTGACACGTTTTTTTACCTTCATCCAGAAACACACAATGGATCTAAGTTACCTACTCAAGGTGTGCCCAGTTCCTCTCACCCTGTTCCTCGTCAACCCTTTTATCATAACCTAGTCACCCACCCTCCTATTAATCTTCAAAAAAATTATGGAGAAGGGTTTACCACTCTAAGAAAACAAGGTGGTGATATCACAAACAAACATGAAATTCACAAATTTTATGAACAATTATCACTTGATGAACATACAATGGGCATTGGTTGTCGAGATCCCCCTGGTGATAGGGTGCCCCCTAGAAAATCTATTAGGCTCTGTGAGGATGGAATGGTGATCTTTGACTCCCCTCCAAACTTGGATGTTCTCCTTCCTAAGGAAAGGTCACCATCCCCTCACAACAAAAATGCTAAACCTCTGGTCATCTCAGGACCTTCTGCTCCCATACCCTCTTTTGAAGTTGGAGAATCCAATCGATGCAAGAGGCCATATAAATTACATAAACTTAAATTTCCTCTCAATCCACCACCTGAATGTGAGAGAAAATTATACATCCTCCTCAACAAAGGGCTTGTCATGTTACCTCATTATAATATATTGGTAATCTTTCCTAAAGATTCTAATGTACCACATTATGCTTATCATCGTGTTCTTGGCCATAGAAGCAATGAATGTCACTATCTGTGAGAGATAGTGAGTAAGTATCACTTTCTTTGTATCGAGTGCTACCCTATTGACCCCTAACCTATTCTAGTACACGTTTTCATGTAATAGTTGTAGAAAATGTCCTTCTCACTATTACATACCCCTTCTCATCACCTATCTTGGCTCACTCCAGCCCTACACTCATTGGGGGCAAGAGGTTGCTAGCCTTTCCCTAGTAACACATTTTACCTTGTCCCCTATATTCGTTGTCCATCTCCTGCTTATACCAACTGAGATTGGGAGGCAAATGCCTTGTTTAACTATTGACTTGCACTTGCTTTACTAGTAGTGTGTTTGTTTGCATGTCGTGTGCCCCTCGTCTTGTTTTCTATTTTCTCCCTCTTTGTTCCCTTCTTCTCCTTGTCTCTTACTTCTATATGTAATGCATCCCTTTCTACTTTTCACTTTCCTTTTTTCCTTTCATTTGGGGATGATGCAAGCCATTGAGACTGCAATGTCTTCTTCATGTTGACCCAAATGGATCTTTTTTCCTTTTTATTTTTCTCTTTTTCCCTTTCGTTTAGGGATTATGCAAGGCATTGAGACTGCAATGTCTCCTTCATGTTGACCCAAATGGATCTCTTTTCCTTTTTCTTTTTCTCTTTTTTCCTTTCATTTGAGGATGATGCAACATATTGAGACTACAATGTTTCCTTCATGTTGACTCAAAAACAAAGGCTCTTTTAGATCTTCCTTTTGATTTTTCTTTTGTGGTACTTTTGTAGACGATGTGAAGCAACGAGACATCCTATTTCTCTTCCATGTTGACCCAAACTAACTCTTCTTTTTAAATTGTTTTCACTCTCTTCGTGTCCTTCTTCTAGTTCTATGTATTTGGGGGAATGATGATAGTTCCATGCTCTCTTAATAAACATTGCAGCAAAGAGCATACTGACCCCAAATCCATAGATCCCTTATGTGTTTGTGGTTTTTCATTTTGGGGGAAACCCCCTTTTTCCTCTTTCTTTTATCTTCTTCCTTCGCATGAAACAACCTTTCTTGGACACCTATCACTTGACATAGGGATTTTCAAATAGACTCTCATGTCTATTTCTCTTTCTTCCTGCCTTTTTCCATTCTCTAATTTAAAGAAATTTCTCACAAAATGGTGTGTGGAAATCCCTTTAAAGTGGGGGCATACATTGGCATTATTTTATTTTGCATTTATATTTGTTTTTCTTTATTCGTGCTTCCTAGTGCAGCCTTATCACTTCACATGATGTTTTTTCTCACTTTGTAGATGACATTCAGTGTAACGTCCTTCATAAGTGTGACTTATCTTAGCATATTGCATTCCACTTAGTGGCTTGATGTGATGCACTACATCCCCTAAGTTGTGAATCTTCTATCCTTTGATAGGTCCTCTTTTGGGAGACATTAGACACAATCTTCTCTATGTCAAAGACCTCATATTCAAATTAAACAAGACTCCTTGGAACACTCCTTTTACATTTTTCATTTTTGCATTTTACAGTTTGCATTTTCTTTTTGCACGTTGCACTTTTGAATTTGTGGATACATGGCCACCTTGCATGATTGTGGTGCCATCTTGCACTTGTTCATGAGTTCTAAGCATCCAAGGCTTTTCTTGTCTCATGAACCACACCCTTGTATTTTTTGGCACCTTATCAAAGTTATCAGGAGGTATAACTTTGGTATGGTTGAGAGGGAAGCCCAACTAGCGGTAATACTTTCCCCATAACCACCTTTTTGTGTTTGAGTGAATACCAACCATGTGTATGTATCTCACAACCTTTCAAAATTCTCACCTAGTGAACAATTGAAAGTCTCATCGGTCTAGAGTGAGTACATCCTTTTCTTTTCGGGAAAACAATCTAGATTTGATCCACAACTACCTAGACAAACGGTTAAATCTTGATCCAACTTTTCTCTCTCCTCACCCTTTTACAACACTCCTTGTGTAATATTTTGTTCTTATGTTCAGTTTTCCATGGGATCTTGATACTGGGAGCTTGATCATCCCTCTTGATCATAGTCATCTCACCTTACTAGCATGATTACATTAGATCTTGTTCGACACACATCATTTGGCTAGTTTAGTGTGATTTTGAAGTAAGTTCATACTCTCACTAAAGTAGGAGCTAAATGTGTCACTAAAAAGTGTAGTCTTCGACACTTTCTCACTCATTTTGGCCTTTTCCCTTGGATTTTGGCCTTGTTACACCTTGATTCAGTCTTGTAAGCTTGCAATTCAACAATAACCTAATGGTATTTTACTAAGGTGTTGTGAAGTGTTGTAACACATTTCCTCACTTTTCTAAGATGATTTCAACACAATTCACCTAATAAACACCCTTTTACCCCTTTCTAAGCCTTGTGCCAAGGTGTTGTAAAGTGTTGTAAGGCATTTTCACATCTTCCTAGGCTTATCATCTATTAATTAACCCTTTTCCTATGCTAATTTGTCACCTTAATTTACTTTTAGTTTTGACTTAAGTTTGTTTCAAGAGGAAAACCTAATAAACTCCATTAAACATTAAAACAAAACCTAACAAGAATGTTGCCTCCTAGACCCTAGTGTAAGTCTATCATGTTGCATTTCAATAAAATTAGGGTTTAGCATGTACAAATAAGGGTTTTCACCTTCATTTTTCCTCTCTTAGTCTCTCCCAAGCTCATTTTTACATCTCTTCACAAGTACTCTTACACTCAAGACTTCCAAAGCAAGCAATTAAGAACAAGTGTTTCACAAGAATCCTCCATTGGAGTTGTTCTTTCATGGTGCAAATCTCAATAACAAAGTGTTTGGTGAACTTTTACATTTTTATCATTCAAGCATTTCTCATTTGGTTTGTTTCTCATTTGGGTTTAGTTACCATCAAAGGGGTTTGACCAATGCAAACCCCAATTTCCTAACCCCAACATTCTCTTGGTCTTTACCTATATTTGCAGGTTGTATTCAGATTTGGTGAAGTACAAAGTTTTGGAGAAAGTGAAAACATTTGACTCAAGTCACATCAAAGCATCAAACCCTAGAAGGAGCAAAAGGACAAGTTTCAGGTTATTTTCAGAAGTTTTAGACACAGATTGTTACAGAGAAATAAAGTACCAACTGCGACCCATAGAATCAAACCCTAAATCCTCATAAAGCATCAAGAGGACTACGTCACCACTATTGGTGACCTTGTCCCTGTGGTAAGCCTGAAAAAGTGTTTTTGCATTTCTGGGTACCCTTTTCCCTAAAACCCAGTCCGACAAAATTTCCTAATAGGAGGACTAGGTCGCCCAACTTGGTGTAAGTTTCCCTCTGTTGATTTCAGATAATTTCCTGAGCATCCTAGGGCCTCTCATCTGCAACATTCCATTTCTATGTGCACAAGTTTTGAGTCCTCCAGTTTACTTTTTGTTTTGCATACATTTAGGGCATATAGTTTAGTTTGTATTTTGTTCATATTTTCTTTCATTTACTTTTATTAGTTACCATTAGTTTCATTCAACCACACAACACACACATATCACAAGCTTCATCAATCAACCCTTCCTTTGAATGCAACCACCAAAAACCATATAACCACCAAATGGAAAGAGTGTCATGCTTACACACCAAGAGCTCCTAGGGTGAGAAATCCTAGAGGCCTAGTAAATGGAATCCTCTTTCCCTAATTAAGTGTTATATTTTTGGTGGTTCAATAGTGAAAGAACATAAATCATCCAAATATCACCTAGATCACTAGTCTACCAATTGGGATATGCCCATATGACAATGGTCCCTCCCTATGCTGATGATGCAGGTGGTTGGCTACTGCTAGCCTCCCTATGCTCGTGTGTATGAAAATCTAACCTGACATTGATACATGGTCTAGCTAATTTGATAAGGAGTATCTCTAGACTATTAGAGTTGATTAGATCCTCCTCTATCTCAGTAGTGTCCTCACTCATGGACTATTCATCATCTTCATCCTCATCAGCCTCCTCCTCCTCCACCTCATCTTCATCTATAAATATGTCAGATGTGAAAATATCATCATCCATGGCTACATCTATTTGATCATCATCTATGTCCCATCCATGACCTAGTGTAGGTCTGACAAAGCCCATAGGGTAATGTAAAGGGAAAATGGGTGATGGCCTCCCTATAGTCCACCACTCCTTGTAAGCCTAAGTGGTACATTTGTCATTAGGCTCAAAATCTAGGGGCAGGTCAGGGTCCTCATCAGCTGACTCACTAAAGTATTAATCATTCCTTGTGAGATGGTGGTCATCCTAGGGATTGGTGGCACTACATGTTGATCATCATAATTATGCTCTAGAATATGGAGCCACCTAGGTATTTCCAAACTATCTCATCACCCTATCATAATAAAGTAGTCTAACCACATAATCATGTCATCCTAGTATAAATTGATCCATCTATAGTCTGTGCAACTCATGTTAGTGATCCACCCACAATGGTATCCACTAATAGGGCATTTAGTAGATATCATCCCCATCTAGCCAATCAAAAAGTAATCATTCAATATAATAAATCTCCCTCTTTCCAAGGCCATCTAAGGGGTAGCTAAAGAATCTTGGCTCACTTACAACCACTGTAAGAGGAAATGTAGTGGGCCTAGTACATCTAGTGCACTCAAAGCACTATATCTGTAGCAGAGTACCATGTATGATGCTCTAGAGGTCTTTGAAGGAAAAGTGACTAAGATCATAGTATAAATGAGTGAGAATTCTATGACCCCATACATAAAAATTCTATTGCTACTCCATCCCTCTAATAGTGTGGAGTAGGCCACCATCTAAGTGTTTCCCTCAACCATCTCGAACCAATATAAATGCCACAGTAATGATCATGATCCATCACACGAGTGGTGACCATGCATTTAGGAGTCATTTAAGCTTCACACGATACGATTCTTTAGCATCACATAGGCTACTCTACACAATAACATATATCATCTCTCATCTATAAGAAGGATCTATTAGTAACTAGTTGCAAATGCTCACCATGAATGGGGATGCGTAAGATGCGGTGAATGTCCTCTAGTGTGATGGTCATCTCTCTTATGGGAAGATGAAAAGTAAAATTACTTGCATCCAATCTCTCTTCTAAGGCAAGTAAAATGTTGTCATGGTACCTCATAAGTGGCATGAGTTATACCCAAAATAGACCAACCTCTTGTAATAATTGAATTTCCTCCTTCGATAGTCATCACTGACTCTCGAAGGAAGCAAAAATGCTTCCCCCAAAGATGTTGTCTAGCTTGAGGGGGCACCTAAAAGACAATTTGTTTTTACATAAAATAAGTCCTAAAATAATCAATCAACATCACTAGAGTTGTTCTAAGATACTTTTCGAACAAAATGGACACCTAGACCATTTCTAGATGAAGGCCTGGGACACTATATCTATGCTGGACATTTTACACCAAAGTGGGATTCTTTGCGCCAAAGTGGGACACTTTGCACCAAAGTGGATGCTTTGCACCAAAGTGGATGCTTTGCACCAAAGTGGGACACTTTTCAACAATCTATTGTAAGGTCATAAAATTACTCAGATTACATGAAACAATACAATACAAGTATGAAAATGAAGAAAATACAAAGAAAAATTCACTCACTGTATGCTAGAGGGTGCCCCACTGTGCGTCGTCATGAACCACGTCCAATATCAGATGCTTTTAAATATTGCAGCTTGGCATCTTCACTTACTCTGCACCAAGGTAAATTTGTAACAAGGTAAAATTCAAATCAATTGTCAAAAGAGTCATTTTCAATAGTATATAGTAAAACCCTAATATATAAATCTTATTCATTTAAAAAGGAAATTTAATTAAAATCAACATATCAAGGGATAGAGGACTCATTTTTGACATTTTTTGTTGCATTAGATTCATAATTTTCCTGCCATTTTCATCAACTGTCTATCATTATGTGGTATGGTACTTGGAAATAACCTAATAAAAAACTTGCATAATTTGATGCGGTTTCATGCTCACCCTAATTACACCTCCATAAAGAAAGCGAAATTAGGTGGCAAACGTGTACCCTCAAATTTAATTCTTCATAGAAGTTTGATAAGAGAATTTTTGAATGACTAATGAATGTGTTGCAGGATGCGGTTCCTAACATTGTTGTTTTGTAGGTAGCTATAATGAGGGATTCACTCTCCCTAATGAATCTATATGAGCATCCTTTTTCCTAAAAGTTATCTCATTTAGCTTGCATATTCACGTAGTATCATATGGCAGCTCTAAAGTGGGGGCTAAATGTAGTGTCAAAGAAGGTAATCCTTTTCACAGTTTATTTAAAGTAATTGACACATAATTAACTTAATTATTCTTTGCAGCGGTGTTGTAAGGTGTACTTGTACACACTCACACCTCTCTAAGGTCCTTAGTTAAAATATATTTAGATTTCACCTTTTACAAGAGTATTGAGAAGTTTTGTAAGATATTTTCACACTTTTCTAAGGTCTATTCATCTATTTAAGCCTAATGGACCCCTCTTGTACTTAAATCAGATCCTATTTACAATGTTGTAATGTGTTTAAACACACTTTCACATCTATCTAGGGTGGTATTAATTAATGGTGGTTAATTAGACTTAATTGCCCCTTTTAATTCAAATTCAAGCCTCTAAATTGCATCTCTTGAAGATCAATCCCAACACCCAACAATTAAATGACATAACCTTGAATGTGGAAAATTTTAGGTCCTAGAATGTGTGCCAAGACCGATTCACCACTAAGGGAAAATGGGTCCTCCCTTGATAGGACCCCACTTTCTTGTCATATTCCAATTGGGTTTTTGATCCTCTTTTCAGCACTAGAGCTTGGTCTTGGAAAGTGATCCAAGACCCATTCCCCTAAGGTGGAAAATGGGTCATCCCTTAACAAGTACCTTCTTTTCAAATTTCATCTTGGTAGGATTTTAATTAATTTCATTTCTAGATCTAAGGTTGGCCTGAATTATATGAATATTGGGGTTAAATCTCCAATTTATTATAAATACAAGATTATTTTGACATAATCTCATCTAGCAATTCTAAGAAAATCTAAGCGAGAAAACTAGAGAAAGATTACAAGAAAGAAAGGTAAAGTACTCGAGCAAAAGTGAAGTTTGAAGCAACATTTCAAGATATTCAAGCTCATTTTGTATCCAAGATCAAGCATTTTTGAAGGTTGATCATAGATTCCTATGGAGAATCATGAAGGATTCTAGATGTTGGGACATACACAAGTCATACATCCAAGCTTAAGGACTTGTTTATGGAGTGATTTCATCTTCTATAATCATCCTATTTTCATCCTAGAAGTGTTTTAAGATTTATGATTCATTGGAGGGATTAGACATCTTCTTTAGTGAGTCATTTATATTGTTCACATTGCATTCAAGGATTTTATCCTAACACAATGGGGTAAAATTTCCTTTACATTCTCTTGGATGTTAGTATTAGACACACTTAAGATTGAGATTGCACACACTATTACATGTTTCAACTTTTCATTCATCATTAAATATTTAATTACCAACAAGGAGGTTGACTAAGGAAAACCCCCATCCACCAACAAGATACCATATTTATTTTGCAGGTTTTAAGTAGATCCAGATTTTGAAACAAGAAATTCAAAGTGCAAGGAAGAAGAGAAGAGCTAGAAGTTGTAATATAGATTCATATATTTTTAGAAAACCCTAGCAGGATCCTTTCACCTTTGAGGGTGAATGGGTCCATCTTGAGGGATGACAAGCATCAGATTCTAGAAATTTCAAGCTTATGCTTCCAATTCAAAGCTCCTCAAAAAATCCTGCGAGGACCCATTCACCTTTGTTGGCGAATGATACCTTGTTAGCAACACAAAAAAGTTAGATTTCACTAGGTGCAGAGCATCCTTACCTTGTTCCTTCCAAAAAGTTGTAGTTTCCTTCTGTTTTGTTTCGTATTTATGCATTCATGTGTTAGACCTAGGATTAGGATTTATTCATTAGCTTTTTTTTTTCTCTCTCAAATTGAGATCTACCTTGCCACTGTATCCTTGCATAAACAAAAGGGTGCAAGATCCCTTAGTCTTGATTCAATTCAGCTCTTGGGTTGATAGCTATTTCAAGATAATTGGATCTCATCTTTTAAAAGAAACACCCATATAGAGAAAATGTGGATTGGAAACATTCTTCTCCTCCCTCTTTGTCCATGTTTTACTTACTATTCATTAGTTGATTGTTTGGTTAGAAATCCAAATTTGTAAAAAAGGTAAATTGTTGTCATAATTGGCAAGGATTTTTTTATTTTGCAATAACCTACAAATGTGGTGGGGGTATTTTATTTAAAATGGGAATTTTAATTTTATGTTTTTGTCATTTTATTGAGGTATGAAAGGAATAATTTATCTATGTGTTCACTATATACCTAGGTATGTGCAGGATCATCATGGAAAAAACAGGCCCTTAAGTGGCAAAAAAATCAGAAAAATCAGAATTAGGAAACTTGATGTAAAAATTTGAATAAGTTATCTATATTATTTAAAAAATATGTAAGAATAGAATCTTTAGAAAATTTAATGTAGTTTCTAAACTACTAGGTTTTTTTAAAAAAACAAAAATTCTATTAGGTGAAAATTTGAAATTTCAATGTAGTAGTACTTACATTTCAGGGAAAAAATAAGAAGTAGGTGTCTGTCTGACCACCCTAACCACAATAAACTAATAATATTTTTTTATAATAATTTAGATATAAGTAGAAGACTCATTTCCCAATGTGATGCATTTTTTTTTTTTTAATATTCCAAGTAAATAATTAATTATGAATTTTTTATTACAACTTTTAAAAAGTATAAAAAACTTGTATGTCTGACCATCTTAACTTGGTCAAAACTTCATGAAATTCATTTTTTATGTTTTTAACCCTATAGTATGCAAAGCATAGAATGTGACACATGTTTTGCATTCAAAAAATGTGTTACAGTTTGAAAGCTATAGATGTTTTTCAATCAGCCTATCAATCAAGACTCTAGTCATAGTTTGAATAGAAAATGAATAATAATTAATTATTAAATTCAAAGTAAATCATAATTTATATTGGTGGAAATCTGAGAATCTCCTCGAAAAACCCTTTTCGTTTCATCAATTTTGGGTAAAAAAATAAGTTGTCAGCCACATACCCATCATATTGCCACTTTTTGGCCCATCATGATCCTGCACATACCCACCTTATGAAAAAAACTTGTAATGACTCAAAACAGTAAGTAATTTTGTAAATACACTAATATAAAGTTCTACAAAATTTGAATGTGTGTTCCTTAGGGGGGGAATTTTATACTTACACTAAATTATAAAGTGTAATGGCAGGTTATGTAGTGCCTTGACTTGCTATCACAGTAATGGATCCTTGTGATTCTCACCTCATGCATGTGTTGCCCTGATTTTCCATCACAACAATGGATCCTCATGATTCTTTCCTTGTGCATGTCTGTCTTGATGCACAACCTTTTTCAGTTTCTTGTACATCTTTTGGACCTATTTGTGGGTCTAAATTCTTATGCACATTGTGTTCCAGATTTTAGTTGGTCTTCTTACACCTCTTCTTGGCAGCATTAAGGGGGGCTACAATAGTGTTCTGCTAATGTTTCTTTCAATGGAGCATGATTCTTTCTATGGACCAATGGAAAAACCTTCTTCTTTTCCATGGGTCTCATAGACCTTCTATCTTTATCTCTCGTATGAGGGACTATTTTTAGTAGATCATATTTTTTGAGATTCTAGTACTTATGTAGAGAACCATGATGTATATTTTAGTATTGTAATACATGTCACTCTTGCATTTATTGACCATACTCAAAAATCATAGTTCTATCTGCATTTTCAACTTCATAAGAAAATGTGTATTCAGAGTTTTTTTGTTCCATATGTTCACTCATGTAACATTTTGTATCTCTTATCTTTATCTACATTTCTTGGAGGTTCATTGATTCCAAAAAAGACTAGTTCATATTCAATAGAGTTTAAAACTTTGACATGCTTGAGGATTTCTTCATCACCATGTTTGTATCATCATGGGACATATTTTTAGGAGGTCTTATCCTTATCTTTTTCTTTTTTGGAGAAGAGCTTTGTTCCCATCAAGTTTTCTCCTTTTTCTCCATTTATGAGAGATCGTTATTGTACATGAGTACCTTACCAGTCCTTGTTTTTGGGACTCTTTTTTTAGTGTTTAGCTTACTCCGTAAGTATTTCTTAAGGGGTGTTAGTCTAAAAGAGGGTATTATTAAGCTAGTTATCTTCTAGCCAACTTAGTAGATTCCTATTCACACTACACTTAAGTCTACTTAGAGGAATTTTAGAGTTTTTTCTCACCACATGTGGTTGAGACAAGTTTTCTCACTTTTTGAGGCACCTCTTGCATGGTCACTTGCCACTCACTACAACACTAATCATGTGAGAAAGCAAGTGTTCCAAATTTGAAGGGTTAGACAATCTGTTGGTGTTTTTTCCAACAAAGCTTTGGAATTCCCTAAAGGATTGCTAGCCCTTATATTCAAGAATTACCAAGGCTTGTGGCCAACTAATAGGTAAAGATTTTTAGACCCTTATCCCTACTCTTGAGGCTCTGTAAGACCAAGGAAAGTACTCCTTATTGTGTTCATTTGATATTTAATGCCTCAAGAACACCTCAACATATAGATATGTTCCTACTAAGTGAAAATAGACATTAGTCATCAAATATTTGGCTAACCTTTGAGAAAATAACCATCTAATGCTATGAATTGAATGATACTTTAAGCACATACTTCATAATTTAAATATTTAAATGATTTATAATTTTGTTCTTCTTTTGAATCCCTAATTCGATATACTACTAGCTCAAATACCTCATTATTATCCATGAATGGACCAGTGCTTCATCAATTGGGTAAATGGAGTAAAATATGTAATAACCAGTAATAAATCAATTAATGAATCTAAAGTGTCTAGCCTATTATCATAGTTCTTTGCAATATGAGAACTCACAATCCCTAGAACACACTTCTTACCAAAATCCTATGAAACTCTTCACAAATCTATGACTCCCTTCAAGAATTTAATTAACTCCGTGAGTTAATACAAAAATAGAGACATACATTCAGTTGAAAAAATGAAGATAAACAAAAATACCCTTGATATTTTAATTCATAATTTGCAAAATGAGGATATAGAGGAGAGTATTGTTTCAGAACTTAATATTTTTTTTATATCGGTAATTTCTATAAAACCATTCAAGACTACTACATATATACCCCTATCTAAGACAATGTACTACTCTACTCATTGATCATTTATAGTATGCATCACATATGAACTAAATTCTACCAAGATCATCTTGAGACTTCAAAATTTCACCTCTGTAATGAGCCTTGAAATCCATTTTATAGACTAAGGGAGCAACAAGCATCGAGATCATTACAGTTACATTTAAAAATATATTTCATTTCAATACAAATTCTAACTACATTCTAGAAATTCCCTAAATGGTTATCTGTATTCATTAACCAAACAAGGCAATCAAAAATCACACTACATACCAAAACTAGTTGATGTCACCACAACTATCGCATGATTTCATGGAGCCTTTGTAATCCACATTCACCAGCACAAAATTTCATAGCACCAACTAATAAGAACCTACGCAGACAAAGGAAACTAGGAAAAACATCATGATTCACATTATCATCAAAACACAAAAACCATACCTAATATCACCCACTTAATCAACTGGAGAAAACACATGCCCACTTCGCTTCTTAGCAGAGGCTGGAGAAGCCACCTCTTCATCATTATCAAAATTACTATTAGCAACAAAATGGGTATGTCCACACGGTGTTTTCATAGAAATTAGGGATACTATGATAACCTCTTCATTTGCACTAGCCAATCTAGTTAAATCCATGAGATATTGGCCATAGCCAGAGTTTCTTTCAGCCTCACTATTAGAAAAATCATCAGAAAGATCAATGGGTGAGTGATGCTTTCCTAAAAAGGCTTGATGATACTTTTCCTTCATCACCACCCTCTTCTCAAACTGGTTAATTTCATTTTCCTTGCCCTTGATTCCTTCCCCAAATATAATTATTTCTCTCAAATGATAAGTGTGCCTGAGAGAACTTTGTGCAGGCCTTTTGCCATCTCTTGTGCCTTCCTATAGATTCACATGAATTTTAGGTACACCCCATTCGGTCATGGAGGAACCATCCTGAGACTTCAAGAGATCAAGTCTCTTTGAGCATCTCATCGGGCTAGTGGATGTGTTAAATTAGCTCATTTTAATTAGACAATACTCAAATTGTAAAGCAATTTCACACACTCTTAGCAAGCTCACAATTCATGAAGATAACACATGGTGAAATAAATCAATCCGAACCCCATATTAAATAGAATAGTTGGAGCATATGTCATTAACTTTTGAAGGGAGTTTGCATAAGTGAATTGGAAACTTGTTTCTATGCGAAATCTCGACCATTTAATACTGGGATGCATCAAAACCACATATAAATCCCATATGTGCGAAAAAAATAATTATGCATGTGCACTAGGATCAAATTGAATAGCCTTGTGTTTATCCTACCATTAATGATCATGTGCATGATATAGAACAACCGCATACTTGAGAACTCAACTTTTAATTTCAGTTGTTGATTTTGATTGCAAAGAAATTATGGTCGCAGACGCCATTTATATCGCCCATCACGCGTTCATCAACATCGAACAGTCTCAATTGGCGATGTCCTGACCGCCAGCGATGGGGAGAAACTCAACCCATCGACGGTTGTAGTTTCCTCCCTTGAAGGAGAAGAAAAAACCGGTGATGGTTAAAATGCCAATGATGGCCGAAGAGACTTAACCGCATCACTCATCACAGGTTGCTTTTTGGGCGGTGATCTTGAGATATGTGATGGGTAATGGACATAAAATGGCTAAGGGAACACAACATCACTCATCGTGAGTTAGACATAGGCCACTTTCAAGGAGACGTGCAAAATTAATAGACCGCTATGAGGTAGGACTTAACTCGCGATAAATTGCATGTGGGCTTAAATTATTGTTAAAAGGAACTTGGGCTCGATTGGTAACCTATTATTTGGGGCCGGTCAACAATTGGATTGAATACCATGAAATGTGACTAATGCAAGCGGTTACGAGATACAGTTGGTCAATGTAAAATCATAAACCAAGGCCAACCAAGGGAAAAAACTAATTAGAATGATAAACCCTAGACCCTAATGGTAGCAAGACATGAGCATCCATATTTTAACCATGAAACAAAATGGAACCATGAAAATTTTAGGGTTCCATCACAGTCATTGTGTTTCACATGACTACCTTCACTAACTTTCTTATTTAAGCAAGAACATATTGTACATTTTAATCAACTTTTTTATTAATCTCTTTTATAATGTAAATTAGGCTCATTATGTGCAAGTGCTTTTGTGAAAGTACCTAGTTTTTGTTGTTATGATCCTGTTAGAAATGCAAGCAATCATTAATTACATGATTTTGCCACTAATGTTACCATTGACATGGATGCACATAAATGTTAGATTTCTTTAGAAAAAATCACATTGCAAGTAATTTTCATAGAATAAGAACATATTTTTTTGTACTCTATCATTGTTAGCCAACTTCCATCTGGTAGACATTCAAAATAACATTAGAGAAAGGATTATGTTTTTCTTTATTTTATTTGGTTGGCTCTACACTTTCTCCACTATATTTTTAAAAAGTAGATTAAAATCTATAAAAAAAATAAAAATACACCAACCAAAATACCACAAACTAATTATTTTTTTAGCAAACTATAGAAAACACTTATCATTAACTTTACAAAAGTTAATTAATTTTTGCATTAACATAAATTTTCATCATTTCTTTTAGTAAAGCACCATCAATAATGATGTTGCTAGTATGAATACTTGTAAACACTAGAAAATAGTTTAATTTTTTACTACTAACCATTAGTCACCATTTGATTGACTTTATCATTTTCTTAACTATATTTTTAAAAATTCTACTAACAAAATTAGCATACACCAATCCAATGTCACAAACAAACATTTTTAATTGAAAAATAACTTAGAATCAACTTCATAAAACATTATTAATTTTTACATTTGTACAAATTCAAAAAACCTATTAATTTAATTAAATATAATAAAAATTAAAAAAATGATTATGTAAATAATCTAATTTATAATTTTCATAACATTATTATTAAAAAAAAATTTTAAACCCTTACATTTACACAAATTTGATGAATGCCTTAATATTGAAACTAATTATATAAGCCAATATAATTTTAAAACATAAAAAATATTAACCGTACACAAATTTTAAGAAAAATATGATAGAGACTTTACTATCCGTTCCTAGAGAGGACAAAATAAGGTCTGCTAGAAAAATCGTGTTAAATTATTAGACATAAATATTGTTGCATACAACATGAAAACCATAACCTTTACTGAACTTATCCACGATAATCTCTGACTAACCTCACATACGATAAATACACCCCATTTTTTCTCAATCCACATCACCACTTTATCTCTCGCAACACTTCAGATTTCATCATATCTAATTCGACGAGCAATTTATCTCTTAAATTATTTTTTGTTATCTTTGTTAGGAGGACGCTCCCTTGCAGTGAATATGGGCAGATCAATACCTATCAAAATAACACAAGTTCGAGATTGGCATATGAACAGTCATATTCATATTATAATCTAACCATCTTTTCCAGATTCTATCCCAAGTAATTCAAAGGAGAGTTTTGTTTCAATACGATTTATATCTTTTGACTATTATATGGCAGGAACAATACCTAATATATTCGAGCGTCCTTTGTTGATAACTCATATTTCAACCTATTTTATTTATAGGAGTACTTGATTCACTATTTTCAATGATAATATATATACTTGAATATTTAGATCAAACAACTAATGCCATGGGTGAAACTATCGTTTGCTTCAATTGATGGATGTTGTCAAATACTGTTGATCTGCAATAACACTAACTGAACAAAATTAAATTCTGTATTATGATTTAAAGTTTTCAATTCAAAGGAATGGCAGAAGTTGTGTATTTTGGTAATTGTTGGAATGGTCAAATTTGCATACCCATGATAAATACGTTTATTTTATATATTTTTTTATATATACTATTAATAAGGTTTTCAATTCAAAGGAATATGTAGGATAGAAGTTGTGAGCCGTATTTATTATATTATTATTTTTAATCGTTATAATTGTTTAAATTTATATTAATTCTAATGTAAGTTATTAATAAAGTTGTATATAGATAAATGATACAATTATGTCAGAGGTTAGAGGTTAGTTTCATTTTTATGTTTGTTGTTCATTTCTATTTCCACATATCAAACATTTACTATATTTATTATTGTACTTATTGGTCTCCCTCTTCTTGTGCCCCTCTCCTAGTAGAAACAAACACATCCATCCATCTAGTAGTGGCAAGTTAAGTTGAGTCCCCATTAAGGTCCAATTGCCTCTCCTTTGGCCTTTCATCTCGCTCATAAGAGACAACTTGATGGCTTTCAAAAAACGAAGATGTTTGTTTTTGGGTCGACTGGATGATAATCCCTACATAATAGACCATCCAATTGAGGTAGTTGTGGATCCGCTTGATCACTCTTTTGTGAGTTTCGAAATAAACATGCCAAAGTCTACTCAATACCATGGGTGGGGGAAAATACACATAGTAGGACATTTGTGGTGATCACCTAGTGCCACGCCAGGTCAGCTCAGCTCTTTCAAGTGCCTTGTCTATTAATAAAATATCACTTGAGTGAAAGGATTAGTTAAGAGGATCAAGTCAATAAAGTCATTCATCAGTCGAGAAGGACATGAGGTGATCACCCATCCAGAATGCAATTTGGGGAAGTGGAAGAAAGAGAGAATTCATTGGGATAGGTAGGAGGCCATAATAAGTGTAGGCTCAAGCTTGAAACATCATTCATTAAGTCCCTCTCCTCGAAATTTTTGGAAATAAGGCACATCTGGACCAACAATGGGCTAGCCACAAGGGGCCAGTAGCTCAGTTGGTAGAGCACTCCTGTAGCAAATGGAAGGTCATAGGTTCGAGTCCTAGCTAGTCCAAATGAGCAACAACTCAACAAGTGGTATCTTGCTTGGACAATTCCTTCTTTAGTGTTGGTCGATATGCCGCCCAGGTAGACTAATCCTTTTCGAAGGTTGGTCAAGAAAGCTAAGCTTGCTTGATCTATAGATCGGATACCGTAGCCAAAGCATCCTTAGTCACTCACACCTACCTCTATTTTATAGCCTTTAATTGGTTAGTTGGCTCAAGCCCTTCTTTCATCATTGCAGATCAATAGTTCCTCATCTCTCCTTTCCCAAATTCAAGAAGAGAATTGGATGCAGGAGATAATCTTCCCAAAAAGGGCTTTCACCAAGCAACCATTTTCAAATAAAATCCACTATATGCCTAAAGTATTTGCATCCATATAGCACAAACATGTACATTACCAAGTATACTTATCCATCACAAGAGAACAAGAAATGATGTGTATTTAATACTTTTTAGCTTCATTGAAATATGCCTAAGACCTCATGGAAAATATTGTATAGAAACAATAAATTTTAATAAATAATTATTCAATTTCCCATCTCAAAGAGTACACAACTTGATCATTAGAGAACATCTTCAATGCTAGAAAAGGTTGGATTACTCACCACTAATGGACTCTAACCAATCAAATGATAAATAAGACTATAATATAGTGTTCTAATCCTCCTTTCACAATGGAACTATTTGTCGACACTAAAGTCTACTATCGACAATTCTAAAATAGACTCAAGACCTAGAGAAAGGGATGCATGTCAATGGAGAAATTGAGGCTTCACTAATGGCTACATTTTGGGTAGTTAAATCCAAATTAAAATGAGTTGGAAACTCACCTATTTTCTTATCTCCAAAATACCATAGAGTTTGATCCTAGTGATCACTTTAATTGTAATAATAGATCGATAATACATTTAAAAGAAACCATATCATAGGAAAACTAGCAACACAAATATATCTCACAAATAACATTGTTTTCTAGTTTGATATAATACAATACCTGAAGACATCTATTAGAAAATAACAAAAGATCACATACATAATGAATTCCATGAAAAGAGTTTATAGTCCCTAGGATGAGTTCCTTCAGCTTTACATACAATTGCATATGCACTCAAAATCGCCACAAGCATAACTCTTAAAACCTTTCTAGGATATTATCTCTCAAAATTTATAACATGAGGTATAAAATAAGGAATAGATAATATGGAATAAAAAGAGTGATTGAAAAAAATATGAGCACCCAATCTAGATTCCATGCTTCTAGTAGTAGATAACTAGAGAGAAAAAAAATATGTTACTTATCCCATTATCTACGAATAATATAGTTCAACAACAAAATAAGAAAGTTCATTGGAGACTACAATATAGAGCTTGAACATATAAAAATATTGTTATCATGGAAGGATTCAAAGCTTTTACTATAAATAATGACCATTAATTTTTCGTCTCAATGGGAAGAAACAACACATTATTAACAATCAACTATAAATGGATTGAACAAGGCCCATTCAGCACACTTGAATTAATTATTGTTATAAGAGCACCAAAATACTAAAGAGTGCAAACAATAGGCCAATCTAGGATTTAGTGTCAACACTATTATGATGGAAAAGGTTTCCACATAGTTACCTAAGAGCTCTATCGATTCTATCTCATGATCTAGGTTGTCTTGACTCTATTGGAATTTACTGTTATGTATTAATTACATTTTATATGTCATAATATCTTGAATGGAATATTTCTAATAGATGACCAATTTTGATTCCCTTGAATAATTTATAATGGTTAACATAAGGTAATATTAAATTTATGAATTATCTTGATATGATAGAAAATATTTATACAATCGATACCCAAATTATTAAAAATCCACCATTTAGATCTAGCTATTGCAAAAAAAATCTTTATAATTTGACTTTAATAATAGTCTAGTTATAAGTTTGTAATATTGAAGAGTTTAATTCCCAAAATTACGAAAATGTAGCCCAGATAGGTGAGTTCTTATGTATTGTGGCATTCCATGGATAGGAACATGAAGCATTATCTATAGAATATGAATGGACCTTGAGAATCCTCAACCCAATGAATGGTGATAATAAGACTAAACATGAATGGTGTTGATTACAAAAGAAATTAGTGATATTTAATACAAAATATTCACAAATTTATCACAAACTCTTGTAAATATGAATCATAATTGTGAGAGAAATCATATAATTCCAATCTTCAATTATATCTATGATAATTTTTTCCCATTCCCAACCAATACACTCCCAACTTTATTGTTGGTCTACCAAATGAATTGAAATAATTGAATGATGAATAACTTATTTGGGATTCATAATCAAATAAAAATATATTGGCACTATATGAGTTGCCTTAGATATATAAGAATCAAATTTAAAACTCAATTTCAACAGACTAGGAAATTAGTCCTTAGAATGTCATAGGCATGCACAACATAGGGCTCCTTCTTGGGAAGCAATCAAATTTACTTATAAGGAACAAATACTATTAACACAAAATCTTCAAGAATATCAATCTAAAACTCAAATCTGCACAATGCTGATTTCCGAGAATACAGATAAATGAAATGTGTCAGTGATTAGTGGAGGAGGATAGATTATATTTCTCCTTGTCACCACAGATCAGAAAAAGATGAAAATGATTTAAAAGTGTCCTGAGTTTCCATGGCAGATAATCTTAATTTCGTGGGTTGGAACCACAATAACTCCATGCAGCCTTGTTTTATCTTTTGCAGCAATTAGGATCTTTAATGTTGCCTCTGGAGTTAGTACACGATGCTAGCATCTCCATAGTTTCCAGCAGATTGTCAATTGATTTATTGTTAGTCAGTCCATCATTTGTATTCACTTTTTCCTTTAGAATAGAATGAGCAGAGACAGCGACCGAAAACATAACGTTGAGAATGAGCAGCACTACCATAATTTTCAGAAGCATTGATCTCGCCATACAAATGAATAAGGAAAAGTCGGGTGAATATCTTGCGTGATACAGAGCGAAGATCAAGAATGGCGATAGATAAAGAAATCAAATTGTATTTGTAGAGACAGATGACAGAGTGCAAGCGTTTGAATTGGTCAATATTAACATTCGCTGAAGAAGCGTGATATTCAAAGAAAAATAGTCACGCGTTGAATACACAACAATTCAAGATGTGGCAAAGCAGCTTTGGCGGCTGATGGACATTCGATCGTAATTATTAATTAATTAAAATTAAAAATGTATTCTATCTTTATTTTTAATTAAGTAATAATTAATAATTACGGTCAAATGTCTGTTTTGAGGGTTGCATAAACAATTCGGAATTTGACAGTTTGCAAAGGTGATTTAACATGTGTATCAATTTAAAGAAGTGTCATTTATTGGATCAAAATATAACATTATAACTCCTTGTAGATTGTACTTTTGTTTTGACCTTTTTTGTTTTTGAATTGATTTATTCAAAAAGAAAATGTTTATTTCATTATTATTTTATATATAATTAAAAGTTATTATATTAAATGTGTGTTTAAAAGATCTTGTAATGTGATAGTTTTGATAGAAAAAAAAAAAAAATTAGAAAGTTTTCAAGTATGTATCATTAATTTTTTTATTTTTCTTTTAAACAGTGATTATTAAAGTCATAGATAACTAGTCAAAAATCATAAAAGTAGGGTTTTGAGTTTTCTGAGGTCATTCGTGGCCCCTCCTACGTCATACTGTGCTTATTGCGCGGGATTTTGGTTCTTCCATTGATTACGACCGCATTTACTGTGGTTTTAGGGGTTTATTATGCCTTCAACCGACTCTAACCCGGCAATTCTTGCTGGTGTTAGTGGTTTGACGCCACAGTTTAATGGCTCCCCCATTGGACAAACGCCTTCAGAAATTTCTTCTGAAAGTCTTTCACGAGGTAAGCATTCTGACGCTCCTACTGATGTAGTTTTACCTTTACCTGATTTTGATTCTGCATGCCAATGGCTTGAAAAACACACCCTTGTGGGTTATTTTGTTGGGAGGACTCCCCTTAAAAGTGTGCTAAAAGACTCGGTTAACAAGGCCTGGGTCCCTCATGGGGTCCGCCTTGATATGGTCCAAAATCTGACCAAGGGTTTTTTCTTGTTTCGCTTTGCGGAAGTAAATCATGTCCAAACTATTATGGGTTATGGACCCTAGTATGTCCATTCCTCCTTGTTGGTTTTCCAATCCTGGACTCGGGATTTTGCTATCTCTGAGGACACCAAAATGCATGTGCCGGTCTAGATTAAGTTTCCCATGTTGCCCTTGCCATGTGTGCCCTTCTTGCACCATATTGCTTCCTCTTTGGGGAAGGTTGTTTGCATTGAACCTAATAAGTTCTTTCAAGCCCGTCCTTAGAAGAGGGTTTGTGTGGAAGTTGATTAATCTAAGGATTTGAAAGAGACTGTTGACCTTTAAATCGGGGATATTCGCCACTCCTAGAAAATCACTTATTTTAACCTTCCCAACACGTGCTACTGGTGCCAATCGGCTAATCATAAGATCAGGGACTGCCCTTTGTCAGTTCCCCATACTGTTTCTCAGCCATGTGGTGCTGAAAAGCCTCGTCAGATAGAGCCTTCAGCTAAGGCGAACACAAAGTGGACCATAGTCGCCAACCGGAAAAATAAGTCACATGGTTTTAGGTTAGCTCCCAAAGCCCCAGAACTAACCCAGCAGGTTTCAAACACTTCAATGAAGGGGAAGGTCACTCCAGCAGGTGTGGCTTCTGCTGTTTTACAGCCTAGGCTATAGGCCACGCCCCAGGCTGTTACAGTTTTATGTGCTCAACCGGCCTTATCCGCCTCTATGGAGACCCAACGGCATTCTTGCAGCCGGTCTCCTCCACCGGAAGAAGGTGAATATGTGCTAGAAAACCAGAGGTATTCTCGCTCTATTCAAATGGGTTCAGTTCCACAAGAGTTTTTGAAGAATAGCTTCTCTTCCCTCTGTGAAGAGGATCGGGATTCTGCAAGCATGGAAGACTTTCCATGAATTTTCTCTCATGGAATGTTCAAGGTCTCATAGACCTCTCAAGGAAGTATTCTGTTAGGAATACTTTGAAGAATTTTCCGCATATTGAAGTGCTTTGTCTCCATGAAGTTAAAATTTTAAGTTTTTTGCTTGCTTCGGCTTGTCGCTCTATTTGGCCAGCCAACACTATGCTCTGTACCCTGCATGAGGTTGGTCGTGGTGGAACCATTACTCTTTTGGCCCCATGGTTGCTTCCTTATGTGGTTGACCATGGGGTGGATCCCTCCTAGCGGACTATCTGAATTCTTCTCAATATTGAAATGGCGTATGATAAAAATGGCACTGTACCTTTTCATTGGGCTGCAGGCAAAATGGAGGTGTGGTGTTACATGCGCAATAAATTGGGACTTTTTGATCCCAATCTGGGTTACCATCATTCTCATTCCCTCTAGCACACTTGGTGTAATTACAGAGTTAGTGCTGATAGAGTTTTTAAGCGCCTTGATCATGTGATGATCTCGGCACAATCCCTTTTTTCTTTCAAAAGCTCTACCTTGCCTGTTAAGCCGCTTGTGGATGTGACCCTTTCAGATCACTTCCCCATTCAATTTTGGATTGAGTGGGAAACTTGGCAACCTCGCATGTGTAAGATGCAATTCTTTTTGAACACATCTCTGCTTCGTCACAAGTCCACCATGTTCCACATTCTTCAAGTGTGGAATTTAGAGTGTCGTCCGTCTGGCAGTACGGGCTAGATTGCTTGGTGGAATGATGTTATCATTCGTACTGTGCGCTTCCTCCGCATTTATGGGTGATAGCTTGCTATATTCTATCGACGCTCTTACGAGGCCACCACTGTTGACTTGTGTGCTGCTACAGAGGCCTTAGTGGCTTGTCCTTTCTCTCCATCACATCAAGTCCGGGTGGTAGACCTAAGACACCAGAAGGAAGTGGCTAATAGCTATTCTACCAGAGCCACTCAAATCAAGGCATGACTCCACTGGCTCAAAATTGGGGACTGTGCCTCCAAAGAATTTTTTTTGGCTCTTCGTGCTAGGCACTCCTCCCCAGGCATTGAAGCCATCAAAGATGGTAATCAAGTGCTCTCTGAGCTACCTGACATTCTCTAGGATTTTGTGCGTCACTATGAGCAAGTTTTCATGGCTTAGGACCCCATGCCTATACACCAGCAAGCCCTTTAGAGTTGCCTTGCTGTTGTGCCACATAGGCTTTCTTTAACCCAGATTAATTTTTGTGATCAATTATTAACAATTGATGATCTCAAGGAAGCTATTTCTTCCATGGCCGATGACAAGGCTCCTGGGATTGGTGGTTTCCCCTGTGAATTCTATAAAGCACTTTGGGACTGTATTGGGAGTGACCTACATCATGTTTATCTTGAAGCCTTTCACAACAATTCTTTAGGCAATTTAATAAATAAAGGCAGTATTAAATTCATATCTAAGTCTAGAGATTTAGAGGATATTTGTAACTGGCGGCTCATCATGCTTCTTAATGTCTCTTATAAAATTATTGCCAAAGCCTTGGCTCTAAAAATCCGCCACCTCCTACCTCAGATTATGTATCCTGAGTAGATTGGATTCATCAAATCCAGGTTCATTCTTGACAACATCATTGCTGTTTGGGAAGGCATGGAGTGGGCCTGGCGTTCGAACCAGAAAGCCGTGTTTATCAAAATCAATTTTGCTAAAGCATATGACCACATTGAATGGCCCTTCATTCTTGCGATGTTACAGGCATTGGGTTTTGGAGCCAATTTTCTTCAGTTCGTTCACATGCTTTTTTCTGATGCCTCGACTTGCATCTCCATTAATGGCCACTAGTCCTTTGCTTTTGGCCTCTTTCGTTCTATTCACCAGGGATGCCCTCTTGCCCCTGCGTTGTATGTTCTGACAACTAAGGGTTTTGGATATCTCCTGGCCAATGCTATCTCCCAACAGCATGTTAAAGGAATAACACTCCCAGATTCTCAAGAGCAGCTTGTCAATAGGCATTTTGCAGATGACTCCTTCCTCACTCTCTTAGAGGATGAAAGTTCATTTACTGCTACCCTTGAATGCCTTGACACTTTTTGTCCTGCATCTAGTTCTACAATTCAATGGCACAAAACGTTGTGCTACAGACAGTCTGTGTTTCCCAGTCCTACATGCCTTCAACCCTATAACTGGAAGTGGATTGGTCAAGGGGAAATCTTCTACTTCTTGGGAATTTCGTTCACCTTCCAGGCTTCCCCCCGGGAGCTCTGGGAAGCCATGCTCTCTAGAGTTGAGCAGAAGCTAGCCTATTGGATTACCAAGCCTCTCTCGCTGGCAGAAAAATTTCAAGTGTGCTCTAAAGTTTTGACTACCACCCATGTCTACTATTCTTCCTATTGGGCTCCTTCTAAAGTAGCCTACAATAGGCTCGAGAAGTTGCTCCGCAATTTTCTTTGGGCCTCTTCTGAGACCTATAAGGGTTTTCATAAGGTCACTTGGAAATTTTTCTGTCTTCCCAAGGAGTCAAGAGGGCTCAGCTTACTTTCCACTCAATGACAAGGAACTACCTTTTGTGTCAAATGGATCATCCGTTAACTTACTTGGGATGAAGCCTGGAAAGTTCTCCTCAGACATTGCATTCAGTCTGGGTTTCGTATTCACAGACCTACTTGGAAAGGCATCGGCTTTCAAACCCTGCTGGTGATGACAGAGCCGGTTCAAATTATTGGCTCCTTTGTGGCTAAAAGCATTTTTCGTTCTTGGGCAAATGTCAAGCTCTGCCTTTGTTGGGCTCGTGCCAGGTTTCGTGATGGACTCTCCATCAACCAGCATAATCTCTAGTGGTCTCCCCTTCTTGCCTAGAATGGTCAACCCCTGGCCAAGTCACCTTAACTCAAAGCTCTTTGATTTTATAAGAAGGGCATTCAGACACTGCACCAACTCTTCCACCGGCCTACCATGAGTATTATGTAGTGGGATGTTTTTAAAGCTTATTATAGCCTTCAAAATTCGGACCATCCTACTTTTGACGGTCTGGGGAACGCCATTCCGATAGAGATTCTTCACAAAGTTGGTATTCGTAGGCACAAACCTTGGTGAAAAGACTGGAAATGGTTTCCAGATACTCCTCTTAGGAGCTACAAGCCGCGGCTTAGTTATAGGTGGCTTTCACCCCATTTCCCTATGCCCAACTCGTTGAACCAGAGGTGGCTTCTTAACTCTTCGGCCTTTACTTGGCGTAGGAGGTTTGATACCATTTGGTCTGCAAGTGTTAATCTAAAGTTGGCCAACTTTGTTTGGTGTATTCTTTTCCAAGGCTTGCTTGTGGGTTCTCGACTGGTTCATTTGGGGGTCTCTGACCCTTGCTGCCCGTTTTGTGGGTAGCCTGAAAGCTTCAAGCACCTTTTTTGGTTTTGTCCCAGAGCTCAGCAGTTCTGGACTTGGATTCATGATTTCTTTCAGCCTTTTAGGCCTAAACCCTTTTCGTGGCATATGGTTCTTTTGGGAGACCCGCCTGGAACCCCGGCTAAGTTCACCCAGATTTGGCACACTTTCAGAGTCGAAATCCTTTTCAATATCTGGAAAGATAGAAATGCTTGTATTTTTTCTCATTCGCATATAGATATTAATGTTTCTATTTATGTTAAAACTATTATATGCTCTAATGTTATGTTACAGATTCAAGTGCAAGCCAACAAGGTTGCACTAGAAGTGGCTCACCTACAGGTTCTTCTAGACCACTGGGGCAATGCCCCTTGTACTGTGGCTTAGATTCCTGACTCATCCTCCTCCTCCCACCGCTGGTTGCCCTCTCGGGGTCGGAAGCAAAGTGATTCAACGTGGGCTCGATCCTAGCCTCCTCCTCGGAGGTATTCTCAGCCTCCCTGATGGACTCGTTCACCTCCACCATGACCTGGTCAGGGCTAGCACTCTAGTGGTGTGCCAAGGAAGAGTGGTGGTGGCTCTGGGTGGCCTGCAGATGCTCCTCCAGACTCTGGCTCTGGTTGGCCCTCCTCTGGGAAAAGCTTTTCATGGCTTGCTCTTGCAATCTCGCCTCAGCGCGAGTATAAAGAAAAAGAAGATAAAAATGATGATGGTTGGGGTGCTCCTCCTAATGTCACTCCTAACCCCGCTGATGTATGGGGTAGAAATTTGGATGACCAGGATCCCCCAGGATCTACTAGCATTGCCTTAGTTGCATAAATTTCATTCTGTTTTTTTATTTCTGGGCTACACCCATGTGACTCTAGTTAATTTTGCTGGGCTGGGCCCATGTCACTTTCGGGGTGTGCTTTCCTACCACCCAACCCTTTTTTGTGAATTTTGTAACTTTATTTATATTAATATAAGTATCTGGAAAATTCATCAAAAAAAAAAAAATCATAAAAAAGTTAGAGGCAAGTTATCTTATCAAATGCAATCACTTAGATAGTCTTTTTACTGTTTAAGTTTTTCAAAAATTTTATACAAATCTTTCTTATTCTTTTTATCATAAAACTGTATGAATTATAATTTTAAATGAATTGCATCAAAATACAATAAATAAAACTTTATCTTTGGAAACCATTATCTTAAACATCTTATATTGCTATCAACATATTTGAAGTGAAGTATTCACTAGTCTATTTTTGGGATATTATCTTAATAAATTTACTCTAATTCACATTAATATTGAGAAAGTTTAATAAAAATGTAAGTATGATAGCCAATACTTAGAAGAAACTGATATAGCCATCCTTTTAAATAAAACTAAAACACTTTCTCTAATTTTCATTGCCATTTTGTTAATGTTTTATATGAATTAACTCAATTATTTTGATAGAAATAAGAATGCATTTAAATTGATTCCTATGATCAATTTGGAGTTCATATTTTCTCTTTAAGCTCAAGTAACATGAGCAATCAATAACAAAGCATATTAAAAATTCTATATGAATTCAATCCCTTATTGCCATCATTAACTTCCATATCTTTTTTTATATAATTATTATAGAGAAAATTATAAAATAATAATATTGAGCCATTTAACCAAGTGAAATAGTCTCCAATTAACCACTGATGGGGAAAAATTGTTCCTACACATTTAGGTAAAATACCAACCATTGAATAAATCAACCTAGTATCAAAATATTTCAGAAATAAAATCACTAACTCTAAATCATCTCATAAAATTTATAATATTGAGTGAAGTATTATAATGACTAATTATATTTATGTACATATATAATGGGTATGTGCATAATCATGATGGGCCAAAAAGTGGCGATATGTAAGTGATATGATGGCCCATGTGGCTGATGACTTTTTTTTTACCCAAAATTGATGAAACAAAAAGGGTTTTTGAAGGAGATTCTCAGCTTTCCACCAATATAAATTATGCTTTACTTTGAATTTAATAAATAATTATTATTCATTTTCTATTTGAATTACGACTAAAATCTTGATTGATAGGCTAATTGAAAAACATCTATAACTTTCAAACAGTATCACATTCTATGCTTCACATACTATAGGATTAAAAAAAATAAAAAAAATTCATGAGTATTTTACCAAGTTAAGGTGGTTAGACAAACGATTTTTTATATTTTTTAAAATTTGTAATAAAAAATTCATAATTAATTATTTACTTGGAAAAAATTATAAAAAAATATGCATCACATCAAGACGTGAGTCCTCAACTTATATATAAAAGATCATAAAAAAAATAAACATTTTATTGTGGTTAGGGTGCTCAGACAAACACCTACTACTTATTTTTACCTTGACATTTAAGTACTACTGCATTGAAATTTCAAATTTTCACCTAATAGATTTTTATTTTTTTAAAATTAAAGTCTAGTAGTTTAGAAACTACATTCAATTTCCTATAGATTCTATTTTTACATTTTTTTAAAATAATATATATAACTTATTCAAATTTTTACGTCAAGTTACGTAATTCTGATTTTTTGAACATACCTGAATATGTATATATATGTATGTGTATGTATATACACTCATAAATATAAATATAGTGATGGTATATATAGATGTATATATATATATATATATATATATATATATATATACATACATATATGCAAATGCACATAGACATATACATATACATACACACATACATACATACATACATACACACACACATACATACATACATATATATTGAAAATAAAAAACAAGAAAAATTGCTAGATTTCAAACAAACATAGTTACAACATTCACATCCCATGAGAGTTGGGCACATTAGTGGAAGTATGAAATATCATCAGTCTGAATCAAAATTTTAATGCAAATCCAATTAGCATAATAAGGCACATAAGCTAATGTACCATGGTGGTAGGAATAAGGTGTTCATTATCATTTTGTTGATAAGATGGTTATAGGTGGTACAGTCACAATATAAGAGGATGAAAGTTTGCTTAATATTGTCGATTTTTCACTAAGCCAATAATCAGATATAAGTTTTGTTGGTGTAGATGTAGGGCATGTGTATTTTGTCTTGTAGCACCTGATTCATCATTTTTAATTTTCTTATTACTTATTTGCAATATAAATGTTAAGTGGGAGACTGTTAGAATTAGGTGTATCATTCATGTTGTTAGTTTTATGTCTTGATTAATCATATTAAAGAATGTAGATGATAAAAAAATTATGATCTTTAAATATCATGAAATGTGGAGTGAATAGGGATGTTACATTGAAAATATCAAAACATATAGCTATAGAACATCCTTCCAATTAAATACTCTCATGGAGTGCATAGATTTGAGAAACTATTCATTTTGATTGATATGACACAATCTATGATATATAAAGACATGTAAGAGGAGTTACTTTCTAATCAAGGATGTTGATCATGACCATGTGGCTTTCAAATTTTTCTATGACATAGGCTTTTGATATTGTTTCTAGATAATGGATGTACATAAGGTAGAATTTTGTTGGGTTCTTTTGTGGGTACTTTTATATTGCTAGATTAGTATTAGACAAAGTGATAAGAATATTATATTGATGTACTTTTTACTTTGATTGATACAAGCTTGAGTCTTTTTGGTGGTGTTTTTTCTTGCAAGCTTTTCTCCACACATATTTGGTGTTCATATGTTTTGAATAGTTATATTCACTTGTCCATCATGTCATTAATATTTATGGTTTAATTTTACATGCTTAATTAGATTGGAAAACTTGATTGTTAATATTTTTGTGTCCTTCACCGTATATTAAACAAGCATGCAAGGTAGAATGTAAATATGCATAAGAAACATGAATAGTGAGAGACATAGAAAGAAATATGATCATTAGGATATATAGGAAGAGTGGTCAAGTTAGAATATTAGATAAATGAGTAATGGGTGTAACACAACGCTTTTGTTTGAGGGATTGCTTAAGGTATTAAGCAGTGGAAGAATAAAGCAATGAAGGACCAATGTAGATTGATTAAGGTAATATGCAAAGATACAAATAATAGGAACCATGCAATAATATATCATAGGATGAAATTATAAAAATTTCTCAAGTGTCTATATCAAAACATCAAATGATGTTTTAATGCACTAAGGTGAAATCAAATAGACATTCTATGAATATCCATATTAAAAAAATATCTGAGCATAAATATGATGAGATAACTTTTGTTCAATAAGTCTTCACAACATGAGGATAAATATTCTTCAATGAATCGTCTAAATCAAAAATAGGACATTCAACAAATGGCAATGAATGATGAATTATCTAATTTATAGAATTTCAAATAGTTTTATGTACATGTTTTTGTGATCATAGCAACATGGATATGTGTTGTGTATAATAGGATAAGAAGCCATAGGGGATTGTGTGCGATGTCTAATGACCAGTGGAAAAGTAGCAATAAGGTGATGATAAGGGAACTAAAAAATAAAATTTCTAGTAAAATTGATATCAAGGATTTAGGCGCTACAAAATACATTCTTGGTAAGAATATGAATGACGATTTGGTACATACAAAAATATAGTTAATTCAAAGGAATTATATTTCTACTATTTTTTACCTATCTCGTATATATAATTGCAAAGACATGAGTACTCTATTTTCTATTAGAACTAATTTTTCTTTGCAAATGTGCCCCAAACTAAATGATAATTTTGAGGATATGTCTAATATTCTTTATGGTGGTTCCATTGCTAGCTTAATGTATGTAATGGTTTTCACTAGGACTAATACTCCCCAACAAATGAAATATTGTATTAGGCTTATGTATATAAGATTTATAAAGAAAATTGGACTTATTCTAATAGAGTTTTTATATATTTTAGAGGGAAATCTTGTTACTATTAATAATTTAATTGTAGTGATTATGTAGATAAGTCATTAGACGTATATGGATCTATTGATTTTAATTTAGCAAGTGATTAGAAAACCTCAAGGTCAAAAAATGTCTATGTCCTCTCTCCGTTTGTTAGTGCAGTGACTTAGATGAGTAAGAGGTAGTTGATAGTTACTTTTCCCACAAACAAAGTAGATGAAATGGGTTCTACATATTCTTTCAAGAAGGGATTATTCTTAAGGACTTTATTAAGTCATCAGTTTTGATTGGAGGATTTATAGAATTAGTTGAGAGGTTAAATTATTATCTATTTGGATAGGAATTCCATATACCATGCTCATACTAATAATTTTAATGTTGAGTATCACTTTATTAAAAATATAGTAAAATATGGTAAGGTCATATTGTCATAGGTTGACACCAAGAAAATATTATAGATTCCCTCACAAAGATAGTAAGCATGGAGAGGTTACCTAGGTGTAGGAAGAACATAGGCCATCAATTGTGTATTTAATTAATCTATGTTTCCTAATTTTTTAAATATTATAATTATAAGCTGGATGATGTTATGATTAGGGTGTTAGTTACTATGTTTCAGCCTCTTGCATGCCTCCACATTTTGCATTCGTGTCTGGTAGGCTAGTGAAAAGTCCATAATACATCATATGAAGGAGTGATTAAAAAATCATTGATTGCATGAGTTGGTCCTCATCCAAGTTTCTATCATTATTGGTGTACATAAAAATTAAAAGCACTTTAATTTTTTGTCACATTACATTTTATTTTAATAAATTTAGAATTTATTTTTAATGCATCCACTATGCATATCGATAAATATTAGACAATAATTTAACATTTTCTTCATGTTATTTGATTGTGTAGTGTAGAAAAATGCATAGACTTGCACTTTAACACTTGTTTCAGCTCGCCTTGCTTTATTTATGCCTATTTGTGACTTAATTGGTCCTATTTTGCATTTACAAGCCCTATGAATTATATATTTTTTAGGAAAACCCCAATTTACTGACAATCAACAAGTTTTTCCTCTCTTGTATGCTTGTGAGTGCAGATTTAGGTTGAAGACTTGAAGATCATTTGAAGTGAAAAGTTGAAAAGTTCAATTACAAATTTGTCATCTTCATGAAAACTCACTTATAGGCCAGATTTGGAAGGTTCAAGACCTTAGATTTGAGAAGAAGCAAGTGCAAACCTTGGAGCTTAGAACCACATTCAGAGTTTTCAAAAATTCAAAATAGGACTAATACACCACCTAGGGTGTCTTAGTCCTACTAGGGGTATTTTTTAAAGATTCTTTGCGATTATGTTATGAGATCTGAAGATTTAACATCTGCCTTGAAAATTATCAGCAAGACTAAGACAACAATAAGGGTTTCTTAGTCCTTTATAGCACTTTTTGACAACATTTTTTACATTTCTAGAATCATTGTTACATCTCCAAAATTCCCAGGTACATACATCATAACTCCCTCTTGCTTAATTTAATCATTTTCATCCCTCAATTAGCTTGCATAACTATGGTTTGTAGGTTGATTGTTCATTTGTCTTTTCTAAGAATTTTCTTGGTGGTGAACCCCTAAAATTTAAAAGAACCTCCTTCCTAGGTCCTCCTAATTGAGAATTGACTCACCTTGTGAGCTTGAAGATCAATCCAATTAGGGTTCTTAGGACATTATTGAATGACTGAGATAAATAGGTGAACATTCATCACCTCATTTTTTGATGGTTCATTTTGGTGAACCCAACATTTTAGAGCATTCATTTTCTGATTTGGAGTCCATTACATTCCTATATCTAGGTTGAATTCATTCTTGCATTGAATATTGCATTAGTGAAATTACATCCAGAGTTTCTCATAATTAGTGCACATGCATTTAGGGTTTCTCATATTTGCATTAGTGAAAGTGCATATAGGTTTCATTTTTACTTCTTGCATCATCTTATCTCATTTAAAAAATGAAAAAGTGCATTTCTCGTCATCATAATTGAATTTAGGAACATTGTTATTGCATTGAAAATTGAAAAAAATGCAATAAAATTTGCATCTAATTTCTTGTCACTAGTCACTTTTTCTTGTATTCATTCGCACAATTTTCTATTTCCAAACATCAGGTCCTTGGGTAGGAAATTTGGGAACACTATAATCAACTCAGAATTTTTTTTTCTTCTGAAAATAACCTATAATGGGATAAAAATTTCCTTCCTAGCGTCTTAGTCCCTCTGTTGGTTTTTGGTCCAGAATCTTGTCTAAGTTGTGTGTTGTCTCTTCCAGGTTTTGGAATCTCCAACTTCCTTCAGTGGGAACAAGACAAATTTACTAGCCTCGTATTCCCTATTGAGTTTGAAGATGGAATTATAAAGACTTAAATCTACTTTTTTGTGCTTCCTAAGCCTCCTGGTAAGATATACTATAAGTCTGGAAAGTTTTAGGAACATCTATTTTATGCATCTAGGTCAAAAACATCAATATAGGGCACTTAATTTTGAAATCACTTCAATTACAAGCATCATTAGATCTGAAAAATTCTCACATTTCTAAAACTTTCAATAATATGGATAAATGTACTTTTCACTTTTGCATGTACAATGTTTACATTCATAAAACTTTGCATAAGTTTTATAAAAGTGCTTTTCATTTTGGATATACATTGTTTGCATTCTTAAAGTTTTGTATACATTGAATAAAAGTGTTTTGCATCTTTGGATATACATTGTTTACTTTATTAAAGTATTACATGAAATTGTTAAAAGTGCTTTTCATTTTTAGTCAAACAATGTTAGTAACATACCTTTCTAGGAATGCTAAGAAAAAATTCATATGCCCTCCCTATGAGAGTGTTTTAGTGAAAGAGAATGCAACCTTGGACAATCCTAATGATCATATTCATTATTCTCCTAGTATCTCTCTTATTCATAAAGATATTTTGGTGTTAGAAGAGCCAAACAATGAGAAAATTCCTAGCTGTTTCTCTCCTTCTACCTCACTTAGTGGACTAGGCCTTGATGAACAAGAAGAAAAAACCATAGGTAATCATGATGACCACATAAAACAAGAAGAAACCATTGAAACTTCAACTATTCTACATTCATCTCCCAACATCTTCACCTCTTGTGATAATGCTCTAGAGGATGAAAGTGTATATGAGGAAGATATGTTGGTGTTCGATGATCAAAGGAGTAAAAATTTGGACAATCATGGAATTCACATTAAATCTCTCCTCCTAGTATCTCTCCTAGTTGTGAACATGATACTTTGATGATAGAGAATATTAGTAGTGCCCCTTCACCTAGGTAAACCCTTACTAACCAAGAAAATTCAACCATTGGTCATGTTGAAATGCACAAGCCAACTAAGAGGGGTGAATGAGTTGTATCTAATCACATTCACCATAGATCTTAAACAATTCCACATTCACTTTAATCTATTATTAATTATAAGCATGAAATGTAGATAATAGAAAGAAAATACTAGAGACACTAGATTTACGTGGAAAAACCTATAAGGGAAAAACAACGATGAGGATTAACTCACAATATAATAGTAATTGCAAAACCATACACAAAGAGGCTCACTGTTAAAGGGATCACTACCCAAGATAGGACTCATTGTCCAAATGGGAGGCTCACTACCTACAGATACATAAACATGTAAAGAAGAATGGTACATAGAGAACATTATCTTAATGCAATAGAAGATCCACCACAACAACTTCCAAACATTCATAGCCTTGATAAAAGAGTTGCAAACACCATCAGCTCACTGCTTTCAGGAGTCTAACAAGTTGAAGTTCTCATTTCCTTAGTTCACTTTCGTACAATATTTCACATCTACTTCACTTCTAAAACTTGTGGCATACAATCCATAACATATTGACTTGTATTTATACCATCTTCAATCATAAAAAAAAATTTCAATGTCGGCTACACATTCTTTATTTTAAAAATTGAAATTAGGTTTAAAACTCAACATTCCCGTGATGGATAAGAAAGAGAGTGAACCAAACCAATAATTAACCAGGACACAAAACAATGTCATGGATCAATCGCATGCTTCCTTAATTGATACTTATCATTTGCATAAAAAGTAAACACTAGGTCAGCCAATCCTAATGAAACCACATAACACGCTTCACCATACACTGGAACACATATTAGATATGTTCATATTAATTTGCAAGACCTGAACAATTCAGTGGAGGACTGCAAAGTAGAAACATTTCTCCTAGTCCATAGACAAACAACTCTACTAGTCCACTTCACATTAATATAAACAAAAATTTCACTTTACATCAAACCATAAGCTATAATCTAGGATATATCACCCAAGGATGCCCATAAACAATACTACAAATTTGCACAAGCATGGGATCAACACAGAAGAAATGTAGAGCACATTACTAAAGCACATTTTGTACACATATGATTTTGTCTTTACTATTTATTAATTTTCTCAAAAGCACTTGGTAACTCATCATATCAACACACCTACAACACCATAAAGTTAGCTTCATGTACTCACAACAACGCTATAGTATCTCAAGTATACATGCACCACCTACAATCAATTGTTTCCTTTTATTGCAACAACCTAAATTTTGTTGACATCAAAGATAACAATAATGATAACACCACCATACTCATTCATACTTAAAAAATATCCCCCTTTGTAATTTATGGCAACACATGATGTGAAAAACCACCAAGAACAACATACACACTTTCTATCATTTTTTTAGAGTAGACATCTTACACAACATTCTTTCACTGATTCCTTCTTACAAGTTTCTCTCTCCCCCTTATAGATATACTTTTTCACATGTCTCTCTCCCCCTTTGACATTAATGAATAATTTTTTTACATGATTTTTCAACCATAAAGAATTTTGGTCACTCCCCCTTAGGAGTTTACTCATGACAACACACATATTATACAATAATAATGATACTTCATATTCCCCCTGAGGAGTAGACCCCAATTATCAGTCTAGATAAATGATGAATTTGTAGATCCACTGGATTGATGCAACTCTATGTGCGCCTATTTGAAAAAAGGAAGGGCAGTAACCCCCAACTTCTCTATGAGATACTCAAAAGAATCCTTAGGAAGAGCCTTAGTAAATATATTTGCAATCTGATTCTTTGTAGGAACATACTCAAGCTTGAATTCATTCTATAATACAGTATCTCTTAAAAAAATGATATCCGGTCGATATATGCTTTGTCCTTGAATGCATTAATGGATTATTTAAAATATTTATTGCACTTTTATTATCATAGAAGATAGGGATAGGCTCATCACACATAACACCTATATCCTTCAATGTTTGCTTCATCCATAGTACTTGTGTACAACAAGATGTTGCTACAATGTACTTAGCCTCTACAATGGATAAATAAATTGAATCCTATTTCTTACTTACCCTCGAAACCAACTTGCATCCAGAAAAGAATGCACCACCACTTGTACTATTTCAGTCATCCATGCAACCAACCCAATCTACATCAGTGTAGGAATTTAAAGTAAAATCAGTATCCTTAGGATACAACAAACCATAATCGAAGGTCCTTTTTAGATATCTGAATATCCTTTTCACTGTTGTAACATGTGTTTCTTTGGGTTCTTCTTAAAATCTAGCAACCAAACATATGAGTATGTGCAAGATCATGATGGGCCAAAAATTGGCATATGATGGCCCATGTGGCTAACAAATTATTTTACCCAAAATTGTTGAAACGAAAAGGGTTTTTCAAGGAGAGTGTTAAATTTCCACCAATATAAATTATGCTTTACTTTGAATTTAATAAATAAATATTATTCATTTTCTATTTGAATTATGACTAAAGTCTTGATTGATAGGCTGATTGAAAAAAATCTATAGCTTTCAAATGGTATCACATTTTTTGAATCCAAAACATGCATCACATTCGATGCTTCACATAATATAAGATTAAAAAAAATGAATTTCATGAAGTTTTGACCAAGGTAGTTAGACATACAAGTTTTTATATTTTTATAAGTTGTAAAAAAAAATCATAATTAATTATTTACTTGGAAAAAAATTACAAAAAATATGCATCACATCTGGACATGAGTCCTCTACTTATATCTAAAATCTTATAAAAAAATATTATCATTTTATTGTGGTTAGGGTGTTCAGATAGACACCTACTTCTTATTTTTTCCTTGAAATTTAAGTACTACTACATTGAAATTTCAAATTTTCACCAAATAAAATTGTTTTTTTAAATAAACCTAGTAGTTTAGAAACTTCATTCAATTTGATAAAGATTCTATTCTTACATTTTTTTGAAGTAATATAGATAACTTATTCAAATTTTTACGTGAAGTTTCCTAATTCTGATTTTCTAAATTTTCATTGCCACTTAAGGGCATGTTTTCTCCATGATGATCCTACACATAACCATACTACATGCATGATATTTGTTCTAGTAGAAGTAAGATATAGAAATCCACCAATCATATATATATATACTTTCTCTAATCAACTTTAGGAGATTCATCATCCTTAGTTTGCAACCGGTCACCATAGGGGTACAGATAGTTTTGGAGTCATCCATTCCAAACTTCTTCAGTAATTATTTAAAATAATTTGATTGTGAAATGGATATTGCCATAATTATCAGTTTGATTCACTTGAAGTCCAAGGAATAAATTCAACTCACCAATCATAGACATTTTTAACTCTTTTTGCATCTCCTCTACAAATTTTTTGCACATACCCTCATTTCCTCCAAAGATAATATCATCAACATATACTAGTACAATAAAAATTGGTTTCCTTCAATATTGAAATAATATTACTATCTATGGAGCCTTTTCTAAACCTTTGTTGAGTCAAATACCTATCCAACCTTGCATACCATGCTCTTGGAGCCTGTTTAAGTCCATATAGTGACATTTTCAACTTACATAACATATCTAGTTGATCTGATAACTGAAACCCCTCTAGTTGTTCCATGTAGACCTCCTCTTCCAATTCTCCATCCAGAAATGAAAACTTAACATCCATCTGGTATACCTTGATATCTTTATGACCAAAAAATTCCAAAAACATCTGAATAGCCTCCATTCTTGCCACTAGGGCAAATGTCTCGTCAAATTTTATTCCTTGAACCTATGAATAACCTTTGCACATAAGCCTTGATTTTTTTCTCACTACTTCATAATTCTCATTCAACTTATTCCTAAATACCCATTTTTTTACCAATTATATTCTTGTTTAATGATCTTAGAACCAATTCCCATAGGTATGTGTAGGATCATGATGGGCCAAAAAGTGGCAATATGTAAGTGATATGATGGCCCATGTGGCTGATTAATTTTGTTTTACCCAAAATTGATGAAATGAAAAGGGTTTCTATAGGAGATTCTCAGCTTTACACCAATATAAATTGTGCTTTATTTTGAATTTAATAAATAATTATTATTCATTTTCTATTTGAATTACGACTAAAGTCTTGATTGAAATGTTTATTGAAAAACATCTATAGATTTCAAATGGTATCACATATTTTGAATTTGAAACATGTGTCACATTCTATACTTGACACACTATAGGATTTAAAAAAAAGAATTGAATTTCATGAATTTTTTACAAAGTTAAGGTGGTTAGACATGATTTTTTATATTTTTAAAAAAATTTAATAAAAAAATCATAATTAATTATTCACTTGGAATTTTTTTACAAAAAGTTATGCATCACATCAGTAGATGAGTCCTCTACTTATATATAAAATCTTATAAACAAATATTATCATTTTATTGTGGTTAGGGTGGTCAGACAGACACCTACTTATATTTTCCATGGAATTTAAGTACTAATACATTGAAATTTCAAATCTTCGTCAAATAGATTTTTATTTTTTAAAAATAATCCTAGTAGTTTAGAAACTACATTCAATTTTCTAAAAATTCTATTCTTACATATTTTTGAAATAATATAGATAACTTATTCAAATTTTTACATCAAGTTTCCTAACTCTGATTTTCTGAATTTTCATCGCCACTTAAGGGCCAATTTTTTCCATGATGATCCTGCACATACCCCCATGTCTGATTTTTATCTATCTGGTGTAATTCCTCTTTCATGGCTCTAACCCAATTTTCATCTTTGCATGCTTCAGACACTGTTTTAGGTTCTATCTTGGAAAGTAGACACAAATTTACCTCAACTGCCACCACTTTGCCTCTTATTGTTAGACCTTTTCCTTTGTCTCCAATTGTCTATTCTTTCAAATGGTTTTTCTATAGATATTTTGGAGTCTTAGGAAATCAAGTTCTGAAGCCTCTTCTTCTTCCTTATCCTTCTCTTTCTCTTGTTCGCAAACAGGTTCATCTAGTTCATTTTCACTTATTTCAATTGGATTGTGCATATTTTCATCGACTTTCACATTTTCACTCTCAACAATATTTCTCAATCTCTTATTGTAGCTTCTATATTCTTTTATTTTGTTTGTGTATCCAAGAAAAATACCTTCATCACATCTTGCATCAAACTTTCCTAGATTTTCATCATCTCTTTTAATATAACATTTGCTTCCAAACACCTTAAAGTACTTAATAGTTGGATTTTTACCATACCACAAATCATAGGAGTTTTTGTGTTGCTACCTTTTATCTGAACTCTGTTAAGAATATAGAAAATAGTGTGAATTGTTTCTCAGGTATGTGTAGGATCATCATGGAAAAAATAGGCCCTTAAGTGGCAATAAAAAGATAAAAAATTAGAGTTAGACAACTTGACGTAAAATTTTGAATAATTTATCTATATTATTTATAAAAAATGTAAAAATAGAATCTATAGAAAACTTGATGTAGTTTCTAAACTACTAGACCTTTATTTAAAAAAAAAAAACTATTTGGTGAAAATTTAAAATTTCAATGCAGTAGTATTTAAATTTCAGGGTAAAAATAAGAAGTATGTGTTTGTCTGACCACCCTAACCACAATAAAATGTTAATATTTTTTTATAACCTTTTAGATATAAGTAGAGAACTCATGTCCTAATGTGATGCATAGTTTTTTTATAATTGTTTTCCAAGTAAATAATTAATTATAATTTGTTTATTAAAGCTTTTATAAAATATAAAAGCTCGTCTGTCTAACCACCATATATTGATAAAAAATTCATGAAATTCATTTTTTTATTTTTTAATCCTATAGTATGCAAAGTATAGAATCTGATGCATGTTTCGGATTCAAAAAATGTGATACCATTCAAAAGTTATAGATATTTTTGAATCAGCCTATCAATTAGGACTTTATTCTAAATTCTAACAGAAAATAAATAATAATTATTTATCAAATTAAAAGTAAAGAATAATTTATATTGGTGGAAAGCTGAGAATCTCTTCTAAAAACCCTTTTCGTTTCATCAATTTTGGATTAAAAAAAAGTCGTCAACCACATGGACCATCATATGGCTTACATAACGCCACTTTCTGGCCCATCATGATCCTGCACATATCCTCTCTCAAGTATACCTTAGGAAAAATTTAATCACTCATCATAGTCCTTGCATATTCTTGAACTCTCTAGTTATTCCTCTCAACAACTCTATTTTGCTAAGGAGTTCTATGAATAGAAAGATGCCTCTTTATACCATGCTCTTGAAAAAAAATATTGAACTCATTAGAGGTGAATTATCCACCTCATTCAAACCTTAAGCATTTTATTTTCAGATTGACTTCATTCTCTACCATATCCTTGAACACTTTGAATCTATCTAGAGATTGAGCTTTCTCCCTGAGAAAAGTAACCCCTATCATTCTAGAATAATCATCAATGAAAATCATGAAATACCTATCACCATTAAGAATTCTTATTGTTGTAGGACCACATAGGTCTATATGAATCAATTCGAATATTTTGGTAGTTGATTGTTCTTTCCATTTAAAACTCCAACTTCTACAAACAACATAGGTAGGCTTTATGATTTTTGATAGATCCCTGGCAGCTTCTCTTGAACTAATCCTGATTAGGTTTTCAAAGTTTACATGTCCCATCCTCTAGTGCCATAGCCAACTTTCATTAACTTGATATACAAAATAATGACCAACACCCTTAAGCTAATCATTTTTTTCATATGTTCTTTTTCCTACAGCTACCATAGCTCTAGACCCTTTTCTAATCTCATGGGTATTATCCTGAAACACAAGCTTAAACCCTCTAGTACACATTTGTCCAATACTCAGAGAGATTATGTCTTAACCCCTTAACATAATAGACATCATCAATGTTGTGTTTTCCATCAAAACTAATTGTTCCTTTTCCAACAATCTTTACACCAGAATCATCTCCAAACATGGCTATTCCTCCATCATACTTTTCAAGTTTACTAAACTTGCTTGTGTCTTTAGTCATATGATTTAAGTAGCCACTATCAATTACCCAATAATCTTTGTCTTGTCTAGTGTGAAAGGAAGTAACTAGAGTACCTTGCATCTCTTTTTTCTTAATTTTTAGACCATATTACCTTGCACATCTTCCATGGTTAGTAGATATCGATTTATTCTCTAAGGCTAGAAATATGTATTCATCTTTATCACCCTCAAAATAAAATTCATCATCAGAAATTCTAGCATCTTCTCTAACCTAATAAAAAAAATTGAACTTTTTGTCTTTATTGTCTTTTATCTTCTTGTGCATGGCTCTATTTGGATATCTTGAAATAGTGACCAATATTTCCATAATTGAAACATTTAAAAGGTAACATACCTTTGTAATTACTATTACCTTTCTTCAGCTTCCTCATAAAATTTTATTCCAACTCCTCTAAAGCTTCACTATCAGGATCATCTTTTGACTTTGTTGCTTTGAAGGTTGTTTCTATTTTCTCCTTTTCTTTTCCAAACTTCCTCATTTCAAATGTGGTCAAGGTGCCAACTAACTGTTCTTTAGTGATTTTTTTGGATCATACACTTCCTAAATGGTTGAGACGTTGTCACTATAGCTCTTTGGTAGGGTCATCAGAATCTTCTCCATCACATCTTCATCTGTCAAAGTACCTATATTTGACTTCATTTACTACAATGGAAACCCTCTTAAAGTATCTTCCAATGTCCTCTCCTTCATCCATTTTTAATTTCTCATATCTCAGCTTAGTTGTTAATTTCTTTGATAATTTAACTCTATCATTTCCTTCATAGATATCTTTCAAATTTTCATAGGCTTCATAAGCAATGCTTAATCAGATAACTTTTTTCAGCTCAGTCTTAGATCAAGCACTATAGATTTCATACCTTGCTTTTTCATTTTCTTCATAAGAAAAAATCTAATTTGTAGAAGAAGGACCACTTGTTAGCTAAACATATTTTGTCTCAACAACTTTCCAAGTTTTGTAACCAAGGGAGATCAAGTAACCTCTCATCTACACTTTCTAGAAAGTGTAGTCAGATCCATCAAACATAGGGATTGTCAATTTGTGCACCATTGGATCTACCTCAAGCGAATAAACTCTTATTGAAGGAACCAAAGCTCTAATACCAATTGTTCAAATGTACAAGACAACTGAGAGGGGGGTTGAATTAGTTGTATCTAATCACATTAACCATAGATCTTAAACCATTCCACATTCCCTTTAATCTATTATTAAGTATAAGCATGAAATGTAGATAACAAAAATAAAATACCAGAAACACCATATTTACGTGGAAAACCCTATAAGGGAAAAATGATGACGAGGATTAACTGACAATATAATTGTAATTGAAAAACTCGATACAAAGAGGTTCACTATCCAAATGGGAGGCTCACTGCCTAAAAATATGGAAACATAAAATGAAGAATGTTGCATAGAGAACATTTCTCAATGTAATAGAAGATCCACCACTACAACTTCCACACATTCATAGCCTTGATCAGAGAATTACAAACACCATCATCTCACTTATTTCAAGAGTCTAACACATTGAAGTTATCACTTCCTTAGTCTAATTTTATACAATATTTCACATCTACTTCGCTTCTCACATTTGTGGCTTAAAATCCATAAAATCTTGAATTGCATTTATACCATCTTCAATCTTAAAAAGTTTCTCCAAGGTAAACTACACATTCTTTACTTTACAAATTCAAATTAGGTTGGCAACTCAACATTCCCATGTTGGATATGAATGAGAGTGAACCAAACCAATACTTAACCAGGACCCAAAAAAACATCATGGATCCATCACATGCATCCTTAATTAATAGTTATCCTTCACATAATGTGCAAACACCAGGTCAGCCAAACCTAATGAAAACACAAATGAAAATTTAAGTACACGCATTGACAATAAGAAGATAACATGCAGACCACATAACACACTTAACTATATACTGGAACACATATTAGATACCTTCATATTCATCTGCAAGACCTGAAGCAAACTAGTGGAGGACTGCAGAGTAGAAAAATTTATCCCAGTCCACAGACAAATAACTCTACCAGACCAGTTCACATTTCGATGAACACAACTTTCACTCTACATCAAACCAGAAGTTATAACCTAGGATATATCACCAAAGGATTTCCATAAATAATTATATAGACTGCACAGGCATATGATCAATACATAATGAATGCAGAGCACATTACCAAAGCACATTCTGTACACACAATTCCATCTTCACTATTTATTAATTTTCTCAAAAGCACTTGGTAACTCATCATATCTGCACACCTACAACAACATAAATATAGTTCCATGTACTCACAACATCTATACAATATCTCAACTATACATTTACCACCTACAATCACTTGTTTCCTTTTACTGCAACAACTTGAACTATGTTGTCATCTATGACAACATTAATGACAACATCATCATACTCATTCATAATTGCAACATATCATTCCCCTACTTGAGATGATGTCATTTTGGAAGAGCCACACCTCGAATTTCAAGAAAATTTAGTTTGTAGCTCTCCTAAAATATCCTCTACTAGGGAAGATATCACAGTAGAAGAAAATGATTACATTTCCAATAGTTATTCCTTAGATGAAGATGATGAAGTGACAATAGACTCCCCTTCCATAAGATATCATGAAGTGACAATAGACTCCCCTTACATTAGATACCCGTTGGAGAAATCTCCTCAGCCTAAACTTATCATTTATCAAGCCTTGCAAAAACCACAAGTTAAGAAAAAATTGTCCTTATCCTTGAACCACCTAAGAAGAATGTTGTACAACAACTAGGTTACAATATCATTGCTCGTACATATACCACTAGGAACAATTTGCAACCAAAAAAAACACCTTCAACAACCTTACCTTTTCTTAATCCTATCTTACTAGGTCCCCCTCATTTACCTTCACAAAGTGGAAATGATTATGATCTTTTTGAACAACTTAAGAATACTCCCACAAATATATGCCTATGGTACCTAATTCACAATTCACCTAATTATTATACTATGCTTCAAGCACCCTTGCAACAAGTTGTGGTCCCCCTAGTGCAAATCCAAATGACATAGAAGCCATGATTTAAATAATAAATGCTCACATTGTTTTCCACCAAATTGATCTCTCTCCTTTGGAAGTACTAACACAATGTGATGCTCTCATGATCATAGCTCAATATAAAATCGCAAGGATAAAATGAACCCTTGCTGACAATGGCTTAGCCTTAAATGTGAATAGTGTAAATCTAATGGATAAGCCTTGTGCCGATAAATAAAAAATCTAACACATCTCTTTCTCTATTAGTGGCTTTGATAATGTGTGGAAACAACTGCTTAGTGTAATCACTTTACCTATTACTATTGGAAAGGGCACATTACAAACCTTGATCTATGTTATTCCTGATGATCTTTCATATAATCTTCTTTTAGATAGACCATGGATTCATGCAATGAATGTGGTTCCTTCCACTCTTCATTATAAAATTAAGTATGTCTACAACAATAAAGTATATGCAATCGAAGTCGATCCTAAACTATACAGTTGTTTGAACATTGACAAAGATAAAGAAAATTCTTTAAATACATTGACACCAACTACACAAGTAGAACCCATGCAAGAAAAATAAAAAGATAGATGTCCTAAACCCTTCACAATGATCACTAGATGATGTGGGATCATTGATTTTTGAACCAAAATTCATGGGAGAATACAAGATCATAAACAAAGACTCTAGAAAGGGAAAGGAAAAAGTAGACCCTTTGAAAGCATCCAATTCAACCACTTTAGAAGAAAAATAAAACTACATAACAAAATTTGACAAGATAGACTATCAACAACCACCAAATCCTAAAGAAAAGAAAAATATTTATGGAAGAGGTTATCAGGTTATTAAACAACTTGGATATAGTGGAAAAGGATGTAGTGCTAGAGAACAGGGTATTCATGTCTGTATAGAGTGTAACATGCAAGAAATAACTAATGGTCTTATTTATTGTCCTTTGATAGAAATAAACAAGCCTTCACTTAACATCAACATTCTAACAAAAGATTCCTCTAAGCTGAGTTTAAGGGTAGTGCATCTTGAACTAATAGACACTATTGGTCTTGACTATTATCATTTGAAAGAGACAAAGAAGTCTTCGATTAACATTAATACCATCATGGAGAAAACCTACGATTAGAGTCTCATAGATTTTATATCTTCCTTTGAAGAAGAAAACAAAATCCTGTAATCTAAAAACTCTTGTATAGGAATGAAAAATAATACTAAGGAAGAGATGTATCTGTAAAAAAATAAAGGAATTATTAATCAGTATAATATCTTGTCGAGACTCCTCTTGGATTTCTTGATATCTCTCCCTCCAAGAAAATGAAAAATCCAACATCTTAAGGAGTTTGGTGCTCTTCCTTATGTGGGGGCACCTAATTCCTCTAATTGATATGAATTTTCACTCTAGCTTGCTTCTTATCAATCATTTTAGCTCATCCTTGTCCTGCACTAAGTGGGGGCAAGGGGTTAGGTAGCCTTTTTCTCCTATGTCACTTGTATCTTTTGGCTAGTTGACCAGCTTTCATGTATATATAAGAGAAAGCTTGGGATGTGGATGACATGCCTTAATTTGGCCTGCATGTGACATACTGACTTATGCATTTTAGGGGAAACCCCTTCCCTTCTCATGAAATAGCTTATCAGAAGCATATAACTTTGCATAGGGATTTGTGAATAAGCTCTCATGTTTCCTTCTACTATAAAGCAATTTCTCAGAGTAATGGTGTTAGCAATCACTTTAAAGTGGGGGCATACATCGACACTCATGTTTTACTGTGCGATTCTTTTTCTTGTGATGCATTGTTTTCTTGGTGGGTTCAATGTGTTTGATTTCCTCTGAGAGCATGATATTTATTTGACTTGTCTTGTTGGATACATTAGGAACAATGCCTCCTAAGATGGGACCTTTCACGAACTAAGTAAAATCCCTTCAAACATGCCTCTTTCTTGTTGCATTGTATTTTTGTACCTTATTAAAGTCATGGAGATATGGCTTTGATATGGTTTCTTGGGGCTCACCTAGTGAACAAATAGCTTCACTAGCCTTTCTAAGAATGCATTTTTCTTTTGTCCTTATTAAATTCATGGACGCATGCCTTTGATAAGGTCCCCTGGGGCTCACCTAGTGAACATCTATCTTCACTGGCCCTTGTGAGTATGCATTTTCTTTCTATCCTTATCTTATTCATGGGGGTATGACTTTGATATGAACCTCTTAGGGCTCACCTAGTGGACAATTAACTTCATTAGCCCTTGTGAGAATGCATTTTTTATGGATAGTGGACATCACATTCCACTTGCAAACCTTTTTTGGACAAACATCCTAGACCTGATCCACCACGCAGACAGCCAATCAAAGCTTGATCTGTTGCATTGTTCATTTTTCTTTTTCATTTTTCCTTTTTCCATCTTTGATAGTTTATGTTTGTGATATGGTTATGGCTTCATATATCATCTGCAAGTTTGTTACTTTGTGCTTCCATTGGTCTACCATAGGATCTTGATCTTGGGGGCTTGATCATGCCTCTTGATTATTGTCATCCTATCTTACTCTCATTCGTACATGGGAACCCCTCTTGATTGGGTGGTTGGATACTTTAGTGTGAGTTTGAAGCAAGTTCATCCTCTCACTAAAGTAGGGGCTAAATGTGTTGGAATATGGTCAATGTTCCCCTCTGGATTCATGACATGGATTGATCGCATCTAGTGGATCCGTTAACTCTGACAGTTGTATTGGGCATTAATAGGTTGATCTTTTGGTGCAACGACAACTATGGGCCAACAAGTGGTATCAGAACCAAAGGTCTTGGGTTTGAATCCCCTCAGGTAACATTGAGGGGGAGATTGTTGGGAGATGGTTAGTTCTCCCCTCGGGATTCATGACATGGACTAACCACATCCCCTAGATCTATTAACTTTGGTAGTTGTATCAGGCATTAACATGTCGATCTTTTGGTGCAATGACAATTGTGGGCCAACAAAATGTGTTGTAGAAAAATACATACCCTTGCATCTTCATAGTTATTTGTGCCTGCCTTGCTTTATTCATGCTTCTTTATGGCTTAATTTGTCGTATTTTTCATTTACAAGCCCTACGATTTTTATATTTTTCAGGTAAACCCCCATTTACTAACAATCAACAAGGTTTTCCTCTTTTGTATGTTTGTGATTACAAATTTAGGTTCAAGACTTGAAGATTATTTGAAGTGAAAAGTTGTAAATTTGTAAATTTGCATTACAAAGTGTGTCGCAAAAAAGTGTCTAGCCTTAACATTTTTCACTCATTTGGATCTTTTCCTATCGATTTTGGCCTGATTTTGATTAGATGTAATGTTGTAATGTGGACAAAACATTCACATTAGACCTTGAATGCTTGCAAATAAATAGAAATATAATGTTTTCTTACAATGGTGTTGAGAAGTGTTGTAACACATTTCCTCACTTTTCTATGACTTTTCTACAATAATTCATCTAAATAAGCCCCTTCCTAGCCTTATTCCAAAGTGTTGTAAGGTGTTGTAAAAAACTCTCACAATTTCCTAGGCTTGTCATCAATAAATCAACCCTTTCTTATGACATAATTCCCCCTTAATGAACTTATAGGTCCTACTTAGGTTTGTTTTGGATGATAATCCAAACAAACATCATTAATCACCTTTTAATTCCTAACAACTACTCAAAATTTCATTGGTGGACTAAGTCACTGCCTTGGCTGACTTAGATGTATTTGGCATAAAAATCAAATATAATCTTAATTTCTTGCAAAATTTTGTCTCCTAAACCATAAGGTCAACTTGTGATGTGTTATTTTCGACAAATTAGGGCACAACATGTATATAAATTGTAGACACTAAAATCTACAAATGCTTAAATATTTAACATAGATTAACATTGTTAGCAAATCAAAACATCCCTATGAGATATTGAACCATACTAAATAATGCAAATAAAACACTAAAATACCAGAGAGACTCATTGCAAGTATGTTCAAACCTATCCCATAGTGGGAGTGGTGCCTCTTGAAATGTGGAAAGAAAGCCCTTTCCCACCCCCTAATAAGCAAGATTGCCAAAATAAAAGATGATGAGGAAAAAAATTAGTTCTCACATATAGAGAGCAACTTTGCATGGAAAAGTGTTGTCCAATTGTGTTTTTGAAAATCCTTGCTTTTATAGATTCAAGGTTGGAAGAGTGAGAGATTTTGATGAATGTGGGATCATTCATAAGCTAATGACAAGATGCCACTTGTCAAGATTTGAGAGGATGAGGAATGTGCAAGTTTTGGCCAATGTGCCAATTTCAAATTTGAATTTTGTTGAAATGACATGTTTAGGGGGGATGAAAGGTGCATTAAATGCCAAGTTTGACTTGTGCAAGAGACATGTAAGAGAATTTAATGCTTTGTTAGAAGGGACAAGTCCTTTGGATGAAATATTCAAATTGATAGAATATTCCATCTTGATGCCTTTTTCAAAGTAATTAGAAGAATTAATAAATCAAAGAAATGATTTATTGGTGCAAGTGGGTGGGTTAGTTGAGAGTTTAGATTTGACTCAAGTTGAGTCAAAAGCTAGAGAATGGATGATTATGTTTAGAGGTTAATTAATCCAGATTACTTAACTTGGGGGATTTTAGGAGTTTGACATTTGATTTAAATCATTCTGATCTACTGAATCAAATGAGAAGAACTTAAGGACTTAATGAAATAATTTGATTTATTTAATTAAGCATGATGAAACTTATGGAATTAATCAATAAATTTGATTAATAGAAGAATTGGATGCATGTTGTTAGTTTTGCATGTCTACATTTTCCCCCTCTTTGAAGCGATGTACTCGTTGCATTGGGTCAAAGAATTCTGATTTTTTTGAGATGTCCTAGGGAAAAGAAGTACGTTAGTACATTTTCCCCCTCGAGAGATCAAGCAAAAAGATTGAGGTGGATCTCATGACAAAGAGGTTCAAAATGAATATATGGATGATTAGACTATATGATCTTATATGAGAATGATGATGAGAATAATGATGAAAATGAGACGTTTGGAAGATGCTTAGAATAACAAATTTATATTATCCTAAACAAATTAAATGATTATGAAAATGAGATGTGAGATGGATGATGTTTTGTTATGATGATATGAAATGATTATGAAAGATGCAAGAGGGATGCAGGATGGATGGATTGTTAGAGCAAAAGAGGATAGAAGAATGAATGGGATCAACCCTTGAATCCAAGAAGATGCATAAGTTCAACAAGCCAACTTTATTAGAAATGATGATGAATGATGATGATGTATTGCTTATCCAAGGATGGGAGAGATAAAGAGTGTATCCTTCTTTATGATTGATAACACATGTAGGTGCGATGCATCAAGGTATTAAGAACCAAGATGGTGTGGTGCCTAGTGTGATAGAATTTGATTTGTCAAATAGATAGGAGTACTCTTGTTCAAACTTGACAAACATAAAGTTATTTAGAATGCAATTCAGATATTCTAAACATCTTAGGCCAAAACATAAGAAGGCAAGCCTTCTTATGTGGTCAACAAAATGCCTAAAACGTCCTTCCTATGAACAAAACAAAGTATGCATGACGAAGTTATTTTACAAGGATATCCAACAAGCACAACAGATAAAAAGATAATGATCATTGCCCCATTCCTTTCTCTCTAAACCTGTTTTGTTTAGGCATCATCGAGAGGTCCTTGGAATGAGCGCAAACTAAGATAAGTCAAAAAAGACCAAAATAAAGTAAACAAACAAGTTAATGTTCTTCATACTGCTAGCCAAGGCTAAACTACTATGGGGTACCTAATGCTTATGTCCATCATGGGAAAGCTTCATCCTAGGACATGTTGTGATCAGGGTTTTGGTGAGACTGATTGGATGATAAGCTATTGATACTCCGAGTTTACCAACTTGTTTGCTTACTAACTTAGGCTTAAGACTCTGACGATTAGTTGTTCACTTTGGAACCTGCTAGACTTTCGTCTAACTGACTCACCAAAGGGTGAAAGCGATGACTAATTTTATTATGAGTGATAAAATTCATAGGTGAAAGCGAGATGAAATGGATGCACCATTTTGGGTTTTTAGATATTTTGAGGCTGTTTTTAGTATTTTTGAAGTGTTTTGCAAATGTTTATGGTATTTTCACATTTTTCAATGTTTTTGGTATTTTCAAGATTTACGATGAAGAGACTAACTTAAAGACCTATCCTAGGGGTCTCGGGAGTAGATCCATAGATTAGCCTTGCCTATGTTATACATGTAGAGACCACGTAGATCGACTGATTACGTACTTCACTCAATGATAAGATAGATGGGCAAACGGATTGCCATTGCGACAGACGCCTAAGCACTGATCTTAACTGTAAAATAGATGGGCAAATAGATTGCCAATGTGATGGAAGCCTAAGGACTGACCCTAACTGTCATGGGGGATGATCAAAGATCAACCTTTCCTACGTTAAAGCTCAGAGACGACGTAGTTCAGTCAAGGTGAAAGATCAAAAAGACTCAATGATAAATTTTTTTGAAGATTTTCCGAGATTTTAACATTTTTTGGATTTTTAATGATTTGGCTGTTTTTGATTTTTGATTTTTTTTAATGTTTTTGAATTTTTTTATTTTTTGAATGTTTTTAAATTTTTTGATTGATTTGATGTTTTTGGCTTTTCTCATGATTTTTACAATTTGGAAGTGGATATGTGATGATATCAGTGCTTTGTTTTGGGATTTTGTTGAAAACCAAGCTTAATGTTGATCAATTAGATTGATGGATTGATAATTTGTTTAAGTGTGTTAAGTAAAATAAGATGATAATGCACTTGTAAACTCGAGGAAGTTGTGTTATCCTAGAGTAAACTCGTACACAAGAGGGTGGTTTGACTAAGTGTGTTAATTCAAACAAGGTGGTTTTGGATTTGATAATTTGGCTAAGTGTGTTAAGCCAAACAAAGATGATAATGAACTTGTAAACCCAAGGAAGTTGTGTTATCCTAGAGTAACCTCATGCACAAGATGATAGTTTGACTAAGTCTGTTAAGTCAAACAAGGTGATAATTGATTGGATTCAATTGATCAAGATTGATGAAGCTTGATTTGGAACAAAATTGTTTTGATGATTTGATGTGATGCTGACATGCAAGTTACATGCAACTAATATTGATTATTCAGATTGATGTTCAATGAAAGATAAAGCTCGATAATAAACATCATCTTGTCAAAATATGTCATGGGCTAGTGATTTGGACTTTTGGCTCACAAATGCTTGTTCAATTTGATTTCATGTTTTCCAATTTTTGGATCACCAAATAAGTTGGAGGGTATAGATCAAGATTCATTCACAAAGCAAGATGTAAATATCTGCCCCCAGTGTCTAGAAATGTTTGAACGGCCATGGGTGGATTCTTGAATAGGTGTATAGATAGATACGGTAAGTATTATCTTGTGACAAGAGAAGGTGTTCAAACATAGGAATGCTCATTCAGATAGTGCTTCAAGGCTCAAATAACGTTTGGATTGGATAAGGTCAATGAAAATGACCCATGTCAAGATTCTTACCATAAGCGAGCATAAAGTGTGCACCAAGTTTTCATCAAGATTAAAATACCTTGGAGTATGGATGCAGATGGATGAAAATGGATTGGATAAACAGTTCATGGATGAATGGATAATATGTCTCAAATGATGGCTTTATTATGGATGTGATAAGATTCTTTCTCTTCAATTGATGCACATAGATGCTTGATTCTACACATGATGCCCGTTTTCTAGATTTTCATCATGGTACTTGCCCAGAGAGCCACCATAGGTTTTCACTAGAGGACGATTTTTTTCTTTACTATTTTCAATCCTTTTTCTAATTTTTTTAATTTTTTTTTATGGATTCTTATGTTTTTTGAATTTTTTTGTTGTTGTCACAAAGATGCCTGTTTGCCAGGTTTTCATCAAGGTGACCATTTTTTCAGGGCATTTTTCTGATTTTATTTTTTTTGTATTTTCAGAGAAATTTCAAGCTGATGTTGAATCACCTAGTATTGCTGACATTGATGCTTCTATCATAATATGCCATCGATATCCTACTTGAAGAAGCTACTTTGCCAAGATATGTGCACTTGAATGCAACTTTAGAGATTCCTTATCTCCTTTGCTGACACTAGAGTTAACTTTATCTTTGTGTGCACATTGTGATAGAGTGCCTTCTAAATCCTTATGATGAAGGGTCATTGCCAATGCATGGTCAATGCGAGAATTGGATATTATGTGTGGAGGTGTGGATGGAGTGTTTTTAGGAATAAAATATGGATTGGTCGACAATTTAGAACCTTTTACTATCCAAACTTGGGAAGATGAGGAATAATGGATGGATACGAACGTGTGTGTGGAATTAGGACGAACTTCCTGATATACTTTGTACATTTCTTGAGAAGCTTGCTTTTTCCTTTGTGGACTTATTTGATCGATACTTTTACATTTTGTATTTTTCCCCATAGTTTCTTTGACTAATGGAGTTGGATAGGGATAGTATTTCTTTGTATCCTTTGGTATCCATATGTATTTGATTTTTCCTTCATGCTTCGCTACTTCTTTTCCTTTGATGACATTCTTCGTGGTTTGATTTGAATCTTTCTTTTGTTCTTGGTCACGATTCGTGGATGGGGTGATTGGTGGACGAAGATTTGTGATGTGGCGGGTCGTAGTATTGACATTGGTTTCATCATAAGGATTCTTCATGCTCCCTACGTTGACGTTTTCTCGAGATAAAATTGCCCCCAATTTTGTTGAAGTATCACTAATATGTTTATATCCCTTTCTTGTTGAATAACCAAGGCCTTGATTTCTAGGATTGCCAAAAATTTGCACTGGTTCTAACATACCCTGTTCATGTAGGCCTAACCCCCTTCTTGACAATTCATCTCCTCAAAATTTTTATCTACAATAGGATATGATTTACCTTGGAAACAAGGTGCTAATCCTTATGTGCTTTGTTGTAGACCTTCAAAAGTGTCATCTTCCTTATTGATGAGATAGCTTGACCTAAGAAAGGTAAGTGATTCAAGTTTATAACTAATGGGATCCTCCATATATGGGATGAATTCCTTATTGATATATTTGGCTTTATCTTGTGAGATATTAGATTGTAATGCTTCTTCAAGAAGTGTTGATGATTCATTGTCCACATAAAATTCTTCCTCATGATTTACTTCGCAAGATGTTGTTTCTGATTTATGATTTCTGTAAAATCCTTCCTTATGACATATTTCTGCTACATCTCCATAGGATGTTTCTGATTTGCAACTTTCGTAGAAGCCTTCGGATATGTCTTGATATGATGTCTCTGATTCACAACTTCTGTAGAAGCCTTCTTCATGATCTATTTCTTCTGGGTCTTTAAATTTTTCTATATCTTGATCATGTGTACAAATGTTAAGAGTAGGAGACTCTTGTCCCTCAGTAATGATATCAAAAGTATGAGACTCTCATTTTGAATGAAGATCATCTATGTGTCCATCCAAAGAAAGCATCTCATGGGTAGATGGATGAGTGTGTGCTATATGGATACAATCATAATTTGTGACATCTTGTATAGATAAAAGAGTTCCCATTAGATCATTATAGTATCTTGGAGATAAAAATTCTTGATCTTGACTAATTTTGGAATTACTTTCGACATGTTTTGGACCAAGTTCTTGACATGGTTCGATTTCAAAGGATGGATTGCTTTCTTGTATATTTTCATTAGGCATGGAAAGTGGCTTAATATCCTCTTGATCTTTGAATGGACCTGGATCAAATGGTGAGTTAAGGATTTCTTCAATAGCTGCAACCATGAGGTCAAAGGATGCCAATATATCTTTGAAAGGACCATTGCTAGACTTAAGTGAAAGACGTCGATCATGCTTTGGGGAAAAATCTTGAGATATGTCCTCTAATTCATTAGGTGATGTAGAGACACTTTCAGAATGATCATTAGTGGAAGGATAAAAAATTATTGGATGAAATAATGGGGTGATCCCACAATAGTGGTTTACAATTTTTGGGCAAACTGGACACTGCAATTATTATTTTTAACTAAATCTTCACTTTCGGGCTCTTGTAGCGGCTAAACCGTGAGGAATTTGGAAATGATGAAAAATAGAGTCTCATCACATTTTGTCTCTAGATTCTAAAAATATTTTTTTCAAAATTTTTGGAATTAGATTGCACTTTATTTTCCATCTCCCATGAAAACTGGTTTTTTTCAGAAAACAACATTTCTAAAAAGTGACGCTCACCATATACAACATAATTTTTTTTTTACGAAGGATAAAATTCTAATTTTTTCGAATTTAGATTTGTAACTATGGTATCTAACATTTTCATTTGGTCTCATAGTTTTTTATTGAATATTTTTTCCTTAATCAAGTTTCAAAGTGAAACCAATTGCAATTCAGACATAGGCGAACTGTATACAACATAACTTTTTTTGTATGAATCGAAGTTCAATTTTTATTTTTTGAATGGATCAAGGACATCAATACCCAGCCTCAACATATTTTTTAAAATTTTATTTTGATAATCTACTATTTTTCCACATGTGTAGACTAGAGATTTTGATTTTCAATGAAAAACCTATGTTTAATAAAACTAAAAAATAAAACACATAATAAAAGAAAATCATATTAAAATTATATTTGACGGATAGCTCATTCCGAGGACTATCATTATCTAGCTGGGTTTCAGAATTTTTCTACATTTTCATTTTCAAATTGAGCTTCGAACGATAATTTTTTACAAAATAAAAATAAAAATTGAGGAGATAGAGGAAAAAGGGTGTTCGGCCGAACTTCTTAAAGGGGTTCGGCCTAACCAAGCCCCTTTTAAATAATGAGAAAAATTCAGGGGGTCCAGGAAAATGACAAGGTTTTTAAAAAAAAATCCCTATTAAGGGGGTTCAACTGAACCCTTTATTTTAATATTTCCGCTCACATGTCAATGGGGTTCGAGCGAACATAGGGTTCGGTCGAACCCTGTGGTTCAACCGAACCATGTTAAAGGTTTAGTCGAAGAATTTGGTTCGGCTGAACCCCTTCACTTTGTGTAGAGCAAAAAACCAGCTATTCCCTTCCTCCACAAAAGTGTTCACCACTTATGTGGGTTCACCCAATGTTAACCCTCCTTTGAATAGATCATTGTTGGACATTGCTGGTGAGTTTTGATCATGATTGAAAATGGGGTTTTGGGGTGTGTTGATTTGATCGTTGGATGAAGTGGAAACATCTTCAAGGTGCTCATTGATGGGTAGATCTTGATCATTATTTTCAACAACTGTGGTGGATAGATTGTCAATGTTTTCAACCATAGGATCAAATAATGTTAACGTTTCTTGAATTGGATCATTGTTATGCATTGTTGGTGAGTTTTGATCATGATTGAAAAGTGGATTTTGGGGTGTGTTGATTTGATCATTGGATGAGATGGAAACATATTCAATGTGCTCATTAATGGATAGATCTTGATCGTTATTTTCAACAATTGTGTTCGGGAGGTTTTTAATGCTATTGCTAGTGGTTGAACTCTGATTATTGTCCTCAATAGCTATTAGCTTTTGATCAATTAGTTCTTGGATGATATTTTTGAGTCGAATACAATCTGATGTTGTGTGTCCCTTTACTTTGTGAAAATCACAAAAGTGCTTCTCGTCATACCCTAGTGGTTTCACCATGGGCTCTTGATAATTCACATAAACGGGGATTTTAATGAGATTTTCCTTTATTAGCCATTGCAAGATAGACTCAATTGGTTCCCCAATTGGTGTTTATTTTTGTTTTTTACCTTGTGGTGATTGATTGTGGAGATGTAGTTATTGATCTTTGAGATGTGGTGATTGAGTTTTTGGTTGATGTCGTTGATCTTGATATCCAATTTCTTGACATTGGAGATATTTTTCTTGATGTGATTGTGGAGACAACTCAATCATTTGATGACATGGTTCAACCAATGGAATATTGTATTGATCTTGGGGTGGAGATGTCTCTTGGCACCATGGATCAGCTATTTTGGCAAGTGAAGCAATTTGATCCCGCCAAATTTGATCTTGATATTCTTGATATGGTTGACTTGGTTGCTTAACAAGTAGATTTGGAATGCATCCATGTGTTGCTTTCCTGGGGTCATGGACAAGTTGATTCTGGATAATGCTTTGATTCGGTGTGATGTTTAGGTTTGGGATTATAGGCTGACCTTGAACATTGTTGTGGTTGGGAATCATATTGCTTGGGTTTAGGTAACTTTTATTCTGCATGGTGTTACCTTGACTTGAATCAACATGAGGATCTGTCAACATATTGCCTGGATTTTGAACAACATTGGTTTGATTTGCAATCGTATCTATCCCAAAGTTCACCAAGTATGGGTTTGAAATGTTCATGTTTGGTAAACTTGTATTCGACACATATGGACTTGGTGGGATAATGTCGTTTGGAATAAGACTCATGCATTGACTGTTTGGTTGATAGATTTATAGGTTTGGACTTTGATTTAAATCTATCATAGGGAAAGATGGTCCACAACTCAAAATGGGCATGCTCATATTTGTTGTACCATTTATGTTTGGAGGAGATAATGATCCTATGTAGGGATTGTACAAAATCAATTTTTGAAAATCAATTGCCATTGTAATGCTTGGATAGTTTGGTTGAATTGGATTACTCATGATAGATGAATCAACTTTATATTCCATTTTCCTCTTGTGTTTTGACCTTGTTGTGAAAGTGAACCTCTAAGATGTTTAGGACAAATGATGAGATGAAAGATGAATGAGTTCAATGATATGGGTGTTTGATCTTTTAGGAAATTTTGATCAATGCTAGACTTTATGACTTGATTTGATTGGATTTTGATTGAGGATAGTTTGACTAAGTGTGTTAAGTCAAACAAGGTGATAATGCACTTGTAAACTCTAGGAAGTTGTGTTATCCTAGAGAAAACGTGTACACAAGATGATAATTTGGCTAGGTGTGTTAAGCCAAACAAGGTAATTTTTGATGATGAACTTGTAAACCCTAGGAATTTGTGTTATCCTAGAGGTAAATTCGCTCAAAAGGATTGATAATTTGACTAAGTGTGTTATGTCAAATAAGGTGATTTTGACTTTCCAAAAGTATAGCATGAATGATGTTTTCAAAGTTCCAAAAGTTGTAGGTGAAATGGAATTTTATAAATGTTTGGATGGATGAAGTGTTTTGAATTGATCCTAGATGACCCTATGAGGACTTGTTGACTAGACCAAGATATTGAAGAACATTCTTTTCCCTAAGAGTAATTCAAACCAAAAGATCAATGGTCGCATGGAAAACCATAAGACAGAAGATTGCAAGCACAGGTGTGGTTCAATTATTTGTTATCTTGCTTAGGTTTGGTTCTTTTTACCACAAACACTTCTTGCCTAGTTTTTCAAACCTAATGTCCAATATCCTAATTTTCTTTCATCCCACAAAGTGCATTATGTGGAAATCAAGGCAAAGGTTACCTAGCATTGACTTTAGGAGGAAAAAAATGAGATGTATGAATGTTTAGAAGCCTTCTAAAGATAAGAACCCCTAGGGACAAGCAGTAACATTTGGACACCTCCTAAGGTATTTTGTTCTTCCAAAGGGTTTGAAATTTTGATGATTCGTTGAATGTTTGTTTTTCAATTGTTTTGAGAACCAAGCAATGTATTTTTTATTTCCAAGCACATGTACAATCCTAGGATGAAGAGACAATATTTTGTTGGTCTCCCACTTGGAAAAATCCAGCTACGCATATTTTTTGTGGATGACTAGATGCTTGACCACACTGGCTCCCCTCCATGACACACACTTCTCGAGTCAGCCAAAAATCAGTACCCATGAATCTCCCATGGCATACTTTTCATCTCTACAACAAAACTGCATGTATAACATGGGGTGACTTCAAAGGACATGACCTTTTACACCAACAAAAAAGATAAGGATTTGGCCTTCTAAACAAGGGGTTTTAGTTTGGACTTTCCATTCGTGGAGGCCGACCCATGCGGCGAGAGACCATTGTTGCCCTTCTCGTCAGAGCCAAATGTGTGATACTGGCTTTTTTTCTAGTACCCACTTTTATATCCCGGCTGAAAATACACTTGGCTTTAGTGTGTTACCGATTGGGTCGTTCCCTTAGGTGAGTAATTTTTCCCATAAGGCAGGACCGCTAAGATAAACAAAAGCGAGTAAAAATATTCGTAGTTTGATCAACCTTTGTTTAGAAACAAAGGGAGAACACTCACAATAAGTTTACTCACACTCGCGAGATGTTTTGTTCACTTTTAAGTTCCCAAATCGAAATGTGAAGGAAATATTTTAAACAAACTAATATCACCAAAAGAATTTTGATTCTCAAGATCGTCGTGAAGCATGAGAGAAGCACATAAGCCTTTTAAATGATGTTAATTTGTGAAAAAGATTGCAAAACATGAAAAACACTTGTTCATTTTAGACCTCAAAATCAGTGATTTTGATTCGTTTTAAAGCACCAAAATGAGATGTGAAGTTTTCCTTGTCCAATTTTAACCCAAATCGAAATCTACTAAATGTCTAAGATTCTTTTTAACCAAATTTGAAAAGATCAAATTAGTGCTTGATTTTAAGCCCAAAACAAAAAGTGAGTTGAGGTAAAATAGAAAACGAGAGTAAAAAATGGAAGCTCTAGATTGTTAAAACAAGCATTAAAAAATGCTTTTCCTTTTCAAGTTTCCATTCTCAGGTTTTTTTTTCAACTTCGCTTAGTTTTCCTTTGTTTAATTTTGATGCTTTATTTCAATGCCCTCCTTGATGTCAACCTATAAGCAACACAAAGTTTATTAGAAATAAGATGATCCACCAAAATTTCCTATGATCAATTATATTTTAAACATAAGATGAAAGTTAATAGAAAAATCTATTATGAAGAAAATAAAGAAGCAACCCACCATGTTTGTCCTTTGAATGCCATTACATCAAAAATAATTTGGGATAAAAAAAAAGATCATTCATAAAGTAGATTGGTTATTTGTGCATGATATGGTGATTGTATTTTGAACAAAAATTGAAGACATGCACCTAAGACATGATAACTATGTGTACAAAATCATGACATGCAGATTTTAATTGATCTTTGAAGTCACCCTTCTTAAAGAAAGCTTCAATTTTCTTGACAAGTTTCAAAATGTTCGCTTTTCCTTTATTAATGACGTTGGGGGAATCAATCCGCTAAAGGAAAATACATTTTCCCTCAACTTGGAATAAGAATCATACAATATGAAAATACTATTAACCAATATCATTGCATTCAATATGTTGGTTCGTCAAGATTGGTCAACACATATTGTATTCTCTTATTGGCTATAATAGTGTAATGATAGTAGTCGATTTACGGAGCCAATATTTGAATAAAGTAGATAGTCAAATCTCCAACATAGTTGAAGGAGAAAACATAGTAAAAAAACAATATCAACAGAGTAAACAAGATCCTAAAGGCTCCTTAACTTCAATGTGCGAGATGCGAAAAAAAAAACCCCTACCTTTTTTTTTTTAAAATAATAAAAAAAAGAGAAAAAGGCTGCAACTGTTATGCGACATGGACTTGTGATTTGTGCGTAACAACTTGAAGTTAAGTTTCAAATATAACCCCAACCCCTGGGTTTATATGGTACGGGCCAGTAGCAACCGAGCATTAATTCTTCGTTGTACGTGGGGGAGCCCAATGTTACAAATGGCCAACTTTATGAGCTATTTCTACAAATTGCTCCCATCTTCTTTGTTCGTGTTTTGCAGAAATGCCACTACCAAGACTTATTTCTATGGTTCTACTAAAAATTTTGGTTAGGCCATAGAGGCACTGAATTTTACACCTATCAATGAATTGTCTTTTTTTTAGTAATGTATTCATATCGCTATCCTAGCATACGCGAGAGTGGAGCAAAAAATATATTTATCAAGAGACTTGATAAAGCCATTGAAAACAAGGCTTTGTATGATACTTTCTTGAATTTTGGACCTATTATTTCTTGCAATATTGCAATAGATGCATCAAGGCAATCTAAATGATATGGATTTGTGCAATTTGAACAAGATGATGCAAAACATAATGCAATACATAAACTAAATGGCCTGTAGAAGATAGATTTTAATCAAATGTCATCAAGTATCCATGTGATAGTTCAAAGGAGTTTAGGAAATGACCAAACCTGCATAAAAAGGATTTTCTGTGAAGGCATGAGAAATTTCCAAGAAAATACTACTTAGTTGGCATAAAGCCAAATTCTATAGCTTTTCAATGTGGTTTCTAACGCAAGCCAATTCCATTACCTGTGGTATAAGGAAATAATGGTGGCTTCTCCAAAGTCTCAAAGGATGTATATTTTTTAATACCACGCAAGAAAAAACAAAAATTTCTTGGTGCAAATAAGCACTTGACTTCATTAGCACCCATAAAGACACTCGAGACTTTATTGGCCACCATAATGGCACTCCTATTCGACTTGACTAGTTGATATGTAATTAACTTCACTATTAGACAATCTAAGCTTTATTTGATACCCACCTAGCCCTTTAGTTGGCAAACCCTCGGGATATCATTTCTCAGGCCGACCAACATTATAGCCTTCAACTTGGCGCAACAATAACTTCTCTAGTCAGGGGTACATCTAGAGTAGATATGGATGTGAATGTGAATACAAATAGGAATGGGGTAGGGCCCCTCTCTATATACGGGGCTAAAGTGCTAAGCATCTGACCTTTCTTTATCTCTATTCAATTGGAGTCAATCCATAGAGAAGAGCGCTTACCATGATCTGGATCTAGATTTACGCACTCAAATGGCTATTGAATAGAGAGTCCTACTATCTATTAGAAATTTCTGAGACTTACAAGTGATAAATCACGGAAAAAAAAAAGTCCAATAGGATTTTATGGCCTCCCTGAATATGTGCCATAAATTTTAATCTTAGGTCTGTAATTTCCTGAATTCGGATACAATCCTGCAAGTTACCACTGCAACACTTACCTTTTGGCAAAATATGCCCTTTCCCCTAAAAAATAGACTTTCAAATTTCACTGGGTTAGCAAAGATTTGTATTACTGAATCTATCTAGTGATAGAAAGAAAACACGAATTTAATGCAAAGTTCTATAAACTCCTTGACTAAAAGCCCAGTCAATGTGCAACATTCATCGAATCAGTAAGTGAGTAACACAACACAAAGAATAACATGATATTTTTCTCAAGCCTCAATCCAAAAAACGTCTGTTAAACTATTTTTTTTTTTAAATCTAGAGCTCACACATTTTCCTACATAGGCGTCAGTCATTATCATTCTTACCACTTATAAAAACACCATGCCTATAATCATAGCCCCTGGATATGCAAAATCCTTTGATCTTTCCTAAACCCAATAAAGAGTGTCGAATATGTGAAGTCTACTCGTCGGAGACAACAAAATATTTCTTTAGTGAATAGTGCAATGTATTTCCCTTCTCTTCATTTATTTTTATTTTTATTTTAAATATCCTCAAGAGGGATACAAATGCCTCATGTGTTAAAATCAGAAATTGCAAATCTACTTCCCAAACTTTAAATGTGTGCACAAATCTGCACTGTGATCACAGATCAAGAAATACAAGCATAAATAAACATAGATAACCCTCTCTCTAGCGCCAGATTGTACACACTGAAATCTGTAAATGCTTAAATATTTAACATAGATTAACATTCTTAGCGAATCACAACATCCCTATGAGATATTGAACCATACTAAATAATGCAAATAAAACACTAAAATACCAAAGAGACTCATTGCAAGTATGTTCAAACCTATCCCATAGTGTTAGTGGTGCCTCTTAAAATGTGGAAAGAAAGCCCTTTCCCACCCCCTCATAAGCAAGATTGCCAAAATGAAAGATGATGAAGAGCAAAATTAGTTCTCACATATAGAGAGTAACTTTGCATGGAAAAGTGTTGTCCAATTGTGTTGTTGTTGTGTTGTTGAAAATCCTTTCTTTTGTAGATTCAAGGTTGGAAGAGTGAGAGATTTTGATGAATGTGGTATCATTCATAAGCCAATGACAAAATGCCACTTGTCAAGATTTGAGAGGATGAGGAATGTGCAAGTTTTGGCCAATGTGCCAATTTCAAATTTGAATTTTGTTGAAATGACATGTTTAGGGAGGATGAAAGGTGCATTAAATGCCAAGTTTGACTTGTGCAAGAGACATGTAAGAGATATATAAGAGCATTTAATGCTTTGTTGGAAGCGCAAGTCCTTTGGAGGGAAGAATCAAATTGATAGAATATTCCATCTTGATGCCCTTTTGAAAGTAAGTAGAAGAATTAATAAATCAAAGAAATGATTTATTAGTGCAAATGGGTGGGTTTGTTGAGAGTTTAGATTTGACTCAAGTTGAGTCAAAAGCTAGAGAATGGGTGATTATGTTTAGAGGTTAATTAATGCAGATTAATTAACTTGGGGGATTTTAGGAGTTTGACATTCTATTTAAATCATTTTCATTTATTGAATCAAATGAAAAGAGCTTAAAAAATTAATGAAATAATTTGATTTATTTAATTAAGCATGATAAAACTTAGGGAATTAATTAATAAATTTGATTAATAGAAGAATTGGATGCATGATGTTAGTTTTGCATGTTTACATAAATAAGGGTTTTTCTCCTCATTTTAAATATTTATTGCATCCTTTATCAACTCATTCTCTCATGATCAAGTAATATGTCTTCTCAAGAGAGCATCAAGCACCAAGCACATCAAGCAACATCCATTAGAGATGAACATTTGCATATCTTCAGACTTCTTCAACAAGGGTTTGGTGATTTGTTGTACTTGTATGTTATTTGAACATCTTTCCCTTTACATTTCATTTCACTATTTAGGGTTTGATTACCAAAATGGGGTTTGAGTAAGGAAAGCCCCTATTCTCTAACCCTAACCATTTTCCCCCTCTTTGCATGTGTGTTTTGCAATATTTGTATGTAAATTCATCAAAGAGTAAGGTGCTAAAAGGTGTCATATTTCCATCCACATCATTCAAAGTCAACAAACCCCGGAAGGAGTTTGAAGACAACTTACAGGTTAACATATGAAGATTCAGACAAGGGTCTCTGTCAGAAATAGAAGTACAAGTGGGTAGGTATAGATTTTGGTCTCGAGATTCCTAAAACTCCCAAGTGGACTAAGTCACCATAATTAGTGAATTAGTCTCACTACTAGGCCTAAAAAGTGATCTCTGCAAATCTGGACACCCATTTCCCTGAAACTAGTTCTGAAAAAGTTTCCCCAAAGTAGAACTAAGTTTCCACACTTGGCATAAGTGTCCCAACTAGAATCAACAACAAAATCTAGAAGATTCCAAAGCTCCTCTTCATCAACCTTTAGTTTCTAGGTGAACCACTTCTGCCTCCTTCAATTATGTTACAGTTTGCATGCATTTTAGGTCATTCTTAGGATATTTTTATCCCACGTATGCTAATCTTTAAGAAATATAAACAATTTATATGCAATAAGATAAAATATTTTTATCCCATGTATGCTAATCTTTAAGAATGTATATAATTTACATGCTAAAAGGAAAATTACTTTTAACAAACTAATGCAATTTTTTATGAATATAAACATTGTATAGGAAAAGTGAAAATTACTTTTATTAATGAAATGCAAAATTGCAAAAAGGGAAGCATTTTCAAATCGAATGATGAAATGATTTTAAGAATGACCACTCTAAAATGTTGATTTTGAGTTAGAATAAGAAAAATTATGTTCACAAAAATTTCCAGACTTATAGTATATGGTACTAGGAGGTGTAGGAAGCACATAAATAAGGTTTATGACTCTGTAACAGGCAATGGAAAATGTGGACAGAGACTAGGTCGCCCAAAATGGCGAATTTGTCCTAATAAGGAATTTTTTGCAAATTTTTTGAGTTTTCTAAGAGGTTTTGATGTGTCTCAGGCTATATGATGCAATCCTAAGATGAAAATGCATAATTTTAGAGATTTTCAATGAAAATATATGTGCAAAAATACAAGCTAACATGAGAAAACCCTAGGATGCAAACAATGCAAAATTATAATGCAATGCAAGCTTTTTCCTAAGATGAGATGAAAAACCAAAAAGCTAACAAGTGTTGGATAGTTGGGCTCACCAAAATGAACAACCAAAAATGAGGTTCTTTAGGGAAAGAAGATTCCCCAATGAGCTTCTTGGGTTTTTCACCTAGAGGCTAACTTTGGAAGAATGGGCTCTCTTTCACACTAAAGGATTGTTGGTGAGTTCATTCAAAGGGGGTTAGGGGCTTAAGGTGTGATGTGTGTGGAGTGCCGTAAATGGAATAAACTAAAAATGAAAGCTAACTATGAATGTAAAATCTATGAAATACAACTATGTTGGAAAACACACTATGTCATGCAAATAACCTAAATAATATAAACAAACAACTACAAAAATGAATAGAAAGGAAGATGTGCACCTGTAATTAGAAGAAGAATCTGATGGAGGCTAGGAATGCCGATGAAACTATTCCAAAAATTGAAAGGGACACTTCTGCCAATCTAGGCGACCTAGTCCTAGATTCCGGAAAACTGGTCTAGAGTTTATTTCTACCAAATGGGTGTCTCAGAATGTCAAAATCCCAAAAAGGCCTATCTAGAGGGACTAGATTGCCATTCTTTGTGACTTAGTCCTCTTCAAGATTTTTGGAATTTTTGAAGGGGGAAAGGAAGCCCTAGGATTGCACCCTGGTTCTTCATAGTTGTCTACTTCTGAAAGTCTAATATTCGGGCCTAATAGTGACTATTGGTGGATGATTTGACTTTGCATGCAAGGAGAGGTCTTCAACAAGTCTTCAATGCCTTCAAAGATCTTCAAAGTACCTGGATCTACAAACACACAAGGTGAGAAAGAGAATAATGTTGATTGTTAGGGATCAGTGGTTTTCCTTGGTCAAAACCCTTTTAGGTAACTAAACCAAAATGAATAGAAAATTAAAAGCATGACTATGAAACAATGGAGTAAGTTACCTTGCCATGATCACAGACCATGTGCTGTTGTGGAAATCAACCCTTAAATTATTCAGCAAAGATGTCTTGTTGAGTTTGAATCTTAAACCATAGCTTGTTTGAGAAGAAGGAGAGATGAGAGGAGTGTAAGTTGAGAAGAATGGGTCATGCATCATGAGTGTACCTAATGAGAAATTAGGGTTTGTAGGCTTATTTATACAAGTTATGCCGTAATTTTTTTGAAATAACACCATACAGGTCAACCTTATGGTTTTAGAGATAAGAATCCTGAAAGAAATTAAGTTTAATTCAATTTTTATGCCACATAGGAATAGGTCGCCCAAGGTGGTGACCTAGTCCACTTGGGAAAATTACATTGTTTTTTGGTGATTAAAATATAACTATTTATGTTTGTTGGGATTATCTCACAAAAAGCACTGAAGTTGGACATGTATAAGGATTAATGGGTCATTTTGTCATAACAAGGGGTTAATTTGGTAATGAAAAGCCTAAGAGAGTATGATTTTTTTTTACAACACCATACAACACTTCGTCACAAGGCTTCAAAAGGTGTTAAAAGAGATCGAAAATGGTCCAAAATCCATAGGAAATTGTCCAAATGAGTGAAAAGTGTTAAAGTACTCACTTTCTCGATGACACACATATATCAGGCAACACAAAAACGGGGAAAATTTTAGTGTTTTCATATATGATTTTTTCAGTTGAGGGTTTTTTGTTGGTGGAACAATTTCAAAAAGATGGAATGGAGATAGGAAATTTCTTGGGCATATTTTTTAATTATGTTGATTGGTGGTGGTGGAGTTGGTGTCCTTGATACACACTAAATGGAATTTTCACTGTCATAGTGTGGGAAAGTATACTTTGATTAAGTTGTATTCTAGAAACAGACACTGCCTAAGAATTTTCTTGAAATTTCCTCTGATTTTTTTGTCAGCCTAGACATGAATTACATTTTTTGGTGCCGTAGATGCCCCGATGTTGGGGACTTGGTCGGGTTTGATTGTGTGACGACATCAAGCTTGGTAATTACATGGGTTGACGATGGTGGAGCTGGTGCCCTCACCACATGAAAGATAAATGGTTGTGTATAGTATTGAGTAATGAATAACTATTATTCCAATACCTATCACACAAATACTCTATTTGTCTTAAATATATTTATGTGTATATGTATCTATCTATGTTTCAAAGGATTGATTTTCACATACAGTTCACAATATATGTAAATATATATAATATGATAGTGAAAGGAAAAGGTGCAAATCAAACAGTTGTTCTCCCCACTACATTGGCATCATGAAGCCTTATCGACTCATGGAAAACTATGAACTAGGTAAAGCATTAAACATTAATGAAAAATTTGATTGAACTCCATCATATATCACACAATGAAAAAGTTGCTAAAAACTTGCATGTTCCAATTTATGGATTGCTTTTCCTAGTGACTTTTTTTCTGCAATAACTTTTTCAAAAACTACAATGCTGATAAAGAACTATGAAAGATGAAATTTTTCTGTAATGTTGATAAATATAGGAAAAGTGAAATATACAAGAGGTATTGTTTCAAAGCAGAATGAATATCGTAAATGAAATACACAAATATCATTAAAAGGAAGACATAAAAGAAATAGCAAAGGTTTTTCTTCAAAGAATACAATGTATACAAATAACTTTATAAACATACTTGATGCTAGTATGTACTAGAATGTATCTAGCCTTGCAGAAACAAAAAGGGGGAATGTATAACTTTGGTATGTACTAGAGCATATGTCTCCCTCTAGGAAGGAAAGGGATGAATGAATAATTTAGCAAAATATAAATTTATAAATTAAACCTTGGTTATGCTTATAGTTGTGGGCATCTTCGAGGTATAGATTTTTTAAAGATGGTGGTGTAGGAGCACCTAGGATGCACTAGGCAATAGGAAGAAGTCTAGGATGCATTTTGTTTTATTGTATTTCCATAAAGTTCATGTTGACCATTCAATTTGAGTTAGAGGTTGAATAAAATGTCTTGATCAGGAGTGGTCAGGAGAGGTCAGTAGTTTAAGGGAAACTTACATTTCCTAGTTCTCTAGAAATTAGCAAAAGTGGGAAAATGGGAAATTTTGCACCTTTACCACATGACAAATGTAATGTCCAACCAAGGGGAGGCATAACTACCTTCATTAACCTATATAAGGTGTGCCTCGACCTGTAGATTGGTTGGAAGGCATTACAAGTTTTTGCACTAATTCAATTTGATGAATGTAAGTGAGGACAGTGACAAGATTGAGTAATTTTATGTTTTTTGTTTTGAACTTGTGTGTTGTAGGAGTAATCATGGCACTATGAATACTGTAGAACATAGTGCATTTGTCTTCCAAGATTTGTGTGGAATAGTACGTAGCTAGTGTCTATGTTTCAAACTTTCTTTGTAGCTAGTTTGGTTATTTAAAGTTACTGTTCTGACAGTCAGACCATGAAAGAATAGAGATTTAATCCTCTTTCCCACTGTACCTAGTGTACAGGCTTTTGGGGATTGAGGCTAGACTCCATGGTTGTAAATAGGTTAGGAGTAGGAGAGGTTAGGAGTCAAGAAAGCACTATGGAAGACTTCTCCTAGTCGAGCTTGATAGTGCCCGACTAGGAAAGTCAAGAAGTGCAAAGCACTTGGCTTGCAGGGGTGACGATTCCCTGATAAACCACATGGTAGAAAGGTAGATGGAAGCCTAGAAAAGGCTTGGTAACAAAGAGGAGGCTTCACCAGTCCGTTTGAGTGGAGAACTAATTAACACTTTGCTCTTTGGTTAGGAAAACCTATTGAAGAGGCCTATTTTGCAAAATTGAAGGTCTGACCTGTGTACGAACAGTTAAGGGTTAATACCTTTGAAATCTTGAAGTGGTAGGCATTAGGACTAAGAATCCATAGAAAATATTCAGAATTCTTTGGAGAATTTAGGAGGGTTACCTCATTTCCTCGGAGTAAAGGACCTATTTGGGAAGCCTAAAACTAGGGAACCAAGACCCTAGATGAGGGTTTGGTGAAAGTGATGGAAGAATGGAGTTTGGTGAACTTACAAGAATGCTAGGAGGATGGTGTGATGCAAGTAGAAACATCTCTACACTCCTGGAAAGAAAAAATTGGGAGATGGGAGTAATTAGCCTTTAGGGAAGATTAAGGGCTAAGGGAGAGTTAGTGGCAAGGCACCAAGATTGGCTTGGTAGATTGAGAGTGAGATGATAGTGGGGTTGGCCAGTAGAACCAAGGGTACCTATACATGAGATAAGACCTAAAGGTTAAGGTGGGAGAGTCACCTAGGAGTTCTTGAGAACAAGGACCCAGAGTATGGAAGAGTGATTGTTCCAACCAACCCTACTCTATCAGATTTGTATCAGAGCAAGTTAAAGATTTGAGTTAGAACTTGTATGTCAGACCTTGAATCCATTGGGTCCACAACCATGGTGACAAACATTGAGTTGTCAAAGAAGGTTGAAGATCGGGAGGAAGATAATAGGAGGTTGAGAGAAAGATTGGCACAACTTGAGGAAGCATTGAGCAATGTGCAAATCAAGGCCGATGAGGTCATTGATAGATTGGAGGGTAGGGAACCAAAGAGTGAAGAGGTTTTAGAGGAAGACAAGATCCCTAAACCTAACCCTGTTTTGCAAGAGGATGCTTTCTTGAAGGCATTGAAAGCTTTGAGTGGGAAAGCACTTGAAGGTATACCACTGTTTAGTGGGAAATTAGAAGTTGAGCTAGTCCTAGATTGGATAGAAGGCATGGAGAACCATTTTGAATGTGATGGAGTCATTGAAGCATAGAAGGTGAAGGTGGCCAAGTCTAGATTGAGAGGATCTACCTTGAAATGGTGGAAATTCATTCAGACAAAGAGGGAAAGGGAAGGGAAGAGGCCTATTTCAACTTGGAAAGGTATGGTGGAAAAAGTGAGAGAAGCATACATACCAGATGATTATGAGATTCAGTCACACAAGAACAGGAAAAGCTTGAGGCAAAGAGACCAAGATGTGAACACTTACACTGAGAAGTTTCAAAAACTTTGTATGATGTCCAATGTCTCAGAAGATGAAAGTCTCAAAGTGGCTAGGTATCTTAATGACTTGAAGTGGAACATCCAAGAGGAGATGACTCTTCTAAGTCCAAAGACAATACACCAATGCTATCAATTAGCTATAAAGATTGAGGAAAGAAGCAAGAGGAAACATGATCAGGCTTCTAAGAGTAGAGGCAAAGGCAGAGATCAAAGGGATCAAAGAGGACATAGAGGTGGCTACCAAGGTAGAGGAAATGAACAAAGAAACCAAGGTGAATATAAACTCACAGAGTATGGAGGTGAAAAATCTTCTAGAGGAGGTTATGGAAGAGGTAGAGGTTCTCAAGGAGGATCAAATAGAGAAAGAGGAGCAGGTAGGAGCAATTCATACTTTGTTAATATGAAGTGTTACCATTGTGGTCAAGTAGGCCATCTAGCTTATAGGTGCCAGGAGAAAGCATCATCATCAAATGCTGAGAAGAGAGTGGCATATGCACAAGAGGACAACATGAGCACTAAATCACTAGAGATCAGTCATATTGAATCTGAAATGGGAGAGAATTTGATGTTTAGGAGAGTTTTGATCAGATAACCGGTCAAGGAAGAACCAAAACAAAGAAGGGCTCTATTTAGAGTAAGATGCAAGATACTTGGAAAAGTGTGTACGGTCATTGTAGATTCAAGTTCAATAGACAATATCATCTCAAAAGAGGTAGTAAAGAAGCTCAAATTGGAGAAGGTACCCCACACTGACCCCTACAAAGTGACATGGTTAAACAAAGGGCAGAGTGTTCTTGTCAATGAGCAAGTAACGGTGGATTTTTCTATTGGAGGGTATGAAGATAAGCTAATTTTTGATGTATTACCCATGGATGCATGCCATCTACTATTGGGAAGACCATGGCAGTATGAAAGAAGTGCCATGTATGATGGGAAGGAGAATACTATCTCTTTTAAAAAGGATGGGAAGACTTTTAAGTTGCAGTCACTGTCACAGGAGGATGAAGGACAATCAAAGACACCAAGTGTCTTGTTAAGTAGTTGCAAGGAGTTCCTTAACAACCTACATAGAGGGGGTGAAGGTTATGTAGTCTTGTTGCAGTCCAAAGAAGAAGACAAGACTAGAAAAACAATCATACCCAAAGCAGTCCAGAATTTGCTTGAGAAGTATAAGGACATAGTAAGTGATGGTGCACCTACAACTTTACCTCCTAAAAGGGCCATTAGTCATCAGATTGACTTCATACCTAGAGCATCATTTCCTAACAAAGCAACTTATAAGCTTACACTGGATCAGAATCTAGAGGTAGCTAGAAAAGTGCAAGAGTTATTCGATCAAGGCTTGATTAGGAAGAGCATCAGCCCATGTGCGATACCGGTGATCTTAGCAATCAAGAAAGGAGGCAAGTGGAGGTTATGCACTGACTCTAGAGCAATAAATAGAATCACAATCAGGTATAGGTTTCCTATTCCTAGGATTGAAGACTTGATGGATTGTGTTAGAGGAGCTCAATACTTCACCAAGTTGGATCTCAAGAGTGGATACCATCATATCAGAATCAAGGATGGAGATGAGTGGAAAAAAAAATTTAAGACAAAAGATGGGTTGTATGAGTGGAGATTTATGACATTTGGCCTCTCTAATGCCCCTAGCACATTCATGAGGCTCATGAATGAAGTACTCACAAACTTTATAGGGATATTTGTGGTTGTATATCTTTATGATATACTCATCTTCAGCAAGACAGCAAAAGAACACCTTAAACATGTGGAGATGGTTCTTAGAAGGTTGCAAGAGGAGAAGTTAGCCATCAACCTAGAGAAGTGTGAGTTTTTCAAACAAGAACTTGTATATTTGGGTTTCGTAGTGTCTCAAGGATCATTGAAAATGGATCCAAGCAAGGTGGAAGCTATCCTAAACTAGCCTACACCAACCATAGGGACAGAGGTAAGAAGTTTCCATGGATTGGCTCAATTTTATAGGAAATTCATAAGAAACTTTAGTGGCATATGTGCACCAGTTTTAGAGACAATCAAGGGTGGTTTGAAAACTAAGTTTGTGTGGACTCAAGAAGCTGAGAAAGGGTTTGAGAAACTAAAACAAGAAGTGGCAACTCAACCTATTCTCTTATTACCAAGCTTTGACAAATTGTTTACTATGGACTGTGATGCTAGTGGAGTTGTAGTAGGAGGAGTGCTTAGTCAAGAGGGTAGGCCCATTGCTTTCTTCAGTGAAAAGCTTAATGAAGCTAAGAAGAAGTATTCTACCTATGATCTAGAACTTTATGCTTTGGTTAAGTCACTTAGGAAGTGGAGGCATTACCTTCTACCTAAGGAGTTTCTGGTCTTTATAGGCAATCAAGCACTTAGTTATATCAACACCCAGGAGAAGTTGAGCAATAGACACTTGAAGTGGATGGAGTACATCCAAGCTTTTACTTTCACCATCAAGCACAAGAAGGGACAAATGAACAAGGTAGTAGATGCATTGAGTAGAAGATTACTGATAGTCCAAGAGATACAAATCAAGAGCATTAGAATAGAGAGCTTCAAGGATCTCTATGGGAAGGATGAATATTTCTCAGAGGCCTACAAGGTATGTTCTAACTTTGAGAATCATTTTCATAGCCAATACTCAGAGTATACTTTGCAAAGTGGATTGTTGTTGAAAGGGAATCAGTTATGTGTTCCAAGAGGGTCAATGAGAGAAAACCTCATTCAGAAAAAGCATAATGGTAGTCTTAGTGGACATTTTGGCATCAATAAGATATTAGAACTAGTGCAAAGGTTCTACTATTGGCCTAAGTTGTCAAGAGATGTTAGGAGATATGTGGAGCAATGTGTTGTGTGTATGAAATCCAAGGGAGGATCTAGTAATGCAGGTCTATATCAACCCCTACCCATTCCTAACAAACCATAGGAGTGTGTAAGCATGGATTTTGTGGTAGGACTCCCTAAGACCAAGACTGGCTTTGATAGTGTATATGTAGTGGTGGATAGATTTAGCAAGATGAATCACGTTATTCCTTGTAAAACCACTCATGATACTAGCTATATAGCTCACCTTTTCTTCAAGGAAATTGTAAGGATCCATGGATTGCCTTTAAGAATTGTTTCAGACAGGGATGTTAAATTCATGAGTCACTTTTGGAAGACTCTATGGAGAAGATTAGGTACCAACCCATCTTTTGGATCAGCTTACCATCTTCAGACCAATGGTCCAACAGAGGTGGTTAATAGGGTGCTAGGTAACCTTCTAAGGTGCCTAACTAAAGAATATGGATAGACTTGGGATATGGTAATCTCACAGGTTGAGTATGCATACAATGATAGTGTAAACCGGACCATAGGGAAGAGTCCTTTTGAGATTGTGTATGGAATGCACCCAAGAGGTATATGTGAGCTCAGGGATCTACGAGCTATGGTGAATAGGATTGGACATGCATAAGACTTCACTCAAACCATGAAAGAGATTCAGGAGCAAGTAAAGAGGACAGTCACCGAGGCTACACAAAAACTGAAAGACAAGGTAGATATATCAAGAAAGGATTTGCAATTTGCAGTAGGAGATTATCTCATGGTTCACCTTAAAAAATCAAGGATGGAGAAGGGAATTCCAACCAAGTTGAAAATGAAAAGAGTAGGACCATGTAAGATATTAGCCAAGTATGGGAACAATGCATACAAGGTGGAGTTACCTGCAGATTTGGGAATTTCACTAGTCTTCAATGTAGCAGATTTGATCAAGTACAAGGGATCAGTCAATGATATAGCTCAGACCAGTAGGGAGGTCTTCAAGGAAGTCAGCAACATAGCCTTACCTACTAAAGACTAACTACAAGTTGAGAGCATCTTGGAGTCAAGAGTGCAGAAATCTACAAGGAATAAAGTATACATGGAGCACCTCATCAAGTGGCAGGACAAGCCATAATATGAGGCCACATGGGTGGATTAAGCTCAGTGCAAGAAGAAGGGTATAGAATTCTTGCTACTCTCTCCTCACATCCCTTAGAGTTTGTGTAGAGGGGGAGAATGGTGCAGGAGCACCTAGGAAACACCTAGGAAGCACTAGGCAATAGGAAGAAGTCTAGGATGCATTTTGTTTTATTGTATTTCCATAAAGGTCATGTTGACCATTGAGTTTGAGTTAGAGGTTGAATAACATGTCTTGACCAGGAGTGATCAAGAGAGGTCAGTAGTTTAAGGGAAACTTACTTTTCTTAGTTCTCTAGAAATTAGCAAAAGTGGCAAAATGGGACATTTTGCACTTTTTCCACATGACAAATGTAATGTCCAACCAAGGGGGGGTCTAAATACCTTCATTAACCTCTATAAGGTGTGCCTCAACCTATAGATTGGTTGGAAGGCATTGGAATTTTTTGCACTAATTCAATTTGATGAATCTAAGTGAGGACAGTGAGAAGATTGAGTAATTTTTTGTGTTTTGTTTTGAACTTGTGTGTTGCAGGAGTAATCATGGCATTGTGAATACTCTATAACGTAGTGCATTTGTCTTCCAAGATTTTTGTGGAATAGTAGGTAGCTAGTGTGTGTGTTTCAAACTTTCTTTGTAGCCAGTTTGGTTCTTTAAAGTTACTATTCTAACTGTTAGACTGTGGAAGAATGGAGATTTAATCCTCTTTCCCACTTTACCTAGTGTACGGAATTTTGGGGATTGAGGCTAGACTCCATGGTTGTAAATATTTTAGGAGTAGGAGAGGTTAGGATTCAGGAAAGCACTGTGGAAGACTTCTCCTAGGCGAGCTTGACAGTGCCCGACTAGGAAAATCAAGAACTGCAAAGCACTTGGCTTGTAGGGGTGACCTTTCCTTGATAAACCACGTGGTAGAAAGGTAAATGGAAGCCTTGCAGAGGCTTGGTAACAAAGAGGAGGCTTCACCAGTCTGTTTGAGTGGAGAACTAATTAACAGTTTGTTGTGTGGTCAGGAAAACCTAAAGAAGAGGCCTATTTTGCAAAATTGAAGGTATGACCTGTGTACGGACAGTTAAGGGTTAAGACCTTTAAAATCTTGAAGTGGTAGGCATCAGGACTAAGAATCCATAGAAATGATTTGGGGTTCTTTTGAAAATTTAGGAGGATTACCTCATTTCCTTGGAGTAAAGGACCTATGTGGGAAGCCTAGAACAAGGGAAACCAAAACCCTAGATGAGGGTTTGGTGAAAGTGATGGAAGAATGGAGGTTGGTGAACTTACAAGAACCCTAGGAGGATGGTGTGATGGAAGTAGAAATAGCTCTACATCCCTGGAAAGAACAAATTGGGAGATGGGAGTAATTAGCCTTTAGGGAAGATTAAGGGCTAAGGGAGAGTTAGTGGCAAGGCACCAAGATTGGCTTGGTAGATTGAGAGTGAGATGATAGTGGGATTGGCCAGAAGAACCAGGGGTACCTATACATGAGATATGACCTAAAGGTTAAGGTGGGAGAGTCACCTAGGATTTCTTGAGAACAAGGACCTAGAGCATGGAACAATGATTGTTCCAACCAACCCTACCCTATCAGATCAACTTCGTATCGCCTTTCCTTTTTATCCTTTCTTTGAGGTGAACATCATAACTACAAAGCAACATTTAATTTCAATCTCTCAAAATATATATCAGTGGTTAGATTTCTATGGAGCGGGTAGAAAGATAGTGGGAAAATGACTTACAACAATTGTAGGGGGGACAACATAGTGTATATTTCAAAACACACCACTTGTTAAACTATCCAATATGCCAACCAGTAGAGGTGCATGGAATTTTTTCACCATTATGTACATGTTCAGTGAGCAAACCAAGTCCACTATTGCCAACCCCTATGCTCAAGAAAATCCACCATTATTTTGAAGGGGCCTAAGCAAGGCCTCACAAATTTCTTATAGTCTTATAATGTACTAAGCAAAATAGGCAATGTACAAAACACTATATATTTGTTAAAGAAATATATAGGAAGACCAAAATAGTAAAATGCTTAAAAGAGAATTATATAGATCAAAATTATACATATACATATATATACATATACATACACATACATACACATACACATACACATACACATACATATACATATATATACATATAGATATACATATGTATATATATATATATATATATATATATATATATATATATATAGAGTGTGCAAGATCATCATGGAAAAAATAGGCCCTTAAGTGGCAATAAAATTCAAAAAATCAGAGTTCGGCAACTTGACGTATAAAATTGAATAAGTTATCTATATTATTTAAAAAATATGTAAGAATAGAATATGTAGAAAATTTAATTTAGTTTCTAAACTACTAGGTTTATTTTAAAAAAATAAAAATCTATTTGGTGAAAATTTGAAATTTCAATACAGTAGTACTTAAATTTTATGGAAAAAATAAGAAGTAGGTGTTTGTCTGACCACCCTAACTGCAATAAAATGATAATTATTTTTTATAATATTTTATATATGAGTATGGGACTCATGTTTCGATGTGATGCATATTTTTTTGTAATTTTATTCTGAGTTTAAATAATTTATTATGAGTTTTTTATTAAATTAAAAAAATATAAAAATTCGTATGTCTAACCACCTTAATTTGGTCACAACTTCATGAAATTCATTTTTTTTTTAAATCCTAATGTGAAGCATAGAATGTGATGCATGTTTCATATTCAAAAAATGTGATACCATTTGAAAGGTATAGATATTTTTCAATCAGCCTATCAATAAGGAATTTAGTCATAATTTAAATAGAAAATGAATAATAATAATTTTTTAATTTCAAAGTAAAGAATATTTATATTGGTGGAAAGATGAGAATCTCCTTTAAAAACCATTTTTGTTTCATCAATTTTGGGGAAAAAAAATTCCTCAACCACATGGGCCATCATATCGCTTAGATATCGCCACTTGTTGTCCCATCATGATCCTGCACATACCCATACCCATATACATATATACATATACATATACATATATATATACATATACATACACATACACATATACATATATGTATACAAACATACACATGTTCATATACATATACATAGACATATACTTTTCACCCTTTGTTTATTGTTTGTAGTTATCTTTGTGCATCATTGGTGTTATAGTCATTACCATATGAACAATTCCATTTAAATATTCTTTATTTTATCAAAAAAATATGGCTAGCCTTAGTAATGTTTTTCACCTTTTCTATTCTCGATGTACTTGGCACTAAATATTATAGACAAATAGGGAAGATATTCCAGGGTTTTTTAATGACGACATGGATCTTACCTTTTCAACAAAGGATGTTCCTAAATGTTGCTCATTGGTGAATAAGGATTGCAAAATAATTATTACTTTATAAATGATAAGGGAATTGTTACATAGAAAATGTCTTTTTCGTAGCTCTTTTACAATTTTCCTATTTGTCTATTATATGTAGTGCCAAATAATGTAGCTTGAATTTTGAATTGAAAAATGAACTATTATATAGATTGCTTCAATTATGATATAATTTTACCTTTGTCTTAATTCAATATTTATTACAGCTAGATGGACATCTATATTTGACCTCTTTCTTTTGGCTAATTAATCAATTGGTAGATTACTATTTAACTATTTTAAGATACACATGCATAGATATACATCGCAGACTTGAAGTTATGGATAAAATAATATTTATTGAAAATATGGAAGACTAAATGATTGTCCTCGCTTAAAGAGTTATTAGTCATATCTTTAATTAATAATATTGAATTAAAAACTATTCTTTAAAAAACACAAGTCCATAATTTTAGGTATGGCATATTGATCTCAATGCTTATGTGGGAGTAGATAATTTATTACTTTGATGTTATTTCAATATTAGTTATGATGGTGAAAGTAATTACACAAAAAACATATAAAAATATATATATATGTATCTATGTGGATATAAATGTATATGTATGGATGATCACAAGAGGAATAACATGGTTTCAATATTCCAATATATAAAAGTATATATACAAGTATTGTACTGATTTGTTCGTTAACCATTTTTGGTATTTGACTATTGTTATATGTTTTCCATTAAAGACAATACTACTATTTAATGATTATAAATGGAAGAAAGGAATTTAGAGTATGCATACAAGAAGTAAAAATTCCACCATATTCGAGGAATGAGTAATCATAGTGACAATGCAGAGTAAAAACAATCTGGGTATCATGCTAGAATCAAAAGGATGGTAGGTCAATGAATGTGCAAATATATATATGCAAACAGAGGAATAAATTATGTTCATATTTGCAAAATAGAAGTCTAGATAACATGGTTTCAACATTCCAATATATAAAAATATATATACAAGTACTGTACAAATTTCTCCATTAACCATTTTTAGTATTTGACTATTGTTATATGTTTTCCATTAAAGGAAATACTACTTATTCAATGATTATAAATGAAAGAGGAATTTAGAGTACGCATACAAGAAGTAAAAATTCCACCATATACCAGGAATCAAGAATCATAGTGACAATGCAAAGAAAAAACAATGTGGGCAGCATGCTAAAATCAAAAGGATGGAAGGTCAATGAATGTGTAAATATATATATGCAAACATATGAATAAATTATGTTCATATTTGTAATAAAAAAGTCTTAGCATCCCATAGTAAGCATTAAAAACACAAGAGTGTGAGGAAATATAGAAAGCGTGAAACAAAAGTCAAATTGAAGGCTCGCTAGTGGAGCCTTTTTTTGGAGTAGGGCTAGATATATTTACTATGTCTTGAAGCAACAATTTACACTCTACTTCAAAATCAAGTTTTGGTGGTTTCACTATCATTGTCTTAATACGGTCCTTAGAATTGCAAGTCTCTATATTCTAATGAACACAGTAAAGATGGAGGGTTTACAAACAAGGCCTTTAACAATGGGATCTTTTGTAGACTCAATGTTGTTTTGCAACATGTAGAGATATTTTGCTGGAATTTGTAGTAAACTAGTGGAAGCTTCATCAAAAGAAATAGACCAAAGGCTAGCTGAATGGTCTTACAACTTTAACCACAGAAGATATCAATAATTGAATTCCTCGATTTTCATATGGCAATGATCACAAACCAAACATTAGCATGAGGCCGTGTGTATTTTCTTTTTCATTTTTTCCTATTAACCAACAAATGAAAAGAAGGATAACAAAAATACTTTTTTTTTGCAATTTGAATGCTTTCTTTAAAAATGGCTTCAATAGTTTCTAGCAAGCCTAGGCATTTATTCACGATAAACGCAATAGTAACTCTAGCATTTGAAGGATGCAGCCTAAAAGGTGCAAAAGAAGATGAAACCATTTGTTCTACTTTGATTGGGCCCTTAGATGTAAGACTATTTGCCTCGGGAATAAAAGGGTTAATGTCAAGGACTATTGTTGTTGATGTGTTGATAACTTTACCATCAAAGTAGCCTATACGGCCACCCTACACAACATTTATGACTATATCACCAGAAAGGTACATCCACTCCAAGGTATCACCTTTTTCTTGCCATCTTGGGCCCCAAAAATTATCTTCAATGAAAGACACAAAGATATCATATAACTTAATAGTTCCCTTGATTGTTTTGGATCCATTTTTCCTATGAAAAGTTCATATGTAGACAACATGTACTACAATTCCAATAATATCAAGTAAGCTATTATCACTATAATTGCTTATGTCACTAATAGGCACAAATGCAAAGGCTTTTTTCGGCACAAAAATATGATCTACATACCATTGCATTGTTGATTTTTCATCCAAAATAAATTCAAGGTTACTATTTAATTTATTTAATTTTTTGTTTGCTTCCTTGACTAATCCTCTTGATATTAAATAATTTGTACCCACCTCAACTCAACTGTAATGCATCTCAACAATATCATCAAAACAAGTAACATCTATTTTTGTCCCCTCCACATTTATAATGTCAAAACTAAAAAATTTCTCTTCACCCCTTTGTTTATGGAAATGGTACATATCTCTAATATGTGTTACATAGCTTTTCACTGTCCAAACATTTTGATAAATGTTCAAATCTTTAACAGGGCTAACATTTGGAGGGTTTTTTTTTAGGGGACTATTGCAAACCGAATCTAGAGGCCCATTTTGAAGGAGAAGGCCAATCTAGCCCCAACATTTTCTATTCTTGTTGCTTGAATAGATACCTAGGGGTGATAATGATTTCACAATCATACTTAATCACAACTAAGCTGAATATTATTAACACCCTGGAGAAGAAGGAAAACAATTTATTCGACACATTATATTAGGCACATACAAACCAAGAAGATAATTTTTAAAAATAAGTAACAAACAACGCAACCCACCTTGGATCTTGGACATTCCTACAGACGTAGTCTTTTAAACATACAAGGAATCCTATTTTCAAGGAACCTAAAAAAAAAAAATCATTGCATATGGTGTCCACCACACAAAACAACCTTCTTTCGCTCAACCTGCCCTTCATCACCACCAATTTTTTTGGATGACAAAATTTGAAGGACCAAAGAGGTAACTACATCTCTAGGATTGATTGAATAAATTGCAAATGAAGTCAAAGTTGGTTGTCTTTTTGTAGCCTACAAAGACAAGTGCAGTCAAGGAAAATGCACATCATCACACCCATGGATAAAACAAGGAAAATAAAGGTTGCAAAGAGATATTTTTATATGTTCTAAAATATCAATGCATATGTACTTCCACATCTATATACTTTACTATGACCAGCCATTTTTGTATACACCTAAAGGCTAATAAAATAGGAAACATAAATAGAAAAGTGTATACATGTAGTGTATCATTTTGTATTTTGAGAATCCTAAAAGAAAAGAAACTTAAAGGAGATGTTAAAGTTTATTACAAGAGAGAAAGGAAACAACAACAACAAATTTCCAACAGGTATAAGGAAAAGGAAGTACAAAATTACAAAATCAGGATTAGGAGGCTGGTGGATGGCACCCTCAGAGTTGGGATTCATAGAAGGATCTGTGGGAGGTGTCACCAAATGAATCACCAAATCAATTTTGGAGGCTCTAGAGACCCATCCACAAAGCTCGATCCTATAGACATAGTTCTATAACATTTTAGAGGGAGGAAAGGTTGTAGCTATAGTTGGCTAATTAGTACCTCTATTTCATAATAAAAATAAAGAATTAATCTATTCCAACATGCAATGGAAACTAGTAAACAAGTTAGAAATATTGATAATCTACCAACCATTTTACTGTTTTCCACAACAACACCTATGCAAGACGACTTATAGATTCTACATGACAATAATTTTCATATAAACAATAAATAAAATAATTATAGAAAACATCCATGTAAAACAACACATATATTATGAAGAACAATAGATGTAAGACCCTTGAATCTACTATAAAACCAACCACAGAGCCAAGTATAGGGTACTGGAACTCATTGGATTTACAAGTACTATTCAATGTGGGTTTGGTGGAAAACAATCTAGCTAGAATTTAAAATTGAAAATCCAACTCTTACACATAATGCTTGTGTTTTTTGAATATGTTTAGTGCAGATATTCGATCATCTATGATCTATGTATCATTCTTAAGTATTTTTCTAATACTTGTTTCTATTGCCTTCATCTCTTTTGATGCAAGCAATAGCATATACAACAACAAGAATTAAAATTATTAAGTACATATATGCGTTGAATTTTTCCTTCTCCTATGCATTTAAAAAAACACATATAACCAAATATATGTATCCATATATACTTCGGGTCGAGTGGTTTCTAGGGGTTGTTTATAACAACATGTAGTTTGCTAATTACATGGATTGGTGGTGGTGGAGTTGTTTGCATCAATACATAGAATAAAAATGGCAGTGTTTTCTCACATGAGGGTTAATGCATCCTGGCGTTGTTGCACCATAGCACTAGAGGAAGTCAATGTAATATTCAATGTTACTGAATTAGAAAGTATACTCCAAAATATGCTAGAAATTATAGGGATTAAGTTGCATTGTTGAAAGAGGCATTGTGGTCCTTTGGTATTTTCTACTATTTCTAAATGAAAGTCTCCATAAATATGAATAAAGATACCATACGCATATGTTTTGATATACATGGGAATATATAAATTACTGTTGAATTGTCAAACAAGCCACAATGGTCTAGGTCTATATACATGGATATATATATATTCCTATATGTATATTTTAAAATATAAATAAAGGAATTGAATAGATATATATGTGTATATATGTCTATGTAAAAGTTACAACTAGCCCAAAGGTACAGATAAACACCATGATTGCAGTTTATAGCAGTCTACAAAATTTCACAATTTACAAAAGTTGAACCAGGGTCATAAACACTTTATTTTGAAGAACACTTTTTAATCACAAACTTCAAAAAGTTGAGTAAAAAATAACATCCTGAAAAATATTGATACAAGACATATAACATGTTCCATTGAAACAAAACAACCATGCAAAAATTTCAAAATTTTAGAAATTGAAAACAATCCTTGTTACAAGAACAATAGAATAATCTGTTATAGATGAGGGGAAAAGAATATCATGAAACACATTGATAGAAGACAACCAATCTATATAACATTTTCCTTTTGAATTCTAAATTCATAATTTATTTACAATTGTTCTTGGCAACTTAGCAACATTTAGGAACATCCTTTGATGGAGAGGTAAGCTCCACATTGTCATTACAAACCCCAGGAAAGTCTTCTCTATTTCTCTATAATATTTACTACCAAGCAATGCAGCTCAAATTGCTAATTAATGTTGTGTCCTCAAAGTGATTTTGTACAGATTATTGGTACCCATTGCATTTACAAGTTCTATTTAATGTGGGTTTTCTAGCAAAGAATGTAGCTCAAATTTTCAATTGACAAGCCAACTCTTACATAGACTTCTTTACTTGTATGAACAAGAAGATAATAGTTGTTGGAAAAGCCAAATTTCAAATATGGAGTATAGAAAAGGGAAAACTACAATAATGATTAGCTTGCTATTAGGAATTGAGAAAAAAAATATCATGAAGAGTACTTTGTTATCACGAACTTGGAACAATTGAGTAAAAAATAACATTATGAAATATATTGATAGAACACATATAACATGTTCCATCCAAAAACAATGACCATGAAATAAATTCTAGAATTTTAAAAATTGAAAACAAACCATGTTTCAAGAACAATAGAATAATTTGTCACAAGCAGCTTCAAACTCATGAGTTCAAAACAATATCATGAAACATATTGATACTGAAATAGGTGAGGGAAAAAAAAACTCATGAAATATATTGATACAAGACAACCAATCTATGTTACAGTTGTGTTCTCAATTCTCAATTCATAATTTTTACAACTTATTTTTAATGTGGGTTGATTACCAAAGAATGCAGCTCAAATGTTCAATTCACAAGCCAACTCCAACATACACTACTTGACTTGTATTAATATGTTTGATGTGGGCTCTCAAATATCTATCACTAACCTCTAATTCCTATGCAAAATATGATAATAAATAGTCCGCGTGAAGCACTGATAGAAGAGTACCATGAAGAACAACTTGTTATCGAGTACTTGGCAGAGAGGTGGAGGCAACAATTTTTACAATAGTTTGCTATCAAGACAACACCACAATGGCTCTTTCAAAAATGCAACCTAATCAATATATTTTCTCACACATCTCATAGTATACACATATGTATAAATAGGTATACATATATACATATACATATATACAAATATATACAAATATATATATATTTATACATACATATATTTTGGATTTGAGACCATTTGTTCATGCTAAATATTAAAGTTAGACAAACAATTTCTAAAAGAGCTATTAGGAAAGTACTGAAGAACCACAAGAAAATTACTTGAAAGAGAGGTGAAGGAAACATTTTTTACAATACTCTGCTATTAAACCAAGAGCACAATGAATCTTTTGACAATGTAACCCAATCAATCTATCAAAATGCATTAACACTCATGTGAGCAAACACATACCATTCAGCTTTTGTGTATTGAGGAAACCAACCCCACCACCACTAACCCACATTATTACGAATATCCACAATGCCACATAGAACTCGGGCAAGTCCTCACTGGCCGATAATCCCCAGACATTAGAAAATCCATTTCACACCTAGGCTGATGAAAATCCAAGCAGCCAAATAAATATATATATATGTATATATACATACATACATATATACACATATATATACATATATATATATACATATATATATATACATACATATATACATATATATAACTGTTACATAGATTGCTTGAAGCTGCTTATAATAAAGTGTAAATTGTTGTGGTTATTTTTTTTATATCATGGAACATGCTATATGTCTTATATCAGTATGTTTCGCGATATTCATCCTTTCACATCGATATGAATTTTTCCATAACAAACTATTCTTCATGTTATTCTTTTTCCCAGTTCTTGATAACAAACTCTAGATCTCCCTACTCTACTAAACAACCCTCAAGCACTGGCCCCGTAGGTGTGTTTTTTGTGTCTATATGTATATGTATATATATCAACCAATACCATAATAGTTTGCTAGAAAACCATCAAAATAGACAACTTTTACAATAGTTTGCTATCAAACCAACACCAGAATCGATGTTTCCACAATACAACTTAATCAAAGTATACTTTTTTACACTCCAACACTCAATATTGCATTTACTTTGTCTGCCCGTATTTACTTCTTCCACCCCCACCATACAACAATGACAAAATGCATTAAAACTCCCACAATAAAACACATACAATTCAACTTCCGCATATCGAGGACACCAGCTCCACCACCATCAACCCATGTAATTATGAAGCTCCACGTCACCACAAAGAATCCCGTTCAAGTCCCTGTTGGCCGAAAAATACTAGGCACCGAAAAATCCAATTCATGGCTGGTCTAAAAAAATTACTGACATAAAATTCAAACAAACAACACACCTACAGGGCTAGTGCCTAAGGGATTTGTAGTAGAGTGGGGAGAGCTAGAGTCTATTATCAAGAACTGGAAAAAAAATAACATGAAGAACATATACATATACTTATATACACAACCAACACACCTATGGGGTTGGTGCCTAATGGTTGTTTAGTATAGTGGGGAGAGCTAGAGTCTGATATCAAGAACTAGGGAAAAGAATAACATGAAGAACAATTTGTTATGGCGAACTTCAAAAAGATGCACAAGTATGAATATCATGAAACATACTGATATAAGACATATAACATGTTCCATACAAACAAAATAAACACAACAATTAACACTTTATTATAAGCAGCTTCAACTTTATTATAAGAAGCTTCAACCAATCTATGTAATAGTTGTAAAAGGTATTAGAATAATACTTAAGAATCAGACGTATGTGGTTCTTCAGTATTTTTGTAACAACTCTTTTTCAATTTCCCTATTTCTCTATGATATTTAGTGTCAAATAATGGAGCTTAAATTTATAATATATGCATATATATGCATATATATGTATATATATATATATATCATTTATGCAAAACACCCATGTAAATCGAGATACAGATTTCAGAGAACAATAGTTTTAAAACCTTGAAATTTTCCGCACCAGCAACTAAATGCAATATTCAATGTTGCAATGTGGGAAAGTATAGTCCACAATATGTAATAAAAAATATATAGATTCAATTATACTATCAAGAGATCTATTGTGGAATTATGAATATTGTACACACATTGAACAATTAAATGTTGTGTTCTAAACATCTCAATGTTATCCATTGAGCTTATATGTTTCAAGGACACCAACTCCACCACCACCAACCCATGTAATTACCAAGCTCCACATCACCACCCCAAAACCCAGTCAAGGAACCACCAGTTGGGACATCTCCGACAAAGGAAAATCCAATTAATAGCTGGGCTTGTAGAGATCCAAGTGGAAAATTCAAACAAGTATCTTATTGGTCAAGAAATTTCTTGTGCTACCTATGATTCTTAAGTGTTTTTCTAATAATTTTCTTACAATTTTCCTATTTTGTCTATAATATTTCATGGGGAATAATGTAGCTTGAATTTTTAATTGAAAAGCCAACTAATACATAGAACTTGTTGTTACACCTTGTCGAGATAGCCATAGAATTATTGGTAACCAACAATATGTTGCAAGATTAAATCTATACTGATGATATCGGGATCCACCCCAGGCATGTCAGCATATGAACATGCAAAGTTTATCTGTCTCTTTTTGAAGAAGTCCTTAAACTCGGGTTTTTCTGTCTTTGTTAAAGAAGCTGCAAAATATACCATCGAAGGATTCTCTTTTGTACCTATGTTGACTTCAACAGACTCTTCTACTAGCATCGGTGACTTTTCCTGTTCAATGGGGAGAATATTTAAACCTCTATCCTTGGGTGCCTCAGAGAGGTTTCCACCCTCAGATGCGTCATTTATTTTGATTGTTTCTTCATCCAAAGGCGAATTTTGGTTTTCACCTAGGGACTTGTCATTTTTCTCATTTTTCTCATTTTTATTTTTATCTTCATTTTTGTGACTACAGGTGTAAATACACTCCCCAAAATATGCTTTGTCATCCAAGTCTTTGGTAAAACTAGCTTTATGATCCCCTCTTGGTATGCCTTCTTGAAGTCCCATGAACTCAACAATTGCTTCGTCATTCTCGAATGTATCTATGATGGGTGTACCTTGTTGATCCCAATCGATAAGTTCAGAATATATGAAAGGCATGTCATCATCGGATTTTTTAAAGGTAGCAGCTGACAAGGTGAATATAGAGTGGTTGACATGATCAAATTTTTTTTGGACTAACTCCTTCTTGTTCTTCTTCCTATGGGTAGGAAAACTCTGTTGTGGGACTATTGTAAGGGCTGGGTCATCAAAAGATGGTTCAACAGGTGCCCAAGATGCGCGATCAAGGGTTTTCGAATAATAATGTTCATGCCATTCTTCTTTAGACAAGTGCTTCCTATGATAGGGACTAGATGGTTTTGGTGCAGGTGCTACCTTTAGGTCCAATTCTCTAAAGAGATCATCTATGTTCATGGTACTGGTAGAGGAGAAAGAATCCCATTCATAATTGCTTGAGTCAGGAGATTCATCGTAAACTGGGGGAATTGATTCGTGAGACTCATTGTAGAATAGGTGAAGTGGTTTGTGACATGTCTCGATGCCTACATAAGCACACTATTCCTCTTGAAATGGTGATGAAGTACTAGGAAACCCTAGCCCTAGGTATTTCGGTCATGGTGAGACAATGATCGGTTCCGTCTTTCCATTTTGATGTAGTCCTAACCCATTGTTCCCATCATAGCCTTCATTTTGTATTATCTTAAAGCCTTTTCCATATTGGTCCTTAGCTATTTGAATAGATAGTGAGGGGTATTCATTTTCTTCTCGATACAACCAAGAGTTAATATCACCTTGATCCACAATTTCTTCACTTAACTCTCCCCATTTGGTCAATGTCATTGTAGGGGGAACATAGAATGTGACTACTGACTGTCTTCTATATGCCATAGGTAAGCCATATGCCTTAGGTGGAACCAATTGACTGAAACAGTATGACACCTTTATGAAATACTCTCCACAACCCTTGTCTTGGATATCGACCTTAAGCGTGGATGATGGTGGTTTGAATGAAATGGACTTAGTAAGACGTGATGGGTCAATGTAGAGGGATAAAGTGGATGATGAAGCTTCTTGGTTAACTGGTACCTATCGTTTTGGAATTTCCCTTAGGATTGTACAATATTGAAAAGGATCTAGATCACCATCAATCATGATCTCAGTGCCATTAAATGGGAATTTAAGACATTGGTGATATGTTGAAGGTTCATATTTCATTGCATGTATCCAAGGTCTACCTAATAACAAGTTGTACAGAAGGGTGAGATCCAAGACTTGGAAGCTGGTGTTCATAATTTTTTTTCCAATTCTGATAGGGAGTGTGACAACTCCTTTGCTTGATCTTTCCTCATCATCATAAGCCTTGATGACTATACTCTTAGAGGTTTCTACGCAGTCTTTTGAGAATCCTAATGCCTTAACCAATTTTAGGGTACACAAGTTCAAACTTGCTCCTCCATCTACCAAGACTCGTCTGAATTTGGTTTGATGGACTAGGACATCAAGATGTAAAGGGTCATTATGGTCAGAATTTTCAGTGACTAATCCTGTTGGGAAAATGTGGCATGATGTGAGTTGGTTAAATATCCCACCATTTCTTTGAAACGATTGACATCCAAGTCTATAGGAACAGTCATGTTCTACAAAGCTTTGTCAAGAATGGCTTGATGCTCAGGTTACAAAGTCAATAGTTAGAAAATGGATATTTGTGCGGGGGTTTTGTTCAATTGATCAAGGAGGTTGTACTTAAACTTGGAAGTTTGCGTAGGTGGCTCAGAAGAAGGACTTGGAATAGTAATCTTTGTTCTACATGTGTTTACATTACATTCTGGATGCTTCTCAATGATGATGGTGTTGACATTTTCATTTGTAGCTCGGAGGTGATTTATGATCGATCCTTTACCATAGTCATACTTGGTATTGGTATGATTGGCTAATGGATTATTCTTGGTTCCCGATTTGGAGGCTTTTCCTTTCATGTGGTCATGTAATGGGTCTGTGAAGACCTTATGATCACTATTCTTGGTATTTTTTTGCCCATTGACCTCTATGGTTCCATTTTCAACAAAGTCTTGTATAATATTTTCTAACTGTCGACATTGTTGTAGGTTATGTCCTTTTGTGTGATGATAATCACAATAGGCATGGTCATCCCACCATGAAGGTTTAAACTATCCAGGATCATATTAATGTGGTTCCAAAGGTTTAATGAGATTACATGTTTAATCAACTCTTTGAAAATTGTCTCGATTGGTTGTCCTAAAGGGGTAAATTCACGTGTAGGAAATTTCCTTTGTGGTCTTTGTTGTTGTGAATTTTAGACATAATTGGATGTTTGATCTGGACTATTCATCATGTCTACATTTTGGTTGTATCCTCTAAGTGTGACAACTAGTCCCGTACGCATGTGTTTAGCATAAACAATGCCATCATTTGTAACATTTTTGTTTCTAGACCAGAATTTGTTTCTATCATTTTGTATGTTTTGATGTTGGACATGTGGGTTCCTGCCTAGTACTTTTATTTATCCTTTGTCAATAAGGCATTTTTCAAGGATGATGCCCTTTTGTACCAAGTCTAGGAATTAAGTACAACAATGCACCCTTAAGTCACTTCGTAGTTTTGGATTGATGTTCTCAAGGAATATCATGACCTTCTATTTTTCTGGTATTTCAACTGGACATTTGCTAGTTAGACTTCTCCATCTCTAGAAGAAAGTGGTGAAAGTTTCACCATCTTCTTGTGTTGTGTGGCACAAGGTTGCTATTATTACTTCATTTTTCAATGTTAAAGGTAAAATGTTCAACAAACTTCTCAGCTAATTCACCCCAAGATCGTATACCATATGGTAATTTAGAAAACCATTCTAGTCCTATCTCGATAAGGGTTCACAGAAATAGTCTCATCAAGTATGTGGGGTCATATGATATGTCCATGCATGTTGTTCAGAATTCTCTAATGTGTTCCAAAGGATTCTTCCTCCCATTATATGTAGGAAATTTCAATATAATGTATCCATGGGGAAATGGTGTCATATAAAGCACTTTGTTGAATGGACATGGACATAGATCTTGTGCTGAGATAATTCGTTTGCCTGACATAGAAATGTTGTCAATCTGTTGTTGAAGAGTTTTCATTTGGTTTTGGAGGACATCTACTAATAAGTATGCCATCTATGTGAAGAGTTCCATATCAAACATCATTTTTCGACCCCATATTACCCACAAGGTAATGGCCAAGCCAAGGCATCTAATAAAACCATTATTAGAATCCTGAAGAAGATTGTTAATGACGTTGGTCATGACTAGCACCTACAGCTAAATCCTACCTTATGGGCTTATCGCACAAGCATCTGTACTCCCACTGGCACCACTCCATACTCCCTAGTATTTGGATTTGAAGCTATCTTACCTATTGAGGTTGAAATTCCTTCTCTGAGGGTATCCTTGAAAGGTCACATTGATGATGAAGAATAATGTGTATCCAGATTACAAGAGCTATAATTATTGGATGAATGAAGACAAAAATAACTAGACCATTTGCAAGCATATCAGAATCATCTTCATCAAAACTATAATAGGAAAGTTCTAAATAGACACTTTGACATCTTTGAGGGAATATTCTCCCAATTTGAATTTTCCCTCCCACATGACTTGTCCATCCAAAAAAGCATCTAAGAGCTCTTACATGTAGCTTACATGTTTCTTACACAAGTCAAACTTGAAATTTAATTCATCTTTCATCCCCCCTAAAAATGTCACTTCATCAAATTCAAAAATTCAAACTTGGACATTGATCAAAATGTGTCCAACCTCTCTCCATTGGACTGCTGACAAGTGGCACAATTCCATTGGAGTATCTTTTATCACACATTTCTCCTATCTTGAATTCTTCTATCATTCTATTCTATAAATAGAGACCCTCTCTATTGATTGAATCCTACAACACTACAACACAACTTGATGCACAATCTTGGAATTTGCATTATCATCACTTGCATCTTGGTATTCTTGCTTATCAGGGGGTGGGAAAGGGAATCCTTTCCACATCACAAGTGGAAGCACTCCCACCATGGGATAGTTTTGAACATACTTCACATTATTTCAATTAGTCTCTTTGGTATTTTAGTGTTTTGTTTGCATTATTTAAGTATGATTCAATATTTCATAGAGATGCTAGTTTTACTTGCTTTAAGCGGACTATTAATACTAATGTTGTTCATTGTTTGAAGTTTGATGAAATTAGTGTCTACACATATAAATATATAATATTTTCACAATTTTAACTAACAAGCAATCATTGTACTTCAAGAGTAGTTAAGAGAAAAAAATTGGAATTATTTCAACATTTTTTCATCTAAGCATCATGTCAACTTTTGTGTGAGTTGTGTCCATGTTTTGTATGTGTAGACACTGAAAATTGGTCTAGGCCTGCGAACACCACTTTCAACATAATTTTATATTATCCATGGTCATGATTAAATAATGTTAATTATTTAATTACCCTTTCTAACACATATTTCCTCTATTAATTAAAAAACTTGTTATTTAATTACCCCCTTTGTCATACTTTATCTATAATTAAATATTTATTATTTAATTTATTCAATTCCACCTTTACAATAGTCAAATTAAATAAATTATATTTATTTATTTAATTAAATCTCTCACTTTCGAATGTTGAATTAAATTAACATTTAATTCATATTTAATTATTTATGTCACATTATTCTATCAATTAATTGACTAATCATTCACTCACCTTCTGACTCAAGATCTATTTTTAGTTCTCCAGTTATCTTTGGATTCAACATTTGATTGTCTCTGTGAGAGGACTCTCTGTCACATCTAGTTAGTTAACTAGTTCTAACTCATATGCATGATGTGTTTATTAATTAAATATCCTTATTTAATTAATTAACTCATGTTTGCATTCGAATGCATTATTCTTCAACTTCTGACTTTGTCTTTAGCATTCAAAGTCTATTTCTTCTATTTTTGAACACTCTTAACTGAAGATTAAGATCTTGAACTCGTGTTCTAACTCACGTTCTAACTTAATCTTTTTTTCCGACTCATGTTCTAACTCACATTCTATCTGACACATAACTCAGATCACATGGAATTCATCAATCTCATCCGTTGATCTCTCTTTCAATCTGAGTCGATCATTCGAAAACCCAAAATCTATAAAATGGCATGTCATTATCATTATTCGTCCTCCCGAAATCATAAACTTTTGACAAGAAACTTATCTTCAATATTTTTCTTAGACACTCAACAAATTTATGCTTGCATCAATACTAAAAATATTCGGGCAAGAATACTGAAACAACAAAATGGACAAGAGCAATAAAGATAATTCGAAGGAGTGAACACATATTCGGTGAGATTTTTTCAATTCATTTGTTTAGTTATTCATTATGTTTACATATTCGTTCTTTGTTGTTTTTGATTTAGATTATTTATTACTTTAGAATTAATCATTATAATCTTTGCAGCTATTAGAATTTAATCTCCCAAGTACTCACCCCAAGACGACTCAGATCGATAGAATGCTAAATGCCAAGCGACTTCCAGCGGGTATATAAAAGTGGATTCTTGGGGAAATCCCAAGAATCACACTCACTATTCCAACGAGAAGGGAATAAATGGTCTCTCGCCGAAGTTGAATAGTTCCCCACGAATGGAATGCCCTTACTCAACACCTTGTTGTAGATTTTTCAAAATCCCATCTATTTGTTGGTGTAGCAGGTCAGACCTATGAAGCCATCTTACATTGTTATGATTCATGTGTAGAGATGAGATGTATGCCATGGGAGTTTCATGGGTAGAGTAGCTTGGCTGCCCCGTATAAGTGAGTGTTGTGGAGGGGAGCTAGTGGGGTCAAGCTACTAGTCATCTTCCTTGAATATGCATAGCTAGAGAAATCCAAGTAAGAATTCAACAAGTATTGTCCACAAAGCCTAGGTTGTAAATGTTTTTGGTCTTAACTTCCTATCATCATAAATTGAAAATACATTGATTTTTGTGCTTGTTTTTTGTTGTATTCACCAAAACACTTGATCAACAAAATGGAGTCAGTTGGAAAAAAAATCTTCAAAAAAATGCAACTATCATCGTAAGTCACAACTGTCAATTTTAACACCACATCTATCCTGGCGAGTCGCAATTGTTAGGGGAAACACCGCATATGTTTATCAAAAATTCCTCTTTTACACAGTCCAAGATTACGAACCACAACTGTCAAACATTAGGTCACATGTATATATGCAAGCCACATGTGTCAAAGGAAAAACCACATTTGTCTATTAACCAGGTTAGATTCACATAGTTGTTATTCTGAATCGCAACTGTTACTATGAGCCGCATCTGTTAAATGTCAAAACTGCCTGTCAACATTCGAAACCTATTTTTAATCAAATCATCATATGCACATTGGTAAATCACATCTATCAAATTTAAAACTGCATCTGATAGGTGAACCACATTGGACTGTCAACAAAAACTTAGCAAACTGCAAATTGAGTCTAAAACATAACAGTCATTTTCACTTTTGTTTCTTAAGATCAAGCTTGGACAAAAACTAGAAAAAATTTTCTCAAAAACCTTGCATTACTAGGTGTCATATATGTCTTAGTCACAATCAAACGTCTTAATCACAGTCATCCTAAGTTACATGCATATAGATACTTCTTAGGAAATTCCATATCGTAGAATAGGTAACTTTGCTCATCATTGGATATGTTCATGTTTTGATTTGTCACAAGTCATTGAACCTAGTCTCTTTAGTCCTATTTGTGAATCTTTCCATCTCAACAGTCTAGTTTGGGAAATTCATCTTGTAACCATCTTTGTCCTACAATCAGGCTCCTTGGTCAAATTCAAATCCTTGCATGCATTTATTCCATAGGTGGTAGGTTATACCCATTTTAGAATCATTTACCGTCATAGTCTAATTAAAATTTTGCATATTGTCCATCCTACCATACGTCATCTTAGTATACGTCATTTTAGAATTAATTTTTTCACAACATCCTTTATTGTCAAGAGAATCCAAAAAATAGACATAGGACATATCACTTTTTAGACATAGTCTGCATTCCCCCATTTTTGAGCAACTTTTCATCGTCAAAACAAGGTCTCAAAAGAAACAAAAAGAAATGTTGGATCCTCGTGAATTTTTCAATCCTTTCGCAAATCAACCATCAGGGAAAGAAAGAGCACATAGACCTTTGCTTGAAAAAAACGTCACTAGGGACACACATGGATAAATTTACATTGAAGACGTAGACGCAGCAGTACAAGATATTGAATTCGCATCTATTATGGATGAATGTTTGGAAAATGATCCCCAATGATATTTACCAAACTTTCTAGTAGAAGGTGCCAAACTCCCAATAGGATTTGGTCTTTGTACTTTGCAAACACCGCTTATTCAACCAACACAAATTGTGATGTCAAGTGTTTCAATTCCCCAAATCACCGCAGCAATACCAACTGGCATACCAACTCAAACATCGTCAATTGTAAAAACAACCCCTTTCAACATAACACAAGGTTTACAATTACTGCGGGAGCAACTTCATCAAACCCCTTTGGCACCAGCATGAGTGGTAAGAGATCCAAAGTTGGCATGAATATTTCTATACCAAATCAGAACACACAAATTGGAAATATTCCTATACCAAATTAGAATACGTAGACAAGATATATTCCTATACCAAATCAGAACACACAGACAAGAAATATTCCCAATCCAAATCAGAATATTCAAATAGGAAATATCCCCAATCTGAATCAAAACATTCTAACAGGATATATTCCCTCGCCAAATCACAACCTGTCAAAGAACATGACATTTCAAAATATCTACATTGATCCAAACAATGCCAACAACAATTCCTTTACACATGTAGATGTCCTCTAAAACCAAATGCAAACTCTTGAACAATAGATGGATAACATGTCTATGTTAGGTAAATGAACTATCTCAGCGCAAGATCTATGTCCATGTCCATTCGACAAAGCGCTTTATATGACACCTTTCCCCCATGCATACATTATGCCGAATTTTCCAAAGTATAATGGGAGGAAGAATCCTTTGGAACACATTCAAGAATTCTCAGTGACATGCATGGAAATATCATATGACCCCACATACCTAATGCGACTATTTCCATGAACCCTCATAGGAATAACATTGGAATGGTTTTCTAAATTACCATATGGCATACGATCTTGGGGTGAATTAGCTGAGAAGTTTGGTGAACACTTTTATTTTAACATAGACAATGAGGTAACAATAGAAACCTTGTGCCACACGACATAAGAAGATGGTGAAACTTTCACCACTTTCTTCTAGAGATGGAGAGGTCTAGCTAGCAAATGTCCAGTAGAAATACCTAATAAATAGATGGTCATGATATTCCTTGAAAATATCAATTCAAAACTGAGAGGTGACTTATAGGTACATTGTTGTACTTCATTCCTAGACTTGGTACAAAAGGGCATCATCCTTGAAAAGGGCCTTATTGACAAAGGAGAAATAAAAGTACCAAGCAAAAACCCAATTGCCCAACATCAAAACGCACCAAATGATAGAAACAAATTTTGGTTTAGAAACAAAAATGTTACAAATGATGACATTGTTGATGCTAAAAACATACATACGGGACAAGTTTTCACACTTAGAGGATACAACCCAAATGCAGACATGATAAATAGTCTAGATCAAACAACCAATTATGTCCAAAATTCACAAAAACAAAGACCACAAACGAGATTTCCTACACGTGAATTTACCCCTTTAGGGCAACCAATCGAGACAATTTTCAAAGAGTTAATTAAACATAATCTTATTAAACCTTTGGAACCATGAGAATATGATCCTGGATAGTTTAAACCTTCGTGGTGGTACAACAATGCCTATTGTGACTATCATCGCACAAAAGGACACAACCTACAACAATGTTGATAGCTAAAGAATACTATACAAGACCTTGTTTAAAATGGAACTATAGAGGTCAGTGCGAAGAAAAATATGAAGAACAGTGATCGTAAGATCTTCATAGACCCATTACATGACCACACAAAAGGAAAAGCCTCCAGTTCGGTAACCAAGAATAATCCATCAACCAATTATACCAATACCAAGTATGACTATGGTAAAGGATTGATCATAAATCACCTCCGAGCAGCAAATGAAAATGTCAATACCATCATCATTAAGAAGCACCCGAAATGTGCTATGAACACATGCAAAACTAGGATAACTATTCTAGGTCCTTCTTCTAAGCCACCTATGTAGACTTCCAAGTTTATATACAATCTCCTTGATCAATTGAGCAAAACCCCCGCATAGATATCCATTTTGGAACTATTGATTTTGTCACTTGAGCATCAAACCATTCTTGACAAAGCTTTGCAGAACACGACTGTTCCTACAAACTTAGATTTCAATAGTTTCAAACAAATGGTGGGATATTTGACCAACTCACATAATGCCACATTTTCCCAACAAGATTACTCAACTGAAAAGTCTGATCATAATGACCCATTACATCTTGAAGTCCTTGTCCATCACACCAAAGTTAGATGAGTCTTGGTAGACGGAGGAGTAGGTTTGAACCTGTGTACCCTAAAATTGGTTAAGGCATTAGGATTCCTAGAAGACTATGTAGACAACTCTAAGAGTATAGTCATCAAGGCTTACGATGATGAGGAAAGATCATCCAAAGGAGTTTTCACACTCCCTATTAGAATTGGCCCAACAATTATGAACACCTGCTTCCAAGTCTTGGATCTCACCCTTCCGTACAACTTGTTGTTAGGTAGACCTTGGATACACACAATGAAAGTCGTACCTTCAACATATCACCATTGTCTTAAATTCCCTTATAATCGCACCGAGATCATGATTGATGGTGATCAAAATCCTTTTCAATATTGCACAATCCTAAGGGAAATTTGACAACAACAAGTACCAATTAACCAAGAAGCTTCATCATCCAATTTATCCCTATATTTTGACCCATCACATCTTACGAAGTCCATTTCATTCGAACCACCGTCAAACACTCCTAAGTTTGAGATCTCCAAGACAAGGGTTGTGGCGAATATTACATAAAGGCATCATACTGTGTCAGCCAAATGATTCCACCTAAGGCATATGGCTTACCCATGGTAGATAGAAGACAGTCAGTAGTCACATTTCATGTTCCCCCTACAATGACATTGACCAAATGGGGAGAGTTAAGTGAAGAAATTGTGGATCAAGGTGATATTACCTCTTGCTTGTATTAGGAAGACAATGAATACCCCTCGCCATCTATTCAAATAGCTAAGGACCAATATGGAAGGATTTAAGATTATGCAAAATGAAGGCTATGACGGGCACAATTGGTTAGGACTACATTAAAATGGAAGGACGAAACTAATCACTGTCTCACCACGACCAAAATACCTAGGGCTAGGGTTTCAGTCGCTTAGAATTCGGTTTCCTAGTACTTCATCACCATTTCAAGAGGAAGAGTGTGCTTATGCAGGCATCTTGACATCTCACAGACCACTTCCCCCAGTCTATGATGAGTCTCAGGAACCACTTCCCCTAGTCTACAATGAGTCTCATGAATCACTTTCCCCAGTTTACGATGAATCTCCTGACTCAAGCGATTGTAAATGGGATTTTTTTTCCTCTACCAGTACCATGAACATAGATGAGCTCTTTGAAGAATTGGAACGAAAGGTAAAACCTGTACCAAAACCATCTATTCCCCGTCATAGGAAGCACTTGTCTAAAGATGAATGGCATAAACACTATTATTGGGAAACCTTTTATCATGCATCTTGGGCACCTACCGAACCATCTTCTGATGACTCAACCCTTACAATAGTCCCACAACAGAGTATACCTACCTATAGGAAGAAGAACAAGAAGGAGTTAGTGCAAAACTTCTGTGATCATGTCAACCACTCTATATTAACCTTGTCAGCCTCTACCTTTAATAACTCTGATGATGATATGCCTGTCATATATCCCTAACTTATTGACTGGGATCAACAAGGTACACTCATCATAGATACATTCAAGAATGACGAAGCAATTTCTGAGTTCATGGGACTTCGAGAAGGCATACCAAGAGTGGATTTTAAAGCTGGTTTTACCATAGACTTGGATGAAAAAGCATATTTTGGGGAGTCTATTTACAACTCTAGTCGCAAAAATGAAAATAAAAAGAAAAATGATGAGTCCCTAGGTGAAAACCGAAAGGTTCCTTTGGATGAAGAAATAGTCAAAATAAAGGACGTATCTGAGGGTTAAAACCTCCCTAATGCACCCAAGGATAGAGGTTTAAATATTCTCCCTGTTGAATAGGAAAAGTCACCAATGCTAGTAGTAGAGTCTATTACAGTCAACATAAATACAAAAGAAAACCCTTGGCACATATACTTTGCAGCATCATTGACAAAGGCAAAACAACCTGAGTTTAAGGAATTATTTGCAAAAAGATAGATAAACTTTGCATGGTCATACGCTGACATGCCTGGGTGGATCCAAACCTTATATTGTACCATCTACCATTACACCCAGGTATTAAGCCAGTCAAATAGAAGTTAAGGAAAATGCATCCATAGATTGCTCTACTGGTCAAGGCGGAACTTAAGAAACTCTTGGAAGTTGGATTTATAAGAACTATAGACTATGCATACTAGATTTTGAATCTTGTTCTAGTGACTAAACCAACTGGGGGAATTCGCATTTGCACAGAATTTAGAGACATGAACAAGGCATGTCCTAAGGATGACTTCCCTTTGCCAAACATAGACATGATAGTAGATCTTACAACAAGATACAAGATGCTATCCATCATGGATGGTTTCTCTGGATATAACCAAATCAAAATCACAGGTGAAGACCAACAAAATATAGCTTTCACGTGTTCATGGGCACATATTGCTGGAATGTTATGCCATTTGGGCTTAAGACTGTAGGAGCTACCTATCAACAGGAATGACTATGATTTTCCATGACTTTGTACACACTCTCATGGAAGATTATGTAGATGAAACTATAGCTAAATCAGAAATAAGGGCAGATCATTTGAACGTTCTAAACAAGATATTCTAGAGGCTAGAGAATTACAACGTCAAGCTAATTCTGAAGAAGTGTTTTTTTGGAGTGAAATCAGGGAAACTATTAGGGTATATCATTTCCCGAAGAGGAATTGAAGTATATCTAGAGAAGGTAAGAGATATCATTGAAATGCCTCCTCCTATCAGCATTGGTCAACTAGGAACACTACAGGGAAGATTATAGTCCATCAGACATTTCATTGTACAACTGGCAGATAAAATACACCCATTTCAACATTTACTCAAGAAAGAAGTATCATTTGTGTGGACATCTAAATGTCAGGAAGCTTTCCAACAAATCAAGGATTACTTGCTCACTCCACCTATTTTAATGCCACCTATAGATGGAAAACCATTGATACTATACGTTTGAGCAACTCAGTCAACATTAGGAGCTCTTCTCGCACAACATGATGATCAAGGTCATCAGAGAGTAGTCTACTACATTAGTCGTACCTTGGTAGGATATGAATTAAACTATAGAAAGATAGAACATGCCTATCTTGCTGTAGTCTTTGCTACTCAAAAAATATGACACTTTATGCTCAATCACCAAACGATGTTGCTCTCAAAGATTGATCCCCTCAAATATCTCCTAAGTAAGGTAGCATTAATAGGTCGATTGGCTAAATGGGTTATGATACTTAGCCAGTATGATATCTAATATGTGGAGAGGAATTCTATAAAAGGACAAGTGATTTTTGATCAGTTAGCGGATGCACCCATGAAGGCAGACCATCCTTCAGTGGCGGAGTTTTTCTGATGAATTTATCTTTAACATTGACACTAGAATAGACTCAAAATTATACTTTGACGGGTCACATACACAACATGGTTCAGGAGCAGGTATTCTATTTATTAAACCTCAAGGTGACACCATTCCTAAATCATTCATGAATACTTTCCCTTGCACCAAAAACATAGCAGAGTATGAAGCCTTAGTGACAGTATTAAAAATTGTAGCACAATGGAAGATTAAGAGTCTACAAGTTTTTGATGATTCTCAGCTAGTAGTCTGATAGGTAAGTGATGATTATGAGACTAAGGATGAGAAAACTGCTCCCTACAAGCGAATGGCTGATAGTTTCAAGTAGTACTTTGATAATAATTCCCTTCAAAAAATTCCATGTATTCAGAATAGGGCTACAGATACTATGTCAACTGTGGGTTCCTTATTGGATATTTCGAGTAACGTGCCTAAGTTTGAGTTTTTGGTTGAATAGTTGTTGGTCCCCACCTATGATGTCCCCGATTCTACGATGGTGTGTATACTTTTTGGTCCTACTTCCCCTTTGTATAAAGACATATTCGACAACCTAATCGACCAAACCTTACCTCTAGACCTATCAAATAACCAATGCCAAACCTTTATCCTTAAGTTAGCTAAATACACCATCATCAGAGATACCCTATATAGATGTACCTTAGATAATGCCCTAATGAGATGTCTTGATGCTGAAGAAGCAGAAACAATTTTGTGAGTGGTGCACAGGGGTATATCCAGATCCCATTCGAGTGGTCCTACTTTATCCCATAAGATTATGAGATTAGGTTATTATTGGCCTACAATGGAGAAAGACTCATATATCTTTGTAAAGAAATGTAGACAGTGTCAGATACATGGAGATTTGATAAGAGAACCAACACAGGAGCTTCATTCGATTACATCAACATGGCCTTTTGCCTAATGGGAACTTGACCTCATACGTAAGATAGACCCACCATCATCCAATGGCCATAAATTCATCATAACCGCCACCGAATACTTCACCAAATGGAGAGAATCTATTCCCATGACCTACATCACCGACACACAAATATCCAAGTTTATCTTAAATTATATCATTTTTCAGTATGGTGTACCCCAATCCATAATCACAAACAATGGCCGCCCATTCAAAAACCAAGAAGTATGCCATCTATGTGAAGAGTTCCATATCAAACATCATTTTTCCACCTGATATTACCCACAAAGTAATGGCCAAGTTGAGGCATCTAATAAAACCATTGTTAGAATCCTAAAGAAGACTACCAATCACATTGGTCGTGATTGGCACCTACAGCTAAATCCTTCCTTATTGGCTTACCGTACAAGTATCTGTACTCCCACTAGCACCACTCCATATTCCCTAGTATTCGGATCCGAAGCTATCTTACCTATTGAGGTTGAAATTCCTTCCCTGAGGGTATCCTTGAAAGGTCACATTGATGATGAAGAATATTGTGTATCCAGATTACAAGAGCTAGAATTATTGGATGAATGAAGACAAAAAACACTAGATCATTTGCAAGCATATCAGAATCGTCTTCGTCAAAGCTGTAATAGGAAATTTCCAAATAGACATTTTGACATTGGTGAGCTGGTTTTAATGGAGAATAACAAGAATCAAGCTAAATGGGAAAAGCCAGGAAAGTTTGAGCCTAATTGGTTAGGGCCTTATATTGTCACAGAGGCTTTTGGGTCAAGAGCATACCAACTCTCTACTCATGAAGGAGAGCCACTTTTTTCACCAATCAATAGCCTCCATCTGAAAAGGTTCTATGCATAGCTTCTAAGAATCTGTGTCTTAATCTAGAAAATACAAAAAACCAATAAAATAAAAAAATGGTTACCTTGATGAAAACCTAGCAAACAAGCATCTTTGTAACACAAAAAATAACAAAAAACTAAAGAGAAATAATCCATCCAATAGTGAAAACCGCTTCGATGGCACTATCGATAAGTACCATGGTGAAAATTTGGAAAACAGGCGCCATGTGTAGTCAAACTCTCTCTTTCATCTACCATCATTCCAATCCGACTTCTCACCATCCATCATAATCAATTGTTGTCCTATCCATTGCTTGGAATGATTGACATCTAATGTCCATTCCGTCACATTCCCCACTCCATCTCGCATATCTTATTCTCGACTGGGGGAGAATCCTTGTTCTGTGCCATGACACCTTGTACATAACATTACACCATTGGAAAATGTCTTGAAAAATCCAAAAACATTAGAAAACTTCAAAAAGACAAAAAAATCAAAATATGTTAGAAAATCCCAAAAACAGAGTCAGTCATGTCAAGTCAGCCATGTCAAGTCAGTCAAGTTAGGTTAGTTGTAGACATAGTCGAACTACGTTGCCTCTATGACTGGGATGTAGGCAAGGCCATCAATCGATGTGCCCCTGAGGCATTAGGTTTATTTGTGTAGGTTTTTCATGTATCACACACATTTAAATCATGACTCTTTGTACATTCAAATTCATTGGTCATGTTGAACTACGAGATCTCTACATGTACAACGTAGGGAAGGCTAATCAATTTATGAGCTCCCAAGACCACACTAGGTCAGTCCAATAGGGTTCATTCACATTCACTATCACACACATTGCACATCATTCACTTAGATGCATGTCTTAAGCCACATTTGGTTAGTAATTTAGGGTATCATCTCATGTCATACAATGTCAATATACACACACACTTTTAATAAGTCAAGGAATCAGAACATGTCATGCAATAACAAGGCAACAACTCAAAACAGTCATCAAATCAATATCAAACACATTGTCAAAGTGATCAACCTATGTCTTGGCAAGATATGTCTATCTTGTCAATAGACATAGTTAAATTGTCGTAGCCTCATGTAGCTTGTTGCATCAACCTCATCAGGATCCAACATCTTATATGACATGTTTCTTTTTTGAAACCAATATTTTTCATGCTTTATACAGATAGTCACCATATCAAAACTAGACTTAATGTCTTATTGTGGTATGTGTCATCCCTCACATTACGCTATGTCAAACATCAAACAATCAAACAATCCCACAAGATCAAGATTTTGTGAATACTTTGATTTGGATTTATGAATTTCTATCTTATTTTGTCTTATATTTTTATCAATTTGTGAGTTAATTCCGGTTACTAGCTTTCTCAAGGATGTCCCTTAAAGGATTTAGATCTAAGCAAGGATGTCTCGGGACTCTTTTTCTTTGGCTGATGTCTGTCAACTATCTTTTTAAACTTTGGTTTTTTTGTCATGTTACTAGTTTCCTCTAGGATGTCCTATCAAGGATTTAGAGGAGCAATGATATCTCATGAACCGTCTTTTATTTGTTTGTTGTCTATGGTTTGTATTGACAAAACGACTGGGGAAATATTGTCCTTAGTATGAGTTGAGACACTCCTTGTCTAGGACTGTCTCTTTTTCATAGGTGGATAACTTTGTACACTATGGTCTATGTCATATCATAGTGTGTACTATCCATTTGTGTCATGTCCCATCCAATGATGATAACAAGCAAGTATAGCATATTTGGTAAAATATCGAAGATCATTTGTTTTTCAATCAATCAACCTTCGTTATTTCTTACTAACATTTTGAATTCGTTTGTGCTCATATTTCCTCTTTGAAATAATGATAAGGTTCTATGACACAATAAAACATTAGATAATTTTCATTTGCATACATTCTATAAACATTTCATATAGTTACGTTGCATTTCAAACATATAGGAATATATTTACGATATCATTGCATAATAGGCATTTCATCATCATACATAATGAAAACATTACATGCATTTCACCATCATATATAAATAACATCATATAGAACATTACATCCATTCTCAAATAGAAACATCATAAACTGCATAAACACATAACATGTAGAAACATTCATTCATAACACATATACATACATCATCTAGGAAAAATAATAAATAGAAGCAATGCATCACCATAAAATAGAACTGCATATCATATAGAAGCTGCCAAAAATCATATATATATCGCTCAAAATAATGTGTCACAGTACAATGTCAGAATGTATCTATAAATAAAATGAGCTTGTAGTCTCTTTGATCAAAATACAATGTCTACATGTATAACAACATATCATCATGTCCCACTGCCACTATTGTCACGTGGTGAAGGTGGTGGAAACTACCTTAGAGGTGCTCTTTGTGAGGTGGAAGGCTTGTCATACAGACCTGTCCTCGATGGTCCTACCACACCCTCTGTACTATGTGTCCTGGTATGACTCCTGCTCTATGGCCTATGACTGTAAACCTCTGAGAAGGTAAGAGTCTGTCTCTCTGCTGGTACCATAGACAAATATAACCCCCTGTAATATGTAGCCCTCTCTATGACTCTGACTAACTCTCAAACCATGCCATCAGATGAGGACCTATTGCAAAGGAATTTGACCTCTGTGAGCTGCTGGTCAATCTCCTATCTCCGAGCTATGGCCTAATCCCTCTCCATGAGTGCACTATCTCTATCTGAGTGGATACTGTCTCTCTCTATCGGCATAGCATCAAGCTCTATTGTCATCAATCTCAGTCTCTCCACCATGGCCTCCCTATCACCATCCCTAGGGGCATCATCCTCTCATCTCCCCTCCACAATATGATCCTTGAGCTCTCTCTCCTGCTCCTCCATCGGTGCCTCCTCCTCAACATCATCCTCCCCATATCCTGCCAGAATACCTAGAGGGTGTACATCCATGTCCATATAAACATCCTCCATGGTATCCTCTCCTCCAATATCCACATTAGCAAACTCCTCTACAATTGCCTCGCCTGCAACATGCTGATCTCTGCCCTATACATCAAATCCACCTCCAATTTCCACCATCGGTAAATCCTCTACCACTCCCTCTCAGATAGCTAAAATTCCACCTACCTGATCCCCTCTTTGTGCTCTCCATCCTCACCTATCGCCTCTACCATCATCACCGATCCCTCCAACTCTACCAACTCTAGCACCTCCACCTCTCTGTCGCCCTCTCGGTCCTGTGTCGTGTCTCTCAACTGGTGTCGGCTAATCTGGATCAGTGTATGGAATAGGATGATGCTCCGCCCACCATGCGTCATATGCAGCTGTTGTCCCTAGGTTTGCTACTCTATCTCTCCATCCCCACTATACTAGCTGGAATGCATGTATCTCTGCCTCTGCAGTAGCTACTGGAATCATGGCCCCCAATATGGAACCTCTCTAGATGAACGAGTAAACTCTACTCTACTCCAAGGCTCATCCTGAACCTTGCCGACTTGTCTCAAAACTTTATCCGGTAAGTGTCTCTCTATGATATGCACACTAAAAATAGTCCTCCCAATCAGGTACTGTGTCTGTCTACAAAATGGAAAATGTCTATCCTCATTAGACAACTCCTCACAGTCCATGTATGGTCTCCAAGTGAACTGATCTAAAATGTTGAGCGCATGTCTCCAATATCTAGTGTATCCCACATGGCTCTAAGTGATGCATCCCGTGTACCAAAAAAAATATGGAGATCTCTCCCGTCACTCTACAGTAATCGAAGGACGAAAAACAACTATCCTCTCCCATGCCCAAACCATCAGCAGAGTGGTCCCACAACTTAGTGACTATGCATCTCTATATGCAATATCATGTAAGTGGAAATATAACATTCCCAATAGAAATGGACCCCAAGCATACATGGTCTCTCTCTCCAGCATACCAACCGGAAAACCATGACCCCGTCAATCTGGTAGAACTATTCCCCTATCAGTGTACATAATATACAGTCAATCCTCTCATATCTATTAGCCAACACCAACCATTTGATCTCATAGTTCTTGATGCCGAGCCTACTGATATCGTCCACCTGGTAAAATCTCACTTGCTTCGTCAATCCACGCTAGGTATCATACATCACCCGCTCTCCTCTAATCGGAAGTCTCGCTCCAATGTGATAGTCGCCTCCCGAGTGGGCAAATGAAATGAAGATGTCTCAGAGTGCCATCACTTGCACAATGTAGTAAGCATCCCCCTGTTCACCCGAATGGTGGGCATCGAGAGACAATGACGTAGACCAAGTCTCCACAAGAGCTATATCTCTGCACTACTCAGACGATCTCTCAGATCGAATGTGTCAAGATGTGTCTCCTACGTGTTTATAGGATCTAATACAGCCTACATTTCAACCACGATGTCAAAAAAATGTGGCGAATACAATGGCATATGCGTTGATCCCAAAAGACCGCATATGCTAATTAAATTTTAAGGGCCTAGAAAAACGTGAAAAAATAAATTTCAAGAGCTCATTTTCGGGTACATACCGATGGTCCTACGTCAGCTAGCTGCCTGAAAGTCTAGATCCGATATCCTCGATGCGTAGCATAGGGAATGGGTGCCATCTTCGTCTGCTAGTCAAAGGAAATTCTCAATTTTCCAAACTCTTCCGGGTCCAAATGCATTAGTTTTCAACCTAATTCCTATTTATAGCTAGGGTTTGGATGGCATTTCTTCTACCCTTGTCTATTGGCTACTTAACCTTTCACCTTCAAATGACCCGTACATGTCTATATCACCTCCAATTTTAATTATGTCAACTCCATAGAATTTATGACCGTCAAATTGACTTATCGAGAACATTTCCTGATTTTTTTGAAATTTTTCAAAAAATTGTCAATTTTCCCAAGGGTGCATACCCTAATCTATTTCATGTTGGGGCACGATCAATGCATATTTTCTTTGACACAACACTGAAACAACATTGTATCAAAGAGAGGCAAACTATAGAAATGAAAAATTGGTCTAGGCCTACGAGCACCACTTTCGACATAATTTTCTATAGTCCATGGTCATTGATTAAATAATTTATTATTTAATTACCCTTTCTAACACATATTTCCTCTATTAATTAAATACCCTTTTTAATTAATTCATTAATTCATAAATAACCTTTATTCAACTTGATTGATTAAATAAATCATATTTATTTAATTATGTCGATAACTAATTAATTCTTCCTTCTTAATTAAATATTTATTATTTAATTACCCCTTTGTCATATTTCAAATATAATTAAATATTTATTATTTAATTATTCAATTCCACCTTTTCAACAAGTTAAATAAAATAAATTAGCTTTATTTATTTAATTAAATCTTTAATTTTTTGAATGTTTAATTAAATTAACATTTAATTCATATTTAATTATTTATGTCACATTCTTCTATCAATCAGTTGACTAATTATTAACTCACCTTCTAACTCGAGATCTATTTTTAGTTCTCCAGTTATCTCTGAATTCAACAATTGATCATCTCTGCGAGATGACTCTCTATCACAACTAGCCGATTAACTAGTTTTAACTCATATGCATGTTTGCATTCAAATGAATTCTTCATCTTCGAGTTCTAACTTTGTCTTTGACATACAAAGTCTATTTCTTCTATTTTTGAAGACTCTTAACTCAAGATTACGGTGTCATTCTAACTTAGTCTTTATCTTGCAGTCTTTTCTAACTCATGTTCTAACTCACGTTCTATTTGACATAGAACTCACATCACATGACATTTATCAATATCTCTTTCAATCCAATCCAATCGCTCAAAAACCCAAAATCTCTAAAATGTTCTATCATTATCATTTTTCCTCCTCCCGAAATCATACACTTTTGAGAAGAAACTTATCTTTGATATTTTTCTTAGACATTCAACACGGTTATTCTTGCATCAAACAAAAATCTGAGGGCAAGAATACTGAAACAAAAAAATGGAGAAGAGAAATCAAGATAATTCGAAGGAGTGAATGCATATTCGGTGAGAGCTTTCCAATTCATTTGTTGAGTTATTCATTATGTTTTCTTATTCGTTCTTTGTTGTTTGATTTAGATTAATATTGTTTAGATTTAGGATTGACATCGTTTATTCTAGTTGCAGATCTTATTCCAAATTTTATCCTATCTTATACATTTCACTGACCTATTAGAAAAAAACTTAACAATGAGAGGAAAATGAGGGATGTTTCGAAAGCCACATTAAATAGAACATTAAAATAAGGACAATAGAACAAGAATAGTATGAAAATGAATAGGTTGGTATGGAAAACTAGAAATAATAATATCACAAAAAATACATTGTTAATGGGGAGTTCAAATAGTTAAGTAAAAAATAATACCTTCTTGCCAGACGGGACATCTTTGGTGCTACCTATGATTCTTAAGTGTTTTTCTAATAGTTGTTTTATAATATCCCTATTATTCCTATAATATTTACTAGGAAATAATATAGGTTGAATTTTGAATTGACAAACCAACTATCACATAGAATTTGTTGTTACACCTTGTCTAGACAACGATAGAATTCCTGGCACATAGGATTTGTTGCTACACCTTGTGAAGACAATGATAGAATTTATGGTAAGCAAGAATATGTTGCAAGCTCAAATCTATACATGTATTTCATTGACCTATTAGAAAAACACTTAACAATAAAAGGACAATGAGAGATGTTTTAGAACCTACATTAAAAAGAATGCTAAAACATGGACAATAAAACAAGAAAACTACGGTAATGAATAGTTTGGTATGGGGAACTCAAAATAAGAATACAATGACGAACTCTTTGTTGACAAGAAGTTCAAATAGCGACAAAAAAAAATACTATCCTGTCAGACAAGACATCTCCGACACTACCTATGATTTTGAAATCTATACATGCATTTCACTAACATATTAGAAAAAACACTTAACAATTAAAGGGCAATGAGAGATGTTTTGAAACCCACATTAAATAGGATGTTTAAATTGGAAAATATAATAGGTAGAGTATGATAATAAGCAGTTTGGTATGGAGAACTCGAAATAAGAATATCATGAAGAACACTTTGTTAATGAGAATTTCAAACAATTGATGGAAAATAAATACCATGAAACATATTGATACAATAGGAAAAGAAAAATTAGAAAAAACCTATTACAAAAACACATAAGAATCATAGAAAAGTCATAGATGTTCCAAAAACCACATTAAATAGAACTTTTAGATATGGAGAATAGAAGAGGGAAAATATGATAATCAACAATTTGTTACGGGGAACTGAAAAAGAAGAATATAATCAAGAATAGTTTGTTGTGAGGAACATGAAATAAACAAGGGAAAAAAAACATAATGAAACATATTCATATAAGACACTGCCATCCAACATAATTAACAAGCTCCACTAGCTACATAAACATGTCTTACATCGGTATTTTGGATAAATGATTTGTGTGTAATATTTAATACCAATCAATGTAGCTTGAATTTACAATTGTCTATGATGTTATACGCATTTTTCAAAGATTTTGCATCATATAATTGTTGTCATAGCCTAAACAAAATAGGTATTTTCATAAAGAACTAGGTCTACATAATCAGTTTTGCAAGTTGAAATGATATATGTATAAGCATGGAAAAAAAATACTTTGTTGGCTTTTAAGTGTTATTCCAATAGTTGTTTTATCTGTTCAATTGTATATTTATTTTCTAGCACATTTTAGAGTATACTTTCTCACACTACAACACCCATGTTGTAGACACTAAAATCTGCAAATGCTTAAATATTTAATATAGATTAACATTGTTAGCAAATCCCAGCATCCCTATGAGATATTGAACCATACTAAATAATGCAAATAAAAAACTAAAATACCAAAGAGACTCATTGCAAGTATGTTCAAACCTATCCCATAGTGGGAGTGGTGCCTCTTGAAATGTTGAAAGAAAGCCCTTTCCTACCCCCTGATAAGAAATATTGCCAAAATGAAAGATGATGAAGAGAAAAATTAGTTCTCACATATAGAGAGTAACTTTGTGTGGAAAAGTGTTTTCCTCAAATTGTGTTGTTCTCCATTTTTTGTTGTAAGTTGTGTTCTTTAAAAGCCTTGCTTTTATAGATTCAAGGTTGGAAGAGTGATAGATTTTGATGAATGTGGGATCATTCATGAGCCAATGACAAGATGCCACTTGTCAAGATTTGAGAGGATGAGGAATGTGCAAGTTTTGGCCAATGTGCCAATTTCAAATTTGAATTTTGTTGAAATGACATGTATAGGGGGGATGAAAGGTGTATTAATGCCAAGTTTGACTTGTGCAAGAGACATGTAATAGCATGTGTGAGAGCATTCAATGCTTTGTTGGAAGGGACAAGTCCTTTGAGAGGGAGATTCAAAATTGGAAGAATATTCCATCTTGATGCCCTTTTGAAAGTAATTAGAAGAATTGATTTATTGGTGCAAGTGGGTGGGTTAGTTGAGAGTTTAGATTTGACTCAAGCTAAGTCAAAAGCTAGAGAGTGGGTGATTATGTGTGGAGGTTAATTAATCTAGATTAATTAACTTGGAGGATTTTAGGAGTTTGATATTTGATTTAAATCATTTTGATTTATTGAATCAAATAAGAACTTAAGGACTTAATGAATAATGTGATTTATTTAATTAAGCATGATGAAGTTAGAGAATTAATCAATAAATTGTTTTAATTGATTAATAGAATAATTAGATGCATGATGTTAGTTTTGCATGTCTACATTTTGCCCCTCCTTGAAGCAATGTACTTGTTGCATTGGTTCAAAGAATGATGCTGCTAACATCAAAATTAAAAAAAATCTGATTTTTCGGATCTCCCAGTGAAACAAAGTACGTTAGTACATTGCCCCCTCAAGAGATCGAGCGAAAAGATTCGAGTTGAGGTCAATCTCGTGACAAAGAGGTTCAAAATGGATGTAAGGACGGTTAGACTTTATGATCTATATGATAATGATGATGTAAAGGAGATGTTTGGAAGATGCTTAGAATAAAAAAATTATATTCTCCTAAACAACTTAAATAATTATGAAAATGATATGGATGATGTTGTCCTATGATGATATGATGTGATTATGCAGTGTGAAAGATGGATGCATTGTTAGCGTGAAAGAGGATAGAAGAATGAGAGGGATCAACCCTTAAATCGAAGAAGATGTAGAAGTCCAAAAAGTCCACTAGTCATCGAGACTTTATTGGATGTGATGATGAATGATGATGATGTATTTCTTATCCAAGGATGGGAGAGATAAAGAGCATACCCTTATTTATGTTTGATAACACAAGTAGGTGTGATGCATCAAGGTATAAAGAACCAGGATGGCATGGCTCCTAGTGTGATGGACTTTGTCTCAATAATCAGATAGGAGTTCTCATGTTCACACTTGACAAACATGACCTTATTCAGAATGTAGTTCAGATATTCTAGACATCTCAAGCCAAAACATAAAAAGGAAATCCTTCTTATGTGGTCAACAAGATACCTAAGACATCCTTCCTACAAACAAAACAAAGTTTGCATGACGAATTTATTTTACAAGGATATCCAACAAGCACAATAGATAAAAAGATAATGATCCTTGCCCCATTCCTTTCTCTCTAAACCTGTTTTGTTTAGGCATCATCGAGAGGTCCTTGGAATGAGCACAAAATAAGATAAGTCAAAAAGACCAAGATAAAGTAAACAAACCAGCTAACGTTCTTTGTACCGCTATCCAAGGCTAAGCTACTATGAGATACCTGATGCTTATGTCCATCGTGGGAAGGATACATCCTAGGACATGTAGTGATTAGTGTTTTGATGAGATTGATTTAGGTAATAAGCTATTGAGACTTTGAGTTGACCAACTTTCTTGCTTACTAACGTAGGCTTAAGACTCTAACGATTAGGTGTTCACTTTAGAACCTACTAAACTTGTTTTTGAATGACTCACCAAAGGGTGAAAGCGACGATTGATTTATTATGAGTGATGCTTATTGTGGGTGAAATCGAGATGGGATGAGTGCACCATTTTGGATTTTTCAGATATTTTGAGGCTATTTTTGGTATTTTTAAAGATATTACAAATGTTTTTGGTATTTTCACATTTTTCAATTTGTTTGGTATTTTCAAGATTTGTCAATGCTTTTGGATTTTATGTCTCGGGGGATGAATCAAGGATGGCCTTGCCTACGTTTAAGCTCAGAGATGACGTAGTTTGGATAACAGTTGACTTGACTTCTTATGAGATAGATGGGAAAATAGATTGCCATTGCGACGGATGCCTAAAATGTGAAATAGATGGGCAAACGGATTGCCATTGCGATGGATGCCTAAAATATTAAAAATGTAAACTACATGGGAAAATGGATTGCCAATGCGACAGACACCTAAAATCCTAAAATGTAAACTAGATGGGCAAATGGATTTCCATTGCGATGGATGCCTAAAATCTTAAAATGTAAACTATATGGGCAAACAAATTGCCATTGTGACGAACGCCTGAAGGATTGACCTAGATTTCTTGCGGGATGATCAAATATCAATCTTTCCCACATTCAAGCTCAGAGACGACGTAGTTCGACAAGATGATTTTGTTTTTATTTATTTTTTGGAATTTGACATGTTTTGGATTTTTGATGAATTTTTGCATGTTTTGGATTTTTGATGAATTTTTGAATGTTTTGGATTTTTGATGAATTTTAGAATGTTTTTGGATTTTTTGATTTTTCTAATGTTTTTGAAATTTTGATGAGTTTTTTTAATGTTTTTGAATTTTTGCATGATTTTGACAATTTGGATATGGATACGTGATGATACCAGTGCTTTGTTTTGGGATTTTGTTGAAAACCAAGCTTAATGTTGATCAATCGAATTGATGGATTGATTAGTTTGACTAAGTATGTTAATTCAAAAAAAAGTGATAATGCACTTGTAAACATTAGGAAGTTGTGTTATCCTAGAGTAAACTGATACAAGAGGGTAGTTTGACTAAGTGTGTTAAGTCAAACGAGGTGATTATGGATTTGATAATTTGGCTAAGTGTGTTAAGCCAAACAAAGATGGTAATGAACTTGTAAACCCAAGGAAGTTGTGTTATCCTAGAGTAAACTCATGCACAAGATGATAGTTTGACTATGTGTGTTAAGTCAAACAAGGTGATAATTGATTGGATTCGATTGATCAAGATTGATGAAGCTTGTTTTGGAAAAAAATTATTTTGGTGATTTATTGTGATGCTGACATGCAAGTTAGATGCAAATAATATTTATTGTTCAGATTGATGTTTGGTGAAAGACAAAGCTTGATAAGGAACGTCATCTCATCAAAATATACCATGGGCTAGTGACTTGGATCTTTTTGGCTCACAAATTCTTTGACCAATCTGATTTCATGTTTGCGAATGTTCAGATTACTAGATAAGTTAGAGGATATATATCAAGATTTATTCTCGAAGAAAGATGCAAATATTTGCCCCTAGTGTCTAGCAATCTAGGGAATTCCATGGGTGGGTGCTCGGATAGGTGTGTGGATAGATACAGTAAGCATGCAAAGGATGCAAAGGATTATCTTGTGACATGATAAGGTGTTCGAATAGAGGAATTTTCATTCAAATAATGCTTCAAGTCTCAGATAACATTGGGAAGGATGGGATCAATGAAAATGGCCCATGTCAAGATGACTACCATAAGCAAGTGTAAAGTGTGCACCAAACTTGTATCAAGATCAAGATAGATTTTGAGTATGAATGCAGATATATGAAAATGGATGGCATAAATGGTTCATGGATGAACGGATTTATGTTGGCTTTATTATGGATGTGATAAGATGCTTTCAATTGGACTAGATCATGTAGATGCCCGATTATACGCATGACGCATGTTTGCTAGGTTTTCATCATGGTACTTGTCCAAAGCACCACTGAAGCGGTTTTCACTGGAGGATGATTTTTTCTTTACTGTTTTCAATCCTTTTTTTGATTATTTTGGATTTGTATATTTTTTTATTTTTTTTGTATTTTCTAAGAGATTTTTAAGCTGATGTTGAATCGCCTGGTACTGTTGACATTGATGGTTCTTTCATAATGTGCCATTGATATCCTTCTTGAAGAAGTTGCTTTGCCAAGATATGTGGACTTGAAAGAAGATTTTGAGAAATTTGTTCTGCTTTGTTGATACTGAAGTTACCTTTATCTTTGTGCACATATCACAATAGAGTGCCTTCTGAATCCTTATCATGAAGGGTCGTTGCCACCAGATGGTCAATGTGAGAATTGGATATCATGTGTGGAGGCATGGATGAAGCAGGCTTAGGAATAAAAGATGGATTGGTTGACAGTTTGGAACCTTTGACTCTCCAAACTTGGGAAGATGAGGAATAATGGGTGGATACGGAAGTGTGCGTGGAATTACGACCAAAATATCGATATACTTTGTAGGTTGCTCAAGAAGTCTTCTTTTTCTTTTGTGGACATCTTTGATGGATAATTTTCACTTTTTTATTTTTCCCCATAGTTTCTTTGATTGATGGAGTTTGATAGGAATAATATTTCTTTTTATTTTTTGGTATCCATATGTATTTGATTTGTCCTTCATGCTTCAGTACTTCTTTCTTCATGCTTTGATTCTATTTCTTTTTTTGTTGGTCCCAATTCGTGGATGCAGTGCTGGGTGGATCAAGATTCATGACATGGTGGGTTGTAGTGTTGGCATTGGTTTAAGCATAAGCATCCTTCGTGCTCCCTATGTTGACATTTTCTTGAGACGAAGTTTCCCCCAATTTTATGGAAGGATCACTGATATTTTTATATCCCTTGATTGTTGAATAACTAAGTTCTTGATGTTTAGGATTGCCAAAAATTTGCACTGGTTCCAGGATACCCTGTTCATGTAGGCCTAATCCTCTACCTTGATAATTCATCTACTGATTTTTTTTTATCTGCAATAGGATATGATTTACCTTGGAAACAAGGTGTTAATCCTTCTCTTCTCTGTGGTGGATCTTCAAAAGTGATAGCTTCTCTATTGATGAGGTAGCTTGCCCTAAGAAAGGTAAGTGATCCAAGTTTATAAGTGATAGGATCCTCCACATGTGGGATGCATGCATGATTGATATCATTAGCTTGATCTTGTGAAATATCAGATTTTAATGCTTCTTTAAGAGGTGTTGGTGATTTACTGTCCATATACAAGTCTTCCTCTTGACTCATTCTTGATATGCTTTCATATGATGGTTTTGATTCACAACTTCTATAGAGGCCTTCTTCATGTTCTTTTTCTGATAGGTGTCCATAGGATGTTTCTTATTCACAACTTCTATAGAAGCCTTCTTCATGATTTGTTTCTGCTATATCCTCATAATTTTCCATATTTTGGTCGTGTGCACAAATCTTAAGAGTAAGAGACTCTTGTTCCTTGGTAATGATTTCAAGAGTATGAGACTCTTGTTTTGAATGAAGATCATCTACGCTTCCTTTCAAAGAAAGAATCTTATGAGTAGGCAGACAAATATGTGCTATATGGATATGATCATCATTTGTGGCATCTGGTATAGATAGGAGAGATCCCATTAGATCATTGTAGTATCTTGGATATAGGAATTCTCAATCTTGAGTGATTTCAGAATTTCTTTTGACATGCTTCGGATCAAGTTCTTGACATGGATCAATTTCAAAGAATGGATTTATTATAGTGAGTTCTTGGATATCATTCTTAGGCATGGAAAGTGGCTCAATATCTTTTTGATCTTTGGGTGGAGTTGGATCAAATGGTGAGTTAGGGATTCCTTCAATATCTGTAACCATGAGGTCAAAGGATGTCAATATGTCTTGGGAAGGAACATTGCTAGACCTTAGTGATAGATGGTGATCATGCTTTGGAATGAATTTTTGAGATATATGTCCTCTAACTCATAGGTTGATGTAGAGACATTTTCAATATGATCATATGTCGATGGGTTGTGGATTATGTCAATAGGATCAAATAATGTTAACACATCTTGAAATAGATCACTAAAAAGTGGCTCTTGATGAATGTTGATTTGATCACTAGATGGGGTAGACATATCTTCACAGTACTCATTGATGGATTGATTTTGATCATTGTCTTCAACCATTATGGTGGAGAGATTGTCAATGTCTTCAACCATAGGGTCAAGTGATGTTGACATTTCTTGAATTGGATCATTTTTGTGCATCATTGGTGAGTTTTGATCATGATTGAAAAGTGGATCTTGGTGTGTGTTGATTTGATCATTGGATGAGATGGAAACATCTTCAAGGTGCTCCTTGATGGGTTGATCTTGATCATTGTTTTCAACAATTTTGGTGGGAATCTGTTGCAAGCTCTGTTGTATGAGTGAGTCTTGTGTTTGCTGCTAAACCAACAATGCTTTGTTTTGGTCGTGTCATTGTTGTGCCAGCAATGCTTTTTGTTGGGCTTCTTGTTGAGCTACTTGTTGATACACTTGTTGATGGATTGCTTGTAATAGTGCCCAGAATTGTGCTTGCACCTATTGAGCGTGGTGTTGGGCTTGAGCTTGAGCCTATGCTTGTTAGGCTACTTGAGCCGCTTGCGCAACTTGTGTGGCTTGTTGGGATTGGAGTGCCTTTTGCTGGGCAAATTGTTGAGCGGCTTGCAACATGATAGAGAATGAATTTGCCATGTTGCATTTTGGTGGCGGTGGTGGTGGATTGGGAATGGTGTTGATTGTTGGGGTTTCTTGAATGGTTTCCATCGGTTGTTGCAATATCGATGGAAAAATGGGAGGATTTGATATGATGCTTTGGTTTATGATGGGGGTGTTGCTCGGATTTTATTTATTGATGGTTGGTAAAGGGGGAAGGCTCATGCCTTGATTTTTTGGTTGATATATTTATAAATTTTGAATTTGATTTAAATCTACCAAAGGGAAAGGTGTTCCAAAATTTAGATTGGGAAAAATCATATTTGTTGTACCATTGAGGTTTGTAGGAGATAATGATCCCATGTATGGATTGTACAAATGTAAGTTTTGAAAATAAATTGGCATTGTAAGGCTTGGATAGTTTGGTTGAATTGGATTACTCATGATGTAGGAATCAAGTTTATATTCCATGTTCCTCTTGTGTTTTGACCTTGTTGACCTTCGAGGGTTTAGGATCGATGATGAGATGAAGGATGAAAGGGGTGAGTGATATGGGTGTTTTGAACTTTTAGGAGATTTGGATCAATGCTAGACTTTAGGAGTTGATTTGACTGTGATGTTTTGACTAGGTGTATTAAGTCAAACAAGATTGTGGTGAAGCTTGTAAACCCTAGGAAGTTGTGTTATCCTAGGGAAAACTCGCACAAAATGATGGATTGGCTAGGTGTGTTAAGCCAACTAAGGTGATCATGAACTAGTAGACCTCAGGAAGTTGCGTTATCCTAAAGGTAAATTTGTTCAAGGGATAAGACTACTTGGCTAGGTGTGTTAAGCCAAAATAGAGTGATGTTGATTTTCTAAAAGTTAGCATAAGTGATGTTTTCCAAGGTTCCAAAAGTTTGTTAATGAGATGATGTTTGATTGATGTTGAGGGATGGGTGAAGTGTTTGATTTGATCCTAGATGAACCTAAGAAGGACTTGTTTACAAGAACAAGGTTTTGAAGAACATGCTTTTCCCTTAGAGTAACTCAAACCAAAATAGCAATGTTTGCATGGAAAACCATAAGACATAAGTTTGCAAGCACATGTGTGGTTTAATTATCTGTTATCTTTCTTAGATTTGGTTCCTTTTACCAGAAAACACTTTCTTGATTATGTTTCAAATTTCATGTCTAATGTCCCACTTTCTTTTTCATCCCACCAGGTCCATTATGTGGAAATCAAGGAAATTATGGCAAAAGTTTCCTAGTTTGAACTTAGTGACAACAAATGATGATAAAATCCAAGCACTTAGAAACCTCTAAGGATATGATCCCTAGGGAAAGCAAGAGTACTTGAATTTGTCAAGGATATTTGTTTCCTCCAAGGGGTTTGAAATTGAAGCTCTTTATGAATGTTTATTTTTCAATTTTTTGGAGAACCAAGCAATCTATTTTTCATTTCCAAGCACATGTACAACCCTAGGATGAAGAGACAATATTTTGTTGGGTTCCCACTTGGACGAATCGAGTTGCGCATATTCTATGTGTATGATTAGATGGTTGACCACACTGTCTCCCCTCCACGACACACACTTCTCGGGTCAGCTAAGCATCAGTACCCATGAATCTCTCATGGCATACTTTTCATCTCTACAACAAAACCGCATGTATAATGTGGGGCAGCTTCAAAGGACATGACCTTTTGCACCAAAAAAATAGGTAAGGATTTTCCCTTCTAAACAAGGGGTTTTAGTTCAAACTTTCTATTCATGGAGGTTGACCCATGTGGCGAGAGACCATTGCTGCCCTTCTCATCAAAGCCAACCATGTGATATTGGATTTTGTTCTAGTACCCACTTTTATATCCTGGCTTGAATTACACTTGGCTTTAGTGTGTTACCGGTTGGGTCATTCCCTTGGGTGAGTACTTTTTCCCACAAGGCAGGCCCTCTAAGATAAACAAAAGTGAGTAAACATATTCGTAGTTCAATCAACCTTCATTTAGAAACAAAGGGAGAACATACGAAATAATTTTACTCACACTCACAAAATGTTTTGTTCAATTTTAAGTTCCCAAATCAAAAGGTGAAGGAAATCTTTTAAACAAACTAATATCATCAAAATGCTTCTGATTCTCATGATCATCGTGAAGTGCGAGAGAAGCACATATGGCTTTTAAATGATATTAATTGATGAAAAATATTGCAAAACATGAAAAACACTTGTTCATTTTAATCCTCAAGCAATGATTTTGATTCATTTTAAAGCACCAAAATGAGATGTGAAAGTTTCCCTTGTTCAATTTTAAGTCCAAATCGAAATCTAGTTTGTGTCTAAGGTTCTTTTTAACCAACTTTGAAAAAAAACAATGATTGCTTTTAAACCCAAATTGAAGTGAGTTGGCTTAAAATAGAAAACAAGAGCATAAAAGTGGAAGCCCAACCATTAAAAAATTCTTTTCTTAAGTTCAAATTTGGTGCTCAATTTTTTTTTATCTCCAAGATTCTTCAAAGATCATTTCTTATGCTTCAATGTTGTAAATCCTTTGCATGGATGAAATCCCTTTTCAAAGGTACTAAAGTACATGGTTCTGTAGTCAAAATGAAGTCTCAGCCACAAATATTATGCTTTCATAGTATTTCACAGTGTGTTCCATAGTTAATTCTCTGAATCCCTACCTGATCATATGTGTCACTTAGAGATACGCAAAAGAGCATTTCGAATTTTTTGCAACAACAAGACCAGCAGGTGGCGCTCAGTGAAAACAATAATATTAGTACATTTTCAAGGGGTGGTGAAGAGAAGGAAATGGAAAAAATATGAAGAAATCAGGCATTCTGGCAGCAATGGGGAGTTCCCACTGGCAGCGACGCCCTCTTCAATGCATGTTGCCCTTGATACTACCATCAACAAACGTGTTAATATTGACATCAGAGATACCTTAACAGAGGCTCATGTCCCACAAAATTTGATGAGGTTATCTACCCTAATAAACCCCATCCCTAGCCAGGAATCTTCTTACCATAGCATGCCACCGCCCATGGATGAGGTGTAGATCGCCAGGTAGAGGGTGCAGAAGATTGTGGCCCGCCCTATCAACAAAAAAATAGTGGAGGCGGTCATGCAAGTAGAGAGGTTGCAATAGATGATGAAGGAGGTTTGTGCTCTACAAAACAAGTGGAGAAAACACACATGTTCTCTAGACGCCTCAGCTACTCTCTACTATTTTAATTGGTCGTAAAAGTTGAAAACTTCTTGTACAAAATTCAAAAGTAGAAAAGAACAAAAAAAATAGAAATATATTCAATATTCAAAAAATGAATTCATCTCCTTGATTAATGATAGGTATTCCCCTCTATTTTCATGAATCACACACAATGAAGGCATGGTGAAATGACATAAAAGAGTATATTATCAGTGATTGAGTATAGAGTGAATCACGCATAGTCTTAATCATGCATAGAGGAGGCGATGGTAAAAGGTGGGTGTAGGTTGAATGTGAATTAATTTTCCATCAAATAAAATATTATCACAGGGATATCCTCTATATTTATGATGCAGATGGTCATCTTTGGATTGTTTGCAAACCATAAAAGTTACATCGACAACAAAATAGATAATGGAAAATACATGTTGTGAAAAGAAGAGGAAAATACATGTTGTGAGAACAGAAATTATAGAGATTTAGTAAATATAATATCACCTATTATCTACAAAGACACAAAGCATCACCAAATAGGTATGTGGCATAGTTAATTTTTTTTTGGACTATGGAAATGAGCTGTAAAGTAACCCGTGGAACACAATCACATATATTACATTCAATCGCATATTCAAGATCATTAGTAGATTAGAATAAATATTTATCCTTCAACGATAATAACAATGTTAGCCTAAACAAAGCTCTACAAGGAATGAATTAAAAAAAGAGCCCTCCCTCTAGCACCATTTTGTAGACACTGAAATCTCCAAATGCTTAAATATTTCACATAGATTAACATTGCTAGCAAATCACAACATCCCTATGATATATTGAACCATACTAAATAATGCAAATAAAACACTAAAATACCAAAGAGACTCATTGCAAGTATGTTCAAACCTATCCCATAGTGGGAGTGGTGCCTCTTGAAATGTGGAAAGAAAGCCCTTTCCTACCCCTTGATAAGCAAGATTTCCAAAAAGAAAGATGATGAAGAGAAAAATTAGTTCTCACATATAGAGAGTAACTTTGCATGGAAAAGTGTTGTCCTCAAATTGTGTTGTTCTCCAATTTTTGTTGTAAGTTGTGTTGTTGAAAATCCTTGCTTTTATAGATTCAAGGTTGGAAGAGAGAGATTTTGATGAATGTGGGATCATTCATGAGCCAATGACAAGATTCCACTTGTCAAGATTTGAGAGGATGAGGAATGTGCAAGTTTTGGTCAATGTGCCAATTTCAAATTTGAATTTTGTTGAAAATTTTTTTTTAGGGGGTATGAAAGGTGTATTAATGTTAATTTTGACTTCTGCAAGAGACATGTAAGAGTGTGTGTAAGAGCATTTAATGCTTTGTTGGAAGGGACAAGTCCTTTGAGAGGGAGATTCAAAATTGGAAGAATATTCCATCTTGATGCCCTTTTGAAAGTAATTAGAAGAGTTGATTTATTGGGGCAAGTGGGTGGGTTAGTTGACAGTTTAGATTTGACTCAAGTTGAGTCAAAAGCTAGAGAATGGGTGATTATGTTTAGAGGTGAATTAATTTAGATTAATTAACTTTGGGGATTTTAGGAGTTTGATATTTGATTTAAATCATTTTAATTTATTGAATCAAATAAGAAGAACTTAATGACTTAATGAAATAATTTGATTTATTTAATTAAGCATGATGAAGTTAGGGGTTTAATCAATAAATTGTTTTAATTGATTAATATAATAATTGGATGCATGATGTTATTTTCGCATGTCTACACATGTAAAACAAATTATAGATTTTGAAGAACAACAGTTTTAACATAAACAATAAATAAATCATTTATGCAAAACACCCATGTAAAATGACTTATAGATTATGGAGAACAATAGTTTACAAACCCTCCAATCTGCTATGAAACCAACACCCATGTAAAATGACTTACAAATTTTGAAGAACAATAGTTTTAAAAAAAAAAAAATCCATTTATGCAAAACATCCATGTAAAATGACTTACAGATTGTGGAGAATAATTGTTTTAAAACCCTCCAATCTGCTATGAAACCAACACCACAATGGTTGTTTCGATAATACAACTTAATCAAAGTATACTTTCCCACAATGCAACACTCAATATTGCATTTACTTCATCAAGCTCCATCATCCAACAAAGACAAAATGCATGAACACTACCGCGAACAAATACAAAGAGCAATGTAATAATGAGTATAACCCCATAGGCTTCATTGAAAATTCCAGCTACATCACTGGGCACTTCTTTCTAATATCTCTTTTATCTCTTCCATTTAATTTTTTGAAGTTTTTGATGGCATTTTCATCAGCCCAACCACGAATAGGATTTGTCATTTAATAGCTCTTTTACAATTTTTCTATTCGTCTAGAGTTTTTAGTGTCAGCCAATGCAACACGAATTTTATTGATTAAGCCTATGGCATTATAGGTATTTTGTATAGGCTATTGCAACTCATTGGATTTACTAGTTTTATTTAATGTGGGCTTGGTTCCAAAGAATTTATGAAATATGCACAAAGATAACTACAAACAATAAATGATATATGCAAAGAGATAACTAAAATAATAAACCAATGAAAAAAAAACAATTGCTCCTATATTAATCTGCAATTGCTCCTATGTTAATCAGTATAATGCCAAATATGCATAGAGATAACTGAAATGATAAACCAACGGCAAAAAGATTCCTAACCCCAACAATATTTTCTCATGAAAGAAAGAAGATTTAACTACAATTTCTTCATCCATATAGAGTGATAATCTCTTTCAAATCATCAAAATGGGTATAACGCCAAAGATAGAAACATATAACAAGAAGACATGAATAATAAATCAATCATCTATGCAAAATACCCATATGAAACAACTTACCATATAGATGCACAAAGATAACTAGAACAATAAACCAAAGGCAAAAAATTACTAACGCTACCCATGTTTTTTGACTAAAGAAAGAAGATTTAACTATAATTTCTCCATCCATACAAAGCGATATTATCTTTGAAATTTCCAAAATGGGTATAATGCAAATGATAGAAACATATACCAAGAAGACATGAACAATAAATTAATCACCTATGCAAAATACCCATATGAAATGACTTACCATACAGATTCACAAAGATAACTAAAACAATAAACCGACGATGAGAAAATTCCTAACCCTAAACATGTTTTTTGACGAGAGAAAAATGATTTAACTGCAGTTTCTCCATAAATGGTTGTAACGCCAAAGATAGAAACATATAACAAGAAGACATGAACAATAAATTAATCATCTATGCAAAATACTCATATAAAAGAATTTACAGATTCTGAAAAACAACATTTTTCAATCTAGCAGAAAATGGTTTCAATCAATACCACAATAGTTTGCTATCAAACCATCGACAAAGATGATTTTTACAATAGTCTGCTATCAAACCAACACCAGAATCACTGTTTACACAATACAACTTAATCAAAGTATACTTTCCCACACTCCAACACTCAATATTGCATTTACTTTGTACACCCGCATTTACTTCTTCCACCCCCATTGTACAACAATGACTAATGCATTAACACTCCCATGAGCAAACACATACCATTCAGCTTCCGCATATTGATGACACCAACTCCACCACCACCAACCCATGTAATTACGAAGCTCCATGTCGCAACAAAAAAATCTTGTTTAAGTCTCCGCTGAGCGGCAAATACTTGGCACTGGAAAGTCCAATTCATGACTGGACTAACAAAAATCCCGACGGAAACTTCAAACAAAATATACTATCGACTAAAAATTAACCGTACACAAATCCGTCCTTGAAGGACAAAATAAGGCCCACTAGAAAAATCGTGTTAAATTATTAGACATAAATATTGTTGCATACAACATGAAAACCATAACCTCTAGTGAACTTATCCACAATAATCTTGACTAACCTCACAGACGAATCGGTCAAATTCATAGATGACGCGTTGTGGAAAGTAAATATTTTAGTCTATGAATTACTCCATATTCAACCCCACATTTTCTACGTTTGAATTTCTCCCTTGTGTTACAGGATTTGTATATTCAACGAAAATTTTTAATGACACCTATAAATACGTCTCATTGTTTTCTCGATCCACATCACCACCTTATCTCTTGCAACACTTTATATTTCGTCATATCTAATTTGACGAGAAATTTATCTCTTCAATTATTTTTTGTTATCTTTGTTAGGAGGACGCTCCCTTGCAGTGAATATGGGTAGATCAATACTTATCAAAATCATAATAGTACTTCTTTTCATTGTTATGTTCGTCTTCAATGTCTCTGCTCGATATAATCTCAAGGAAACTGCAAATACAAGAATGGATTTTAAGAACAACGCAATCGATAATCTGGTTCAGATTGTGGAGCAGTTAGCGTCATGTACTAACTGTGCAGGCAACATTAAAGATCCTAATTGTTGCGCAAAATAACAAGAGGTGCAGATTGGCAAATGAAGATTCATATTGATATTCTAATCCAACCTTCCTATTCAGATTCAGCCCCATATAATCCATGGGATATTTTTGTTCAGTTACAATTTATTTTAGTTGGCTGTTATACATAACCTATTCCAGCATCCTCTGCTATTTATAACAACTCAAATTTCATTAACTTGTTTTATTTGGATTACTCAACAATAATTTGGTATGATAAAAGAAATTTAATAACCAATCGATAATCTGATTCAAATTGTTGAGCAGTTAGCATCGTGTACTAACTTTCCAGGCAATAATTGTTGTACAAAATAATACAAGTTCGAGATTGGCACATGAACAGTCATGTTGATATTATAATCTAACCATTTTTCCCAGATTCTACCTCAAGTAATTCAAGGGAGAGTCTTGTTTAAATACGATTTATATCTTTTGACTATTATATGGCAGGAACAATACCTAATCTATTCGAGCGTCATCTGCTATTGCTGATAACTCATATTTCGTTGACCTATTTTATTTATAGCATTACTTGATTGATTATTTTCAATGATAAAATATATAGTTGAATATTTAGATCCAACAACTAATGCCATAGGTGAAACTATCTTTTTCTTCAATGGCTAGGTATTGGCAATTACTGTTGATCTGCAATAACAGTAACTAAACAAAATTAAATTTCGTGTTATGATCTAAAGTTTTCAATTCAAAGGAATATGTCGGGGAGAAGTGTATTTTGGCAATTGTTGGAATGGTCAAATTTGCATACCCATGATAAATGTTTAATTTTATATATTTTTTAATGTATATTATTAATAAGGTTTTCAATTCAATGGAATATGTCAGGTAGAAGTCGTGAATCATATTTATTATATTATTATTTTTAATCTTTGTAATTGTTTAATTTTATATTAGTTCTAATGTAAGCTATTCATAAAGTTGTATATAGATAAATGATCAATTTTGTCAGGGATTAGTTTCATTTTTATGGTTTTTGTTTATTTCTATTTCCACATATCAAACAATTGCTATATCTATTGTTGTGCTTATTGGTCTCCATCTACTTGAGGTCAATTGGATGATAATCCATACATAATAGACCATCCAATTGAGGTAGTTGTGGATCTACTTGATCACTCTTTTCTGAGTTTGAAATAAACATGCCAAAGTCTACTCAATACCATGGGTGGGGGAAAATATAAATAGTAGGAAATTTTTGGTGATCACCTGGTACCACACCAGGTCAAGTCAGCTCTTTCAAGTGCCTTCTCCTCTACTCCCACTCTAAAGTTTTTTTTATTAACAAATTATCACTCAAGTGAAAGGATTAGTGAAGAGGATCAAGTGGATAAAGTCATTCATCAATCAAGAAGGAAGTGAGGCAATCACCCATCCAAAATGCAATTGGGGGAAGTGGAAGAAAGAGAGAATTCATTGGGATGGGTGGGAGGCCATAATAACTATAGGCTCAAGTTTGAAACATCATTCGTAATGTCCCTCTCCTCAAACTATGGTTGGTACTGATTCCCCTTTGATTCAAGACCTTGAAAAGGACCATCTTTTAATTACGACATATTTGTTGATTTAAAAATAATTAGAATAACCTCTCCCAATACCAACTACTTAACCTAGTATGGTTGACACATGAATTAGTAGATGCAAGCCAAGAAAATGGTGGTTACAAAAGACACTACCGTTTTACCAAACATAGGTAGCGGTTACAAGGAATAGTTACTCAAGTCATTTCTTCTTTGACTTGGATTCACACATAGCCAATAATCTCCCACTTGAAGACAAGTCATACAAGAAAGAGAGTTGCTCGGAGATATTCCCTATTTCAAGCTTATTGTCACATTGGGACAGGACCGAGAGAGGTTCTACAAAACTCAAACTTCTCCTGTGGTACAATTTTTGTCAATGCATCAACTAAAATCACTTTTCTGTCATTTTGCATGTCAGAGATCTTTATTACTAAAAGGTAAATAAAATTTAAAAAATAAATAAATTTATAAACAAGAACACAACAATTCAAGCAATTCCACCAAATTCACTGCCAAATTTGATAGTAGTCTTCATAGATTTAGCTTCTCCATCTTCCATAGTGGTTGACATATTTCCAGATGCACAAGTTTTTCTACCAACACCATCACAAACTGATTCCAAACTTTCACTTTGATCAGCATTACAAACATTCTCATCTTTGATTGCCTTCAAATTTGCACTCTCATTGCCATTAATTTTATATGCCCCAAGTTCTATGGCATCAACTTGCTCACTGTCATCGAACTAATCCCCAAAACTATCACTATCAAACATACTAAGAAAATTATTAATAACAGAACTAGTTTCAACATCTAATTGATCCAAAGACCTTTGTTTGGCAGTCCACAATGAGGAATCTAAAGTAGGATAAACAAATCCCACTTCAGCATGACTTTTTATGACATAGAGGGTGCCTAATTTGTTACCCCTTGCAATTACCAAGGCTCCCTTTTTAATCTTGCATCTATTTGATTAAAAACTAATCTCACAACCTTGAGAATCCATTTGTTCAGTCGAGATTATAGTTTGTTTGAGTTGGGGAGCATATCTAACATCACGTAACAACCAACTATATCCATTTTTCAGTTGTAATAAAATATCCTCTTTTCCAACATCACAAGATTCATTGTTACCTAGAAAAACCTTACCAAAGTCACCAATTTGCAGATTTTTGAAATACTCCTTGCATAGAGTGACATGAAACGATGAACCTGATTCCAGCACCCAGACATTAGTTGGAATTTATTCTTTATTTGAAATAAGAACACCTGCATATTCTTGATATGCTATGTTGGATTCGTTATTGATCACCTTTTCTTGTGTTGTTTTATAGTTCTAACACTTCCTTTTTATATGACCTGGTTTTCCACAAAACTGACAATCACCATTTCTGCCCCTAGACTTCGATCTTCCTCTATCATTATTTTTCCCTTTATCTCGACTCCTTCCTCTATTTTCTGTACTTATAACAATTAATACATCGCTAGATGAAGGCTCTTCATTTTTCCTCCTCATGTCTTCACTAAGAAGAGTGGCTGCAACATCATGAAATCTTAACTTGCTTTTGGCAGCCATCAAAGTGCTCACTTCCATCACCACACCTTCCCAGTTGTTCAATAAAGAACACAATAATAAAATAGCTTTGATCTGATCATCTAAGTTAATACCCACAAAAATTAATTACATGACTAATGTATTGAACTGATTTAAATGATTCAACATAATCCCCCCTTCTAGCATTTTTCAATTATATAAATTTTTCATGATGAATACCTTATTCAAAGTTGATGCCATCTCGTACATTGAAGAGAGATTTTCCCATAGCTCTCATGTTGTCTTCTCAACTGAGACATTAAAAAGAACATTACTTGATAGTGAAATAAAAATTGTTACCCTTGGTTTCTTGTCTAATTTCTCTCAATCTTCATCTAATATAGAACCTTTCCCTTTGAATTTCCCTAGTAGTGTGTTTGAGAGATCTTGCTTAATGAGTAATGATTCCATATGCACCTTCCATAGACAAAAGCTTTGACCTATGAACTTTTCAATCTTCCATTTGTCTACTTCATCCATGGCTCCAAAAAAATTCACCGATCTCCAAAAAACCAAAATCTCAACTGAGCTCAACACTAGGATCTGATATCAATAGTTGATTTAAAAATAGAAAAAAATAGTTGCAGAAATGAAAATAGAACATAGATAAGTAAAGACATAGAGGACACAAGAGATTTATAGTGGTTCACCATTAAAAATGGCTATGTGCACTCTTGAGTAGTAGAGCATTTATCTTTTATTAAACTTTGTTTCAGTAATACACTACAACCAACAAATTGCTTCAGAGAGCCAAAGAAAAATTACAATAACCTCTCCCAATACAAACCATTCAACCCAATATAGTCAACACATGAATCAACGGATGCAAGCTGAGAAAATGGCAATTACAAAAGAAACAGTCATTTTACCAAACATAGGTAGTAGTTACAAAGAATAGGAACTCTAGCCATTACTTCTTTGACTTGGCTTCACACATAGCCAACACTGTTAGCATCCACCCCTCTGAGTATAAATACATGTGGGGTGAAGCATTGCTTAAAACTGCAACTACTCGACTAGTTCATTTCTATTCCTCAATGCTAACCAATTTTTTTCCTTGAGATGCTTCCAATGCAACTCTTAATACTGCTATAATATAGAACTACTTCTAGATCTTTCTTTAATTCATGGGGTGTGTGGGAGGATGAAAGAAGTAGCCAATATATCTTGTTTCAATAATTCCTTCTTTAGTGTTGGTTGATATGCCGCCTAGGTAGAAGTAATCCTTTTCTAAGGTTGGTCAAGAAATCTAAGCTTGCCTGATCTATTCATCAGATACCGCTAACTAAGCTTGGTTAAGTTGGCGAGAGCATCCTTAGTCACTCATACCTACCTCTATTTTATAGCCTTTATTTGGTTAGTTGGCTCAAGCCCTTCTTTCATCATTGTAGATCAATAGTTCCTCATCTCTCCTTTCCCAAATTAAAGAAGAGAATTGGATGCGGGAGATCATCTTCCCAAAAAGGGCTTTCACCAAGCAACCATTTGCAAATCAAATCCACTATATGCCTCAAGTATTTGCATCCATATAGCACAAACATGTAGATTACCAAGTATACTTATCCATCACAAGAGAACAAGAAATGATGTGTATTTAATACTTTTAGCTTCATTGAAATATGCCCAAGACCTCATGGAAAATATTGTGTAGAAACAATAAATTTTAATAAATAATTATTCAATTTCCCATCTCAAAGAGTACACAACTTGATCATTAGATAACATCTTCAATGGTAGAAAAGGTTGGATTACTCACCACCAATGGAGTCTAACCAATCAAATGATAAATAAGATTATAATATAGTGTTCTAATCCTCCTTTCACAATGGAACTATTTGTGGACACTAAATTCTACTATCCACAATTCGAAAATAGACTCAAGACGTAGAGAAAGGGATGCATGTCAATGGAGAAATTGAGGCTTCACTAATGGCTACATTTTGGGTAGTTAAATCCAAATTAAAAGGAGTTGGAAACTCACCTATTTTCTTATCTCCAAAATACCATAGAGGTTGATCTTAGCAGTCACTTTAATTGTAATAATAGATCGATAATACATTTAAAAGAAACCATATCATAGGAAAACTACCACCACAAATATATCTCACAAATAACATTGTTTTCTAGTTTGATATAATACAATACCTGAAGACATCTATTAGAAAATAACAAAAGATCACATATATAATGAATTCCATGAAAAGAGTTTATAGTCCCTAAGATGAGTTCCTTCAACTTTACATACAATTGCATATGCACTTAAAATCGCCACAAGCATAACTCTTAAAACCTTTCTAGGTTATTATCTCTCAAAATTTATAACATGAGGTATATAATAAGGAATAGATAATTTCATATAGGTTTGGTAATGTATAATCAAAAGTGATAAAAATTAGGAAACAAAGAAAGCCAAACAGAGAAACAAATACAAATTTGATCCAAAAGGAGCACTAGTACCATAATAATTTTAGTGTGGAATAAAATGAGCAATTGAAAAAAATATGAGCACCCAATCTAAATTTCATGCTTCTAGTAGTAGATAACTAGAGATAAAAAAAAAAATGTTACTTTTCCCATTATCTACAAATAATATAGCTCAACAACAAAATAAGAAAGTTCATTGGAGACTACAATATAGAGCTTGAACATGTTACAAGATTGTTATCATGGAAGGTTTCAAATCTTTTACTATAAATAATGACCATTAATTTTTTGTCTCAATGGGAAGAAACAACACATTATTAACAATCAACTATAAATGGATTGAACAAGGCTCATTCAACACACTTGAATTAATTATTATTACAAGAGCACCAAAATACTAAAGAGTGCAAAAAATAGGGCAATCTAGGATTTATTGTCAACACAACTATGATGGAAAAGGTTTCCACATAGTTACCTAAGAGCTCTATCAATTCTATCTCATGATCTGGGTTGTCTTGACTCTATTGGAATTTATTGTTGTGTATTAATTATAATTTCTATGTCATAATATCTTGAATGAAATATTTCTAATAGATGACCAATTTTGATTCCCTTGAATAATTTATAATGGTTAACATAAGGTAATATTAAATTTATGAATTATCTTGATATGATAGAAAAAATTTATACAATCGATACCCAAAATATTAAAAATCCACCATTTAGATCTAGCTATTCCAAAACTTTCTTTATAATTTGACTTCAATAATAGTCTAGTTATAAGTTTGTAATATTGAAGAGTTTAATTCCCAAAATTATGAAAATGTAGCCCAAATAGGTGAGTTCTTATGTATTGTGGCATTCCATGGATAGGAACATGAAGCATTATCTATAGAGTATGAATGGACCTTGAGAATCCTCAACCCAATGAATGGCGTTCATTACAAAAAATAATTAGTGATATTTAATATAAAATATTCACAAATTTATCACAAACTCTTGTAAATATGAATCGTAGTTGTGAGAGAAATCATATAATTTCAATCTTCGATTATATCTATGATAATTTTCCCCCATTCCCAACCAATACACTCCCAATTTTATTGTTGGTCTACCAAATAATTTGAAATAATTGAATGATGAATAGCTTATTTGAGATTCTTAATCAAATAAAAATATATTGGCACTATATGAGTTGCCTTAGAGATATAAGAATCAAATTTAAAACTTAATTTCAACAGAGTCTATGAAATTAGTCCTTAGAATGTCATAAGCATGCACAACATAGGGCTCCTTCTTGGGAAGCAATCAAATTTACTGATAAAGAACAAATATTATTAACACAAAATCTTCAAGAATATCAATCTAAAAGTCAAATTGCACAATGGTGATTTCCGAGAATACAGATAGATGAAATGTGTCAGTGATTAGTGGAAGGGGATAGATTATATATCTCCCTGTCACCACAGATCAGAAAAAGATGAAAATGATTTAAAACTGTCCTGAGTTTCCGTGGCGGATAATCTTAAATATGTGGGTTGGAACCACAAAAAATCCATGCAGCCTTGTTTTATCTTTTGCAGCAATTAGGATCTTTAATGTTGCCTCTGCAGTCAGTACACAATGCTAGCATCTCCACAGTTTCCAGCAGATTATCAATTGATTTATTGTTAGAATAGAACGAGAAGAGACAGCGAGCGAAAACATAACGTTGAGAATGAGCAGCATTACCATAATTTTCAGAAGCATTGGTCTCGCCATACTAACTGCCAGAACGAACCCTATGAAAGGAAAAGTGTTCGTTTTACAAATGAAGAAGGAAAAACCGGGTGAATATCTTGCGTGATACAGAGCGAAGATCAAGAATGGCGATAGATAAAGAAATCAAATCGTATTTGTAGAGACAGACGACGAAGTGCAAGCGTTTGAATTGGTCGACATTCAAGATGCCCAAAGCGGCTTCGGCGGCGGCTGATGGACATTTGATCGTAATTATTAAAATAAAAGAATGCATTGTATATTTATTTTTAATTAATTAATAATTAATAATTATGGTCAAATGTCTTTTTTTGAGGTCTACATAATCAATTCCGATTTTGACAGTTTTCTCAGGTGATTTAACATGTGTATCAATCTAAAGTGGTGTTTTGGTGGATCAAGATATAACATTATAACTTCTTGTAGATTGTACTTTTGTTTTGACCTTTTCCATTGTTGAATTGATGTTATTCAAAAAGAAAATATTTATTTTATTATTATTTTAGTATTATTTTATATATAATTTAAAGTTATTATATTAAATGTGTTTTTAAAAGATCTTGTAATGTGATAGTTTTGATAAGAAAATAAAAAGATTAGAAAGTTTTGAAGTGTATATTTTTAATTTATTTACTTTTCTTTTAAACAGTTTTTATTAAAGTCATAGACAACTAGTAAAAAATCATAAAAAAATTAGAGACAAGTTATCTTATCAAATGCGATCACTTAGATAGTCTTTTTACTCTTTAAGTTTTTCAAATTTTCTATACAAATCTTTCTTATTCTTTTTATCATAAAACTGTATGAATTATAATTTTAAATGAATTGCATCAAAATACAATAAATACAACTTTATCTTTGGAAACCATTATCTTAAACATCTTATATTGCTATCAACATATTTGAAGTGAAGTATTCACTAGTCTATTTTGGGATATTATCTTAACAAATTTACTCTAATTCACATTAATATTGAGAAAGTTTAATAAAAATATAAGTATGATATCCAAAACTTAGAAGAAACTCATAGAGCCATCCTTTGAAATGAAACTAAGATACTTTCTTTAATTTTCATTTCCATTTTGTTACTGTTTTATATGAATTAATTGAATCATTTTGATAGAAATAAGAATGCACTGAAATTGATTCCTATGATCAATTTGGAGGTCATATTTCCTCTTTAAGCTCAAGTAACATGAGCAATCAATAACAAAGCATATTACAAATTCTATATGAATTCAATCCCTTATTGTCATCATTAACTTCGATATCTTTTTTTATATAATAATTACATAGAAAATTACAAAATAATAATATTGAGCCATTTACCCAAGTGAAATAGTCTCCAATTAACCACTGATGGTGAAACCTTGTTCCCACACATTTAGTTAAAATACCAACCATCGAATAAATCAACCTAGTATAAAAATATTTGAGAAATAAGATCACTAACTATAAATCATCTCATAAAATTTATAATATTGAGTGAAGTATTATAATGACTAATTTTATATATGTACATATATAATATGTATATATATGTATGTCTATGTATATACACTCATACATATATATAGTGATGGTATATATAGATGTATATATATACATACATATATACAAATGCACATATACATATACATACACACATGCATACATACATACATACATACATACATATTGAAAATAACAAAGAAGAAACATTGCTAGATTTCAAACAAACAAGTTACAACATTCACATCCCATGAGAGATAGTTGGGCACATTAGTGGCAACATGAAATATCATTAGTCTAAATCAAAATTTGAATGCAAATCCAATGAGCATAATAAGGCACATAACCTAACGTACCCTGGTTGTAGGAATAAGGTGTTCATTATGATTTTGTCGATAAGATGGTTATAGGTGGTACAATCACAATATAAAAGGATGAAAGTTTGCTTAATATTGTGGATTTTTCAGTAAGCCAATAATCAGATATAAGTTTTGTTGGTGTAGATGTAGGGCATGTGTCTTTTGTCTTGTAGCACCTGATTCATCATTGTTAATTTTCTTATTATTTCTTTGCAATATAAAGGTTAAGTGGGAGAATGTTAGGATTAGGTGTATCATTCATGTTGTAAGTTTTATTTCTTGATTAATCATATTTAAGAATGTAGATGATAAAAAAATTATGATCTTTAAATATCATGAAATGTGGAGTGAATAGGGATGTTACATTGAAAATATCAAAATGTATAGGTATAGAACATCCTTCCAATTAAATACTCTCATGGAGTGCATAGATTTGAGAAACTATTTATTCTGATTGCTATGACACAATCTATGATATATAAAGACATGTAAGAGGAGTTACTTTCTACTCAAGGATGTTGATCATGACCATGTGGCTTTCGATTTTTTCTATGGCATAGGCTTTTGATAATGTTTCTAGATAATGGATACATAAGGTAGAAGTTTGTTGGGTTCTTTTGTGGGTACTTTTATAGTGCTAGATTAGTATTGGACAAAGTGATAAGCATATTATATTGATGTACTTTTTACTTTGATTGATACAAGCTTGAGTCTTTTTGGTGGTTTTTTTACTTGCAAGGTTTTCTCCACACATATTTGGTGTTCATATGTTTTGAATAGTTATGTTCACTTTTCCATCATGTCATTAATCTTTATGGTTTAATTACATGCTTAATTAGATTGTAAAACTTGATTGCTAATATTTTTTGTGTCCTTCACCGTATATTAAACAAGCATGCAAGGTAGAATGTAAAGATGCATAAGAAATATGAGTAGTGAGAAAAAGAGAATGAAATATCATCATTAGGATATATACAAAGAGTGCTCAAGTTAGAATATCAAATAAATGAGTAATGGGTGTAACATAATGCTTTTTTTTGAGGGATTGCTTAAGGTATTAAGCAGTGGAAAAATAAAGCAATGAAGGACCAATGTAGATTGATTAAGGTAATATGTAAAGATACAAATAATAGGAACCATGAAATAATATATCATAAGATGAGATTATAAAAATTTCTCAAGTGTCTATATCAAAACATCAAATGATGTTTTAATGCACTAAGGTGAAATCAAAGAGAAATTCTATGAATATCCATATTAAAAAATATTTGAGCATAAATCTAATGAGATAACTTTTCTTCAATGTCTTCACAACATGAGGATAAATATTCTTCAATGAATCGTCTAAATAAAAAAATAGGACATTCAACAAATGACAATGAATGATGAAATATCTAATTTATAGAATTTCAAATAGTTTTATGTACATTTTGTTGTGATCGTAGCAACATGGATATGTGTTGTGTATAATAGGATAAGAAGCCATAGGGGATTGTGTGCAATGTATAATGACCACTAGAAAAGTAGCAATAAGGTGATAATAAGGGAACTAAAAAATAAAATTTCTAGTATATTTGATATCAAGGATTTAGGTGCTACAAAATACATTCTTGGTAAGAATATGAATGACGATTTGGTACATACAAAAATATAGTTAATTGAAAGTAATTATATTTCTACCATTTTTAACCTATCTTGTATATATAATTGCAAACACATGAGTACTCTATTTTCTATCAGAACTAATATTTGTTTGCAAATGTGTCCCAAACTAAATGATAATTTTGAGGATATATCTAATATTATTTATGGTGGTGCCATTGGTAGCTTAATGTATGTAATGGTTTTCACTAGGACTAATACTCCCCAAGAAATGAAATATTTTATTAGGATTATGTATAAACTTTATAAAGAAAATTGGACTTATTCTAATAGAGTTTTTATATATTTTAGAGGGAACTCTTGTTACTATTAATAATATAATTGTAGTGATTATGTAGATAAGTCATTAGACATATAGGGATTTATTGATTTTAATTTAGCAAGTGATTAGAAAAGATCAAGGTCAAAAAATGTCTATGTCCTCTCTTTGTTTGTTAGTGCAGTGACTTAGATGAGTAAGAGGTAGTTGATAGTTACTTTTGCCACAAAAAAAGTAGATGAAATGGGTTCTACATATTCTTTCAAGAAGGGATTATTCTTAAGGACTTTATTAAGTCATCAGTTTTGATTCGAGGATTTATAGAATTAGTTGAGAGGTTAAATTGTTATCTATTTGGATAGGAATTCCATGTACCATGCTCATACTAATAATTTTAATGTTGAGTATCACTTTATGAAAAATATAGTAAAATATGGTAAGGTCATATTGTCAAAAGTTGACACCAAGAAAATATTATAGATTCCCTCACAAAGATAGTAAGCATGGAGAGGTTACCTAGGTGTAGGAAGAACATAGGCCATGAATTATGTATTTAATTAATTTATGTTTCCTAATTTTTTTAAAATTATAATTATAAGTTGGATGATGTTATGATTAGGGTGTTAGTTACTATGTTTCAGCCTCTCGTATGCCTCCACATTTTGCATTCATGTCTAGTAGGCTAGTGAAAAGTACATAATACATGATATGAAGGAGTGATTAAAAAATCATTGATTGCATGAGTTGGCCCTCATCCATGTTTCTATCATTATTGGCATACATAAAAATTAAAAGAGCTTTAATTTTTTGTCACATTACATTTTAGTTTAATAAAGTTAGAATTTATTTTTAATGCATCCACTATGCATACCCATAAATATTAGACAATAATTTAACATTTTATTCATGTTATTTGATTGTGTAGTATAGAAAAATGCATAGACTTACACTTTTACACTTGTTTCGGCCCGCCTTGCTTTATTTATGCTTACTTATGACTTAAGTGATCCTATTTTGCATTTACAAGCCCTATGAATTATATATTTTTTAGGAAAACCCTAATTTACTGACAATCAACTTTTTTTTCCTCTCTTGTATGCTTGTGATTGCAGATTTCGGTTGAAGACTTGAAGATCATTTGAAGTGAAAATTTATAGAGTTTCATTACAAAGTTTTCATCTTCACGAAAACTCATCTATAGGCCAAATTTGGAAGATTCAAGACCTTAGATCTGAGAAGAAGCAAGTGCAGAACTTGGAGCTCAGGACCACATTTAGAGTTTTCAAAAATTCAAAATAGGATTAATACGCCACCTAGGGTGTCTTAGTCCTACCAAGGGTATTTTTTAAAGATTATTTAAGATTCTATTATGAGATCTGAAGATTTAACATCTGCCTCAAAAAATAGCAGCGAGATTAAGACAACAATAAGGTTTCTTAGTCCTTTATAGAACTTTTTGACAACATTTTTACATTTCTAAAATCCTTGTTACATCTCCAAACTTCCGAGGCACATACATCATAACTCCCTCTTTCTTAATTTAATCATTTTCATCCCTCAATTATCTTGCATAACTAGGGTTTGTAGGTTGACTGTTCATTTGTCCTTTCCAAGCATTTGCTTGGTGGTGAACCCCTAAAAGATAAAAGAACCTCCTTCCTAGGTCCTCCTAATTGGTAATTCACTCACCTTGTGAGGTTGATGGTCAATCCAGTTAGGGTTCTTATGACATTATTGAATGACGGAGATAAATAGGTGAACATTCATCACCTCATTTTTTGATGGTTCATTTTGGTGAACCCAACATTTTAGAGCATTAATTTTATGATTTTGAGTCCACTACATTCCTAGATCTAGGTTGCATTCATTCTTGCATTGCATCTTGCATTAGTGATATTACATCCAGAGTTTCTCATCTTTAGTGAACATGCATTTAGGGTTTCTCATATTTTCACTAGTGAAAGTGCATATAGGTTGCATTTTTACTTTCTTGCATCATCTTATCTCATTGAAAAAATGAAAAAGGGCATTGCTCGTCATCATAATTGAATTTAGGAACATTGTTATTGCATTCAAAATTTTAAAAAATGTAGTCAAATTTGCATCCAATTGCTTGTCACTAGTCACTTTTTCTTGTATTCATTTGCACAATTTTCTATTTCCAAACATCAGGTCTCTGGGTAGGAAATTTGGGAACACTGTAATCAACTCAAAATTTGTTTTTTTTCCTAAAAACAACCTATAATGGGACAAAAATTCCCTTCTTGGCATCTTAGTCCCTCTGTTGGCTTTTTGTCCAGAATCTTGTCTGAGTTGTGTGTTGTCTCTTCCACCTTTTGGAATCTCCAACTTCCTTCAGTGGGAACAAGACAACATTACTAGCCTCATAGTCCCTATTGAGTTTGAAGATGGAATTTTAAAGACTTAAATCTACTTTTTTGTGCTTCCCAAGCCTCCTGGTAAGATATACTATAAGTCTAGAAAGTTTAAGGAACATCTATTTTATGCATCTAGGTCAAAAACATCAATATAGGGCACTTAATTTTGAAATCATTTCAACTACATGCATTATTAGATCTCAAAAATGCTCACATTTCTAAAACATTCAATAATATGGATAAATGTACTTTTCACTTTTGCATGTACAATGTTTACATTCATAAAACTTTGCATTTAAGTTTGATAAAAGTTCTTTTCATTTTGGATATACATTATTTTCATTCTTAAAGTTGTGTATACATTGAATAAAAGTGTTTTGCATCTTGGGATATGCATTGTTTACTTTATTAAATAGTTACATGAAATTGTTAAAAGTGCTTTTCATTTTTAGTCAAACAATGTTAGTAACATACCTTTCTAGGCATGCTAAGAAAAATTTCATATCCCCTCCCTATGAGAGTGTTTTAGTGAAAGAGAATACAACCTTGTACAATCCTAATGATCATATTCATTATTCTCCTAATATCTCTCTTATTCATAAAGATATTTTAGTGTTAAAAGAACTAATCAATGAGATTTTTGAGAGTCCTAGTTGTTTCTCTCCTTCTACGTCTCTTAGTGGACCAGAAATTGATGAACAAGAAGAAACAACCATAGGTAATCATGATGATCACATAACACAACAAGAACCCATTGAAACTTCAACTATTATACATTCATCTCCCAACATCTTCACCTCTCGTGATAATGTTCTAGAGGATGAAAGTGTATATGAGGAAGATATGTTGGTGTTCGGTGATCAAAGGAGTAATAATTTGGACAAACATGGAAATCACATAAAATATCTCCTCCTAGTAACTCTCCTAGTTGTGAATATGATACTGTGATGATGTGTATGTGCAGGATCATGATGGGCCAAAAAGTCACGATATGTAAGTGATATGATGACCCATATGGCTAACGACTTTCTTTTTACCCAAAATTAATGAAACGAAAAGGGTTTTTAAAGGATATTCTCAACTTTCCACCAATATAAATTATGCTTTACTTCAAATTTAATAAATAATTATTATTCATTTAATATTTTAATTATGACTAGAGTCTTGATTGATAGGCTGATTGATAAAGATCTATAGCTTTCAAACGGTATCACATTTTTTCAATCCGAAACATGCGTCACATTCTATGCTTCACATACTATAGGATTAAAAAAAAAAAAATTGAATTTCATGAATTTTTGAGCAAGTTAAGGTGCTCAGACATATGATTTTTTATATTTTTAGAATTTGTAATAAAAAATTCATAATTAATTATTTACTTTGAAAAAAATTACAAAAAAATATGACTCACATTGGGACATGAGTCCTATACTTATATCTAAAATATTAAAAAAATATATTATCATTTTATTGTGGTTAGGGTGGTTAGATAGACACCTACTTCTTATTTTTTCCCTGAAATTTAAGTACTACTGCATTGAAATTTCAAATTTTCACAAAATATATTTTTTTATTTTTTAAATAAACCTAGTAGTTTAGAAAGTACATTCTATTTTCTACAAATTCTATTCTTACATATTTTTGAAATAATATAGATAACTTATTCAAATTTTTATGTCAAGTTTCCTAACTTTGATTTTTCTGAATTTATTGCCACTTAAGGGCCTATTTTTTCCATGATGATCCTGCACATACCCTGATAGAGAATCTTAGTTGTCCCCCTTCACCTAGGTAAACCCTTACTAACCAAGAAAATTCAACCATTGTTCATGTTGAAATGCACAAGACAACTGAGAGTGGGGTGAATCAGTTGTATCTAATCACATTCACCATATATCTTAAACAATTCCACATTCACTTTAATCTATTATTAAGTATAAGCATGAAATAGAAATAATAGAAAGAAAATACTAGAGACACTAGATTTACGTGGAAAACCCTATAAGGGAAAAACAACGATGAGGATTAACTTACAATATAATAGTAATTGCAAAACCATATACAAAGAGGCTCACTACTAAAGGGCTCACTACCCAAGATAGGACTCATTGTCCAAATGGGAGGCTCACTACTTACGGATACATAAACATATAAAGAAGAATGGTACATAGAGAACATTATCTCAATGAAATAGAAGATCCACCACATCAACTTACACACATTCACATCCTTGATTAGAGAATTGCAAACACCATCAGCTCACTACTTTCAGGAGTCTAACACGTTGAAGTTTTTGCTTCCTTAGTTCACTTTCGTACAATATTTCACATCTACTTCACTTCTATAACTTATGGCATACAATCCATAACATCTTGACTTGTATTTATACCATCTTCAATCTTAAAAACATTTTTCAAGGTCGGCTACACATTCTTTATTTTAAAAATTCAAATTATGTTGAAAACTCAACATTCCCGCGTTGGATAAGAAAGAGAGTGAACCAAACCAATACTTAACTAGGACACAAAACAGTGTCATGGATCAATCACATGCTTCCTTAATTAATACTTATCCTTTGCATTAAAAGTAAACACTAGGTCAGCCAAACCTAATGAAACCACATAACACGCTTCACCATACACTGGAACACATCTTAGATATGCTCATATTAATTTACAAGACCTAAAACAAATCAGCGGAGGATTGTAGAGCAGAAAAATTTCTCCTATTCCATAGATAAAAAAATCTCCCAGTCCAGTTCACATACCGATAAACAAAAAATTCACTTTACATCAAACCATAAGCTATAATCTAGGATATATCACCTGAGGATGCCCATAAACAATACTAAAAACCTGCACAAGCATGGGATCATCACAGAAGAAATGTAGAGCACATTACTGAAGCACATTTTGTACACATACAATTTTGTCTTTACTATTTATTCATTTTCTCAAAAGAACTTGGTAACTCATCATATCAACACACATAAAAAACCATAAAGTTAGTTTCATGTACTCACAACATCGCTATAGTATCTCAAGTATACATGCACCACCTAAAATCACTTATTTCCTTTTATTGTAACAACTTAAATTGTGTTGACATCAAAGATAACAATAATGACAACACCACCATACTCATTCATACTTGCAATATCTCCCCCTTTGTAATTTATGGCAATAGATGATGTGAAAAACCACCAAGAACAACATATGCACTTTCTATCATTTTTTTAGATTAGAAATCTTACACAACATTCTTGCACTGATTCCTCCTTACAAGATTCTCTCTCCCCCTTTCATCTCTTTCAGATATAGATATACTTTTTCACATGTCTCTCTCTCCCCCTTTGACATTAATGGATTATTTTTTTTACATGATTTTTCAACCATATAGAATTTTGATCACTCTCCCTTAGGAGTGCACTCATGACAACACACATATTATACAACAATAATGATACTTCATATTCCCCTTCAGGAGTAGACCCCAATCATCAGTCTAGATAAATGATGAATTTGTAGATCCACTGGATTGATGCAACTCTATGTGCGCCTATTTTAAACAAGGAATGACAGTAACCCCCAATTTCTCCTGGAGATACTCAAAAGAATCCTTAGGAAGAGCCTTAGTAAATATATTTGCAATTTGATTCTTTGTAGGAACATAATCAAGCCTGAATTCATTCTATAATACCTTTTCTCTTAAAAAAATGATATATGATAGACATGTGCTTTGTCCATGAATGCATTAATGGATTATTTGAAATATTTATTGCACTTTTATTATCATAGAAGATAGGGATAGGCCCATCACACATAACACCTATATCCTTCAATGTTTTCTTCATCCATTGTACTTGTGTACAACAAGATGTTACTGTTATGTACTTAGCCTCTACAATGGATAAAGAAATTGAATCCTATTTCTTACTTATCCTTGAAACCAACTTGCATCCAAAAAATAATGCACCGCCACTTGTAATCTTTCGATCATCCATGCAACCAGCCCAATCTGCATCACTGTAGGCATTTAAAGTAAAATCAGTATCCTTAGGATATGACAAATCATAATCCAAGGTCCCTTTTAGATATCTGAATATCCTTTTCATAGTTGTAACATGTGTTTCTTTGGGTTGTTCTTGAAATCTAGAAACCAAACATACCATAGGAAAATTTTCCTCACTCATCATAGTCCTTGCAGCTTCTTGAACTCTCTGGTTCTTCCTCTCAACAACTCTATTCTTCTAAGGAGTTCTAGGAACAGAAAGATGCCTCTTTATACCATGCTCTTCACAAAATATATTGAACTCATTGGAGGTGAATTCTCCACCTCTTTCAAACCTTAAGAATTTAATTTTCAGATTCACTTCATTCTCTACCATATCCTTGAACACTTTGAATCTATCTAGAAATTGAGCTTTCTCCCTGAGAAAAGTAACCCATGCCATTCTAGAATAATCATCAATGAAAATCATGAAATACCTGTCACCATTAAGAATTCTTATTCTTGTAGGACCATATAGGTCTGTATGAATCAATTCCAACATTTTGGTAGTTGATTGTTCTTTTCATTTAAAACTCCAACTTGTTTGTTTTCCTAGCTGAAAACTTCTACAAACAACATAAGTAGGCTTTATGATTTTCGATAGATCTCTGGCAGCTTGTCTTGAACTAATCTTGATTAGGTTGTCAAATTTTACATGTCCCATCCTCCAGTTCCATAGCCAACTTTCATTAACTTGAGATACAAAACACTAACCAACACCCTTAAGCTAATAATATTTTTCATATGTTCTTTTTCCTGTAGCTACCATAGCTGTGGACCCTTTTGTAATCTCAGAGGTATTATCTTGAAACACAAGCTTAAACCCTCTACTACAAAATTTTTCCAATACTCAAAGAAATTATGTCTTAAGCCTTTAACATAATAGACATCATCAGTGTTGTGTTTTCCATCAAAACTAATTGTTCCTTTTCTAACAGTCTTTACACAAGAATCATCTCCAAACATGACTATTCCTCCATCATACTTTTCAAGTTTACTAAACTTTCTTTTGTCTTTAGTCATATGATTTGAGTAGCTACAATCAATTACCCAATAATCTTTGTCTTGTCTAGCATGAAAGGCAGTAACTAGAGTACCTTCCATCTCTTTTTTTTTTTAATTTTTAAACCACATTCCCCTTGCACATCTTCCATGGTTAGTAGATATTGATTTATTCTCCAAGGCTAGAAACATGCATTCATCTTTATCACCCTCAAAATCAAATTCATCATCAAAAATTCCAAAATCTTCTCTAACATAATAAAAAAAATTGAACTTTTTGTCTTTATTGTCTTTGCTCTTCTTGTGTATGGCTCTATTTGGAAATATTGAAGCATACTGACCAATATTTCCATAACTAAAACATTTAAAAGGTAACATACCTTTTTAATTACTATTACCTTTCTTCAGCTTCCTTGTAAAATTTTCTTCCAACTCCTCTAAACCTTCACTATCTAGATCATCTTCTGACTTTGTTGCTTTCAAGGTTGTTTCTATTTTCTCCTTTTCTTTTCCAAACTTCCTAATTTCAAATTTGGTCAAGATGCCAAATAACTATTCTTTAGTGAATTTTTTCAGATCATACACTTCCTAAATGGTTGAGACCTTGTCACTATAGCTCTCCATCACATCTTCATCTATCAAAGTAACACCTGATATTTGACTTCATTTACTACAATGGAAACCCTCTTTAAGTATCTTCCAATGTCCTCTCTTTGATCCATTTTCAATTTCTCATATCTCTACTAAGTTGTTAATTTTTTGATAATTTAACTCTATCATTTCCTTTTACTACAACAACTTGAACTGTGTTGACATCTATGACAGCATTAATTATAACACCACCATACTCATTCATAATTGCAACATATCATTCCCCTACTTGAGATGAAGTAATTTTGGAAGAGCCAAACCTTGAATGTCAAGAAAATTTAGTTTGTAGCTCTCCTAAAATCTCTTCTACTAGGGAAGATATCATAGTAGAAGAAAATTATTACATTTCCAATAGTAATTCCTTAGATGAAGATGATGAAGTGACATTATACTCCCCTTCCATAAGACATCATGAAAATAAGGATGAGTTTTATGAGGTTATGCACATTATATATCCCTTGGAGAACTCTCCCGAGCCTAAACTTATCATTTTTCCAACCTTGCAAAAACCACAAGTTAAGAAAAACTCATCCTTATCCTTGAACCACCTAAGAGAAATGTTGCACAACAACTGAGCTAGAATATCATTTCCCATACATATACCACTAGGAACAATCCACAACCAAAAAAACACCTTCAACAATGTTACCTTTTCCTAATCCTATCTTGCTAGGTCCCCCTCATTTACCTTCACAAAGTGGAAATGAGTATGATCTTGTTGAAAATCTTAAGAATACTCCCATAAAGATATCCCTATGGTACCTAATTCACAATTCACCTAATTATCATACTATGCTTCAAGCACCATTGCAGCAAGTTGTGGTCCCCCTAGTGCAAATCCAAATGACATAGAAGCCATGATTTTAAAAAATAAATGCTCACATTGTTTTCCACCAAATTGATCTCTCTCCTTTGGAAGTGCAAAAACAATGTGATTCTCTCATGATCATAGCTCAATATAAAAGCATAAGGATAAAATGAACCCTTGTTTACAATGGCTCAACCTTAAATGTGCATAGTGTAAATCTTATGGATAAGCCTTGTGTTGATAAATCAAAAATCTAACCCATCTCTTTTTCTATTATTGGCTTTGATAATGTGTGAAAACAACCGCTTAGTGTAATCACTTTACCTATTACTATTGGAAAGGTCACATTATAAACCTTGATCCATGTTATTCTTGATGATCTTTTGTATAATCTTATTTTAGACAAACCATGCATTCATGCAATGAATGTGGTTCCTTCCGCTCTTCATCATAAAATTATGTCTACAACAACAAAGTATATGCAATCGAAGTCAATCCTAAACTATACAGTTGTTTGAACATTGACAAAGATAAATAAAATTGTTTAAATACATTGACACCAACTACACAAGTAGAACCCATGCAAGAAAAAAAAAAGATAGATGTCCTAAACCCTTCACAACGATCACTAGATGATGTGGGATCATTGAGTTTTGAACCAAAATTCATGGGAGAATACAAGATCATAAACAAAGACTCTAGAAAGGGAAAGGAAAAATTAGAACCTTTGAAAGCATCCACATCAACCACTTTAGAAGAAAAAGAAAACTACATAACAAAATTTTACAAGATAGACTATCAACAACCACCAAATCCTAAAGAAAAGAAAAAGATTTATGTAAGAGGTTATGAGGTTATCAAATAACTTGGATATAGTGGAAAAGGATGCAGTGCTAGAGAAAAAGGTATTCATGTATGTATAGGGCATAACATGCAAGAAACAACTAATGGTCTTGTTTATTGTCCTTTGATAGAAATAAACAAGTCTTCACTTAATAACACTCTAACAAAAGATTCCTCTAAGCTAAGTTTAAGGGTAGTTCATCTTGAACTAATAGACACTAGTGGTCTTGACTATTATCATTTGAAAGAGACAAAGAAGTCTTCGATTAACATTAATGCCATCATGCAAAAAACTTACGATTAGAGTCCTGTAGATTTTATATCTTCCTTTAAAGAAGAAAAAAAAATCATGGAATCTAAAAACTCTTGTATAGGAATGAAAACTAATACTAAGAAAGAGATTTCTTTGTAACAAAATAAAGGAACTATTGATAAATAGAATATCTTGTCAAGACTACTCTAGGATTGCTTGATATCTCTCCCTCCAAGAACATGAAAAAAAACATCATAAGGAGTTTGGTGCTCTTCCTTATGTGGGGGCACCTAATTCCTCTAATTGATGCTACTTTTCACTCTACCTTGCTTATCATGAATCATTTTATCTCATCCTTGTCATGCACTAAGTGCGGGAAAGGGGTTAGGTAGCCTTGTTCTTGTATGTCACTTGCCTCTTTTGGATAGTTGACCACCTTTCATGTATATATAAGAGCAAGATTGGGATGTGGATGACATGCCTTAAGTTTTCTTGGATGTGATGTACTGAGTTATGCATTTTAGGGGCAACCCCTTCCCCTCTCATGAAAGATCTTATCAGAAGCATATAACTTTGAATAGGGCTTTCTAAATAAGCTCTCATGTATTCTTCTACTCTAAAGAAACTACTCATAGTAGTGGTGTTAGCAATCGCTTTAAAGTGGGGGCATAAATCGACACTCATGTTTTATTGTGTGATTTTTTTTTCTTGTGATGTATTATTTTCTTGGTGGTTTCAATGTGTTTGATTTCCTCTGAGAGCATGATATTTATTTGACTTGTCCTTTGTTGGATACATTAGGAATAATGCCTCCTAATATGGGAGCTTGCACGAACTAATCAAAATCTCTTCAAACATGCCTCTTTCTTGTTGCATTGTATTTTTGTACCTTATTAAAGTCATGGAGGTATGGCTTTGATATGGTTTCTTGGGGCTCACCTAGTGAGCAAATAGATTCACTAGCCTTTGTGAGAATATATTTTTCTTTCGTCTTGTTTAAATTCGTGGAGGCATGGCTTTGATAAGGTCCCCTGGGGCTCACCTAGTGAACATCTAGCTTCACTGGCTCTTGTGAGTATGCATTTTCTTTCTATCCTTGTCATATTCATGGGGGTATGACTTTGATATGAACCTCTTAGGGCTCACCTAGTGGACAACTAACTTCATTATCCCTTGTGAGCATGCAAATATTTTGCATAGTGGACATCACATTCCACTTGCAAACCTATTTTGGACAAACATCCTAGACCTGATCAACCACATGGATAGCCAATCAAAGCTTGATTTGTTGCATTATTCATTTTTCCTTTTTCCATCTTTGATAGTGTGTTTGTGATATGGTTATGGCTTCATATATCATCTGCAAGTGTGTTTCTTTGTGCTTATGTTGGTCTACAATAGGATCTTGATCTTGAGGGCTTGATCATGCCTCTTGATTATTGTCATCCTATCTTACTACCATTCATACATGAGAACCCCTCTTGATTGGGTGGTTGGCTACTTCAATGTGATTTTGAAGCAAGTTCATCCTCTCACTAAAGTAGGGGCTAAATGTGTTGGAAGATGGTCAGTGTTCCCCTCCGGATTCATGACATGGATTGACGTCCTCCAATGGATCCATTAACTCTGGCAGTTGTATCAGGCATTAACAGGTTGATCTTTTGGTGCAATGACAACTATGGGCCAACAAGTGGTATCAGACCCAAAGGTGCTGGGTTTGAATCCCCTCAGGTAACACTGAGGGGGATATTGTTGTGAGATGGTCAGTTCTTCCCTTGGGATTCATGACATGGACTAACCACCTCCCCTGGATCCGTGAACTTTGGTAGTTGTATTGAGAATTAACATGTCGATCTTTTGGTGCAACGACAACTATGGGACAACAAAATGTGTTGTAGAAAAATGCATACCCTTGCATTTTCATAGTTATTTGGGCCTTCCTTGCTTTATTTATGCTTCTTTATGGCTTAATTCATCCTATTTTTCATTTACAAGCCCAATGATTTATATATTTTTTAGGTAAACCCCCATTTACTAACAATCAACAAGTTTTTCCTCTTTTGTATGCTTGTGATTACAAATTTAGGTTGAATACTTGAAGATTATTTGAAGTGAATAGTTGTAAAGTTGTAAAGTTGTAAATCTGCATTACAAAGTGTGTCGCAAAAAAGTGTAGCCTTAACATTTTTCACTCATTTGTGCCTTTTCCTATCGATTTTGGCTTGATTTTGATTAGACATAATGTTGTAATGTGGCAAACACATTCACATTAGGCCTTGAATGCTTGCAAATCAATAAAAACCTAATGTTGTCTTACAATGGTGTTGAGAAGTGTTGTAACACATTTCCTCACTTTTCTAGGAATTTTCTACAATAATTCATCTAAATAAGCCCCTTCCTAGCCTTATTCCAAAGTGTTGTAAGGTGTTGTAACAAATTCTAACACTTTCCTAGGCTTATCATCAATAAATCAACCCTTTCTTATGACATAATTACCCCTTAATGCACTTATAGGTCTTACTTAAGTTTTTTTTGGAAGACAATCCCGACAAACATTATTAATCATATTTTAATTCCTGACAACTACTCAAAATTTCCCAAGTGGACTAAGTCACCATCTTGGGTGACATAGACCAATTTGGCATAAAAATCAAATTAAATCTTAATTTCTGGTGAAATTTTGTTTCCTAAACCATAAGGTTAGCCTGTGATGTGTTATTTTCGACAAATTAGGGCACAACATGTTTATAAATAAGGGTTTTTCTCCTCATTTTAAATATTGATCGCATCCTTTATCAACTCATTATCTCATGATCAAGCAATTTGTCTTCTCAAGAAAGCATCAAGCACTAAGCACATCAAGCAACATCTATTGGAGATGAACACTTGCATATCAGTAGACTTCTTCAACAAGGGTTTGGTGATTTGTTTTACTTGCATGTTATTCGAACATCTTTCCCTTTACATTTCATTTCACTATTTAGGGTTTGATTACCAAAATGGGATTTGAGTAAGGAAAGCCCCTATTCTCTAACCCTAACCCTTTTCCCCCTCTTTGCATGTATGGTTTGCAATCTTTGTATGCAAATTAATCAAAGAGTAAGGTGTTAAAAGGTGTCATATTTCCATCCACATCATTCCAAGTCAACAAACCCTGAAAGGAGCTTGAAGACAACTTACAGGTCAACATATGAATATTCTGACAAGGGTCTTTGTCAGAAATAGAAGTACAAGTGGGTAGTTATAGATTTTTGTCTCGAGATTCCCAAAAGTCCCAAGTGGACTAAGTCACCATCATCAGTGAATTAGTCTCACTGCTAGGCCTAAAAAGTGATCTCTATAGATCTGGACACCCATTTCCCCAAAACTAGTTTCCACAAAGTTTCCCAAAGTAGGACTAAGTTTCCCATCTTCGCGTAAGTGTCCCACCCAGCATCAACAATAGAATCTAGAAGATTCCAAAGCTCCTCTTCATCAAACTTTAGTTTCCATGTGCACCACTTCTGCTTTCTTCAATTCTATTACAGTTTGCATGCATTTTAGGTCATTCTTAGGACATTTTTATCCCATGTACGCTAATCTTTAAGAAATATAAACAATCTATATGCAATAAGATTAAAAAAAATTATCCCACGTATGCTAATCTTTAAGAATGTATATAATGTACATGCTAAAAGGAAAAGTACTTTTAAAAAACTAATGTAATTTTTTATGAATATAAAGATTGTATAGGCAAAGTGAAAATTACTTTTATTAATGAAATACAAAATTGCAGAAAGGGAAGCATTTTAAAATTGAATGATGAAATGATTTTAAGAATGACCACTCTAAAATGATGATTTTGAGTTAGAATAAGAAAAATCATGTTCACAAAAATTTCTAGACTTATAGTATATGGTACCAGGAGGTCTAGGAAGAACATAAGTAAGGTTTCTGACTCTGTAACGGGCAGTGGAAAATCTGGACAGGGACTAGGTCGCCCAAAATGGCGAATTAGTCCCAATATGGATTTTTTTGCAAATTTTTTGAGTTTTCTAAGAGGTTTTGATGTGTCTCAGGCTATATGATGCAATCCTAAGATGAAAATGAAGAAGTTTAGAGATTTTCAATGAAAATATATGTGCAAAGATACAAGCTAACATGAGCAAACCCTAAGATGCAAACAATGCAAAATTCTAATGCAAAGCAAGCTTTTTCCTGCTTAAGATGAGATGCAAAACAAAAAATCTAACAAGTGTTGGACAGTCAGGTTCACCAAAATGAACCACCAAAAATGAGGCTCTTTAGGGAAAGAGGATTCCCCAATGAGCTTCTAGGGTTTTTCACCTAGAGGCTAACTTTGGAAGAATGGGCTCTCTTTTGCACTAAAGGATTGTTGGTGAGTTCATTCAAAGGGGATTAGGGGCATAAGGTGTGATGTGTTTGGAGTTACCTAAATGGAATAAACTGAAAATGAAAGCTAAATATGAATGTAAAAACTATGAAATACAACTATGTTGGAAAACACACTATGTTATGCAAATAACCTAAATAATATAAACAAACAAGTACAAAAATGAATAGAAAGGAACATGTGCAACTGGAATTAGAAGAAGAGTCTAATGGAGGTTAGGAATGCTGATGAAATTATTGCAGAAACTAAAAGGGACACTTGTGCCAATCTAGGCGACCTAAACCTAGATTCCCGAAAACTGGTCTAGAGTTTGTTTCTACCAAATGGGTGTCTGAGAATGTCAAAATCCCAAAAAGGCCTATCTAGAGGGACTAGATTTCCATTCTTTCTTACTTAGTCCTCTTCAGAATTTTTGGAATTTTTGAAGGGGAAAAGGAAGCCCTAGGTTTGCACCCTGGTTCTTCATAGTTGTTCACTTCTAAAAGTCTAATATTCAAGCCTAAGAGTGACCTTTTCGTGGATTATTTGAATTTGCATGAAAGGAGAGGTCTTCAACAAATCTTCAATTCCTTGAAAGATCTTCAGAGTACCTAGATCGGCAAACACACAAGGAGAGAAAGAGAAGAATGTTGATTGTTAGGGATCAGTGGTTTGCCTTAGTCAAACCCCTTTTAGGTAACTAAACCAAAATGAATAGAAAATTAAAAGAGTGTCTATGAAACAATGGAGTAAGTTACCTTGACATGATCAAAGACCTTGTATTGTTGTGGCAATCAACCCTTGAATGCTTCAGCAAAGATGTCTTGTTGACTTTGAACCTGAAACCCTAGCTTGCCTAAGAAGGAGAGATGAGAGAAGTGTGATTTGAGAAGAATGGGTGGTGCATCATGAGTGTACCTAATGAGAAATTATGGTTTTTAGGCTCATTTATACAAGTTATGCCCTAATTTTTGTGAAATAACACCATACAGGTCAACCTAAGGGTTTTTGAGACAAGAATCCTGAAAGAAGTTAAGTTTAATTTAATTTTATGCCACATAGGACTAGGTCACCCAAGGTGGTGACCTAGTCCACTTGGGAAAATTACATTGTTTTTTGGTGATTAAAATATAACTATTTATATTTGTTGGGGTTATCTCACAAAAAATAATGAAGTTGGACATTTATGAGGATTAACGGGTCATTTTGACATAACAAGGGGTTAATTTGGTGATGACAAGCCTAAGAGAGTATGAAAATGTTTTACAACACTAGACAACACTTCGTCACAAGGCTTGGAAAGGTGTTAAAAGAGATCGAAAATGGTCCAAAATCCATAGGCAAAGGTCCAAATGAGTGAAAATTGTGAAAGTTCTCACTTTCCCGGTGACACACATATATTAGGCAACACAGAAATAGGGAAAATTTAAGTGTTTTCATATATGCTTTCTTCAGTTGAGGGTTTTTTGTTGGTGGAACAACTTCAAAAAGATGGAATGGAGATAGGTAGTTTCTTGGGCATATTTTTTAATTATGTCGATTTTTGGCGATGGAGATGGTGTCCTTGATACACACTAAATGGAATTTTCAGTGTCATAGTGTGGGAAAGTATACTTTGATTAAGTTGTATTGTAGAAACAGACACTGCCTAAGAATTTTCTTGAAATTTCCTCTGATTTTTTTGTCAGCCTAGACATGAATTATATTTTTTGGCACCGTAGATGCCCCCAATGTTGGGGACTTGGTCAAGTTTGTTTGTGTGATGACATCAAGCTTGGTAATTACATGGGTTGGCGTTGGTGGAGCTGGTGCCCTCACCACATGAAAGTTAAATGGCTATGTATAGTATTTAGTAATGAATAACTGTTATTCCAATACCTATAACACAAATACTCTATTTGTCTTAAATATATATATATATATATATATATATGTGTGTGTATATGTATCTATCTATGTTTCAAAGGATTTATTTTCACATACAATTCACAGTGTATGTAAATATATATATATATATATATAATATGATAGTGAAAGGAAAAGGCACAAATCACATAGTTGTTCTCCCCACTACATTGGCATCATGAAGCCTTAACGACTCATGGAAACCTATGAACCAACTAAAGCATCAAACACTAATGAAAATTTGATCTAGCTCCATCATATATCACACAATGACAAAGTTGTTAAAAGCCTTGCGTGTTCCAATTTCTGGATTGCTTTTCCTAGTGATTTTTTTTTCTGCAATAACTTTCTCAAAAAATAGAATGCTGATAAAGAATTGTGAAAGATGAAATTTGTCTGTAATGTTGGTAAATATGAGAAAAGAAGAATATACAAGAGGTCTTGTTTCAAAGCAGAATGAATTCCGTAGATGAAATACACAAATATCATTAAAAGGAAGACATAAAAGAAATAACAAAAGTTTTGCTTCAAATCAAACAATGTATACAAATAACTTTATAAACATACTTGATGCTAGTATGTAGTGGAATGTATCTAGCCTTCTAGAAACAAAAAGGGGGAACGTATAACTTTGGTATGTACTGGATCATATGTCTCCCTGTAGGAAGAAAAGGGATGAATGTATAAGTTAGAAAAATATAAATTTATCAAACAAACCTTGGTTATTCTTATAGTTTTGGGCATCTTCTAGGCATATATTGTTCCACAGATGGGCTGCGTATCCCCTCTCTTTTCTATCCTTTCTTTGAGGTGAACATCGTATAACTGCAAAGCAACATTTTTTTTTGATCTCTGAAAATATATATCGATGGTTAGATCTCTATGGAACGGGTAGAAACATAGTGGGAAAATGACTTACAAAAATAGTAGGGGGGACAACATAGTGTAGATTTTAGAACACACCATTTGTTAAACTATCCAATATGCCAACCAGTAGAGGTGCATGGGAATTTTTCACCATTATGTACAATGAGCAAACCAAGTCCACTACTGCCAACCCTTGTGCTCAAGAAACTCCACCATTGTTTTTAAGGCGTCTGAGAAAGGCCTCACAAATTGCACAGTCTTATAATGTACTAAGCAAAAAATAAAATGTACAAAACACTATATATTTGTTAAAGCAATATATAGGAAGATCAAAATAGTAAAATGCTAAAAAGAGAATTCTATAGACCAATATTATACATATACATATATATACATATACATACACATACATACACATACACATACACATACACATACACATACACATACATATTGATATACATATATATACATATACATACACATACATATATATACATATATGTATACAAACATACACATATACATATACATATACATATACATAGACATATACTTTTCACCCTTTGTTTATTGTTTGTAGTTATCTTTGTGCATCATTGGCATTATAGTCATTACCATATGAACAATTGCATTTAAATATTCTTTGTTTCATCACAAAAATATGGCTAGTCTTAGTAATGTTTTTCACCTTTTCTATTCTCAATGTAATTGGCACTAAATATTATAGACAAATAGGGAGGATTTTCCTCGATCTTTTAATGACGACATGGAGCTTACCTTTTCAACAAAGGATGTTCCTAAATGTTGCTCATTAGTGAATAAGGATTGCAAAAAAATTATGAGTTTATAAATGACAAGGGAACTGTTACATAGCAAATATCTTTTTAGTAGCTCTTTTACAATTTTCTTATTTGTCTATAATATGTAGTGCCAAATAATGTAGCTTGAATTTTGAATTGACAAGAGAACTATTTTATAGATTGCTTCAATTACAATATAATTTCACCTCTATCTTAATTTAGTTTTTATTACAGCTAGATGCACATCTATATTTGACCTCTTTCTTTTGGCTAATCGATCAATTGGTAGATTACTATTTAACTATTTTAAGATACACATGCATAGAAATACAACGCAGACTTGAAGTTATGGATAAAATAATATTTATGGAAAATATGGAAGACTAAAGGATTGTCCTCGCTTAGAGAGTTATTAGTCATATCTTTAATTAATAATATTGAATTAAAAACTATTCTTTAAAAAACACAAGTCCATAATTTTAGGTATGGCATATTGGTCTCAATGCTTATGTGGCAATAGATAATTTATTACTTTGATTTTATTTATTTTCATTTTTCTTATTTCAATATTAGTTATGATGCTGAAAGTAATTACACAAAAACATATAAAAAAAGATATATATGTATCCATGTGGATATAAATCTATATGTATGGATGATCACAAGAGGAATAACATGGTTTCAATATTTCAATATATATAAATATATACAAGTACTATACAAATTTGTTCGTTAACCATTTTTAGTATTTGACTATCGTTATATGTTTTCCATTGAAGACAATACTTCTATTCAATGATTATAAATGGAATAAAGGAATTTAGAGTATGCATACAAGAAGTAAAAATTCCACCATATACCAGGAATGAATAATTATAGTGACAATGCAGAGTAAAAATAATTTGGGTAGCATGCTAAGATCAAAAGGATGGTAGGTCAATGAATGTGAAAATATATATATGCAAACATACGAATAAATTATGTTCATATTTGCAAAATAGAAGTCTAAATAACATGGTTTCAACATTCCAATATATAAAAATATATATACAAGTACTGTACAGATTTCTCTATTAACCATTTTTAGTATTTGACTATTGTTATATGTTTTTAATTAAAGGAAATACTACTATTCAATGATTATAAATGAAATAAAGGAATTTAGAGTACACATACAAGAAGTAAAAATTGCACCATATACCAAGAATCAAGAATCATAGTGACAATGCAAAGCAAAAAGAATGTGGGCAGCATGCTAAAATAAAAAGGATGGTAGGTCAATGAATGTGTAGATATATATATGAAAACATATTAATAAATTATGTTCATATTTGTTAAAAAAAAGTCTTAACATCCCATAGTGAGCATGAAAAACACAAGAGTGTGAGAAAATATAGAAAGCACGAAACAATAGTCAAATTGCAGACTTGCTAATGGAGTCTTTTTCTAGAGTAAGGCTAGATATATCTACTATTTCTGGAAGCAACAATTTACACTCTGCTTCAAAATCAAGTTTTGTTGGTTTCACTATCATTGTCTTAAGTTGGTCCTTCAAATTGTAAGTTTTTATTCTAATGAAGACAGTAAAGATGGATGGTTTACAAACAAGTCCTTTAATAACAACAATGGGATATTTTGTAGACTCAGTGTTGTTCTACAACATGTAGAGATCTTTTTCTAGAATTTGTAGTAAACTAGTGGAAGCTTCATCAAAAGCAATAGACCAAAGGCTAGCTGAATGGTCTTGGAGCTTTAATTGCAGAAGATATCAATAATTGAATTCCTCGATTTTCATCTGGCAATGATCACAAAACCAAACATTAGCATAGGGTTGTGTGCATTTTATTTTTCATTTTTTCCCATTAACTAGCAAACGGAAAGCAAGATAACAAAAAGCATTTTTTTTTGCAATTTGAATGCTTGCTTTAAAATTGGCTTCAATAGTTTCTAGAAAGCCAAGGCAGTTGTTCAAGATAAATACAATAGTAACTCTATCATTTGAAGGATGCAGCCTACAAGGTGCAGAAGAAGATGAAACCATTTTTTCTACTTTGATTTGGCTCTTGGATCTAAGACTGTTTGCCCCAGGAATAGAAGGGTTAATGTCAAGGACTATTGTTGTTGATGTGTTGATAACTTTACCATTAAAGTACCCTACATGGCCACCCTACCTATATCACCAGAAAGGTACATCCACTCCAAGGTATCACCTTTTTCTTTCCAACTTGGGCCCCACAAATTAACTTCAATGAAAGAAGCAGAGATATCATATAATTTAATAGTTCACCAAATTGTTTCAGATCCATTTTTCCTACAAAAAGTTGATATGTACACAAAATGTACAACAATGCCAATAATATCAAGCAAGCTATTATCACTATAATTGCTTATGTCACTAACAGGCACAAATGCAAAGGTTTTTTTTGGGACAAAATATGATCTACACATCATTTTATTGTTGATTTTTCATCCAAAACAATTTCAATGTTACTATTTAATTTTTTATTTGCTTCCTTGACTAATCTTATTGATATTAAATAAGGTGCACCCACCTCAACTCGACTGTAATGCAACTTAGCAACATCATCAAAACAAGTAACATGTATTTTTGTCCCCTCCGCATCTATAATGTCAAAACTAAAAAATTTCCCTTCACCCCTTTGGTTATGGATATGGTACATATCTCTAAGATATTTTACATAGCCTTTAACTGTCCAAACATTTTGATAAATTTTCAAAGATTTAACAGTGCTAAAATTTGGAGGGTTGTTTTGTTTTATAGGGAACTGCTGCAAACTGAATCTAGGGGCCCATTTTGAAGGAGAAAGCGATTCTAGCCCCAAAATTTTCTATTCTTGTTGCTTGAATAGATACCTAGGGGTGCTAATTATTTCACAATCATACTTAATCATAACTAAGCTGAATATTATTAACACCCTAGAGAAGAAGGAAAACAATTTATTGGACACATTATATTAGGCACATACAAACCGAGAAGATAATTTTTAAAAATAGGTAACAAACAACGCAACCCACCTTGGATCTTGGACATTCCTATAGACGTAGTCTTTTAAACATACAAGCAATACTATTTTCAAGGCACCTAAAAAAAAAAACATTGCATATGGAAGGAAGGGTTCCTATTTGCGTATGGTGTTCATCAGACAAAACAACCTTGTATCACTCAACCTGCCCGTCATCACCACCAAATGTTTTGGAGGATTAAAGTTGAAGGACTAAAGAGGTAATGACATCTCTAGCATTGATTGAACAAATTGCAAATGAAGTCAAAGTTCGTTGGTTTTTTGTAGCCTACAAAGACAAGTACAGTCAAGGAAAATGCACATCATCACACCAAATGGATAAAACAAGTAAGGAAAACAAAGGCTGCAAAGAGATATTTTTATATGTTCTAAAAGATCAATGCATATGTACTTCCACATCTATATGCTTTACTACGTCCATCCGTATGTGTATACACCTAAAGGCCAATAAAATAGGAAACATAAATAGAAAAGTGTATGTAGTGTATCTTTTTGTATTTGAGCATCTTAAAAGAAAAGGCAACTTAAAGGAAATCTTCAAGTTTATTACAAGAGAGAAAGGAAAAAAGAACAACAAATTTCCAGTAGGTATAAGGAAAAGGAAATACAAAATTAGAAAATCAGGATTAGGAGGTTGGTGGATGGCACCCTCAGAGCTGAGCTCCATAGTGGGATCTGTGGGAGGTGTCACCAAATGAATCACCAAATCAATTTTGGAGGCTTTGGAGACCCATCCACAAAGCTCGATCCCGTAGACATAGTTCTGGAACATTTTAGAGGGAGGAAAGCTTTCAATTATAGTTGGCTAATTAGTACCTCTATTTCATAATAAAGAATTAATCTATTCCAACATGCAATGGCAACTAGTACACAAGTTATAAATATTGATAATCTACCAACCATTTTACTATTTTCCACTACAACACCCATGTAAAACGGCTTATAGATTCTGCATGACAACAATTTTCACATAAAAAATAAATAAAATACTTATATAAAAGTTCCATGTAGAAAAACACATAGATTACGGAGAACAATAGTTTAAAAAACCTTGAATTTGCTAGAAAACCAACCACAGAGCCAAGTAAAGGTTTGTAACACCCCTTCGTTTTTCTTTATGAACCAGATAGCGTGTCCTTGTTTTGCGTTGATTTGTGTTTATGGATATTCAGATACTATATTCTGTGGGTATTATTTGATCGCTATTTATAGAGCGATGAACTATTTTGTGTGATGTGATTTTATTTATCTAATGCTTTAGTTTACATGATTTAATTGGTGTAATTATGTTAGTAGATATAACATGTGATTGCATATGATATTATTGGATTATGATGGAAATGTCAGTTTTGATGAGTGTATTGGTGAAGCGGACGGGTTCGCATCACTCGCTTGCGAGCGCCCTGCGATTCCATGATTTCCTCTTCACAGTGTGTATTTCATGTTGTTTATATTATATGATGTTGGTTACTATGTTTTTAGGTTTGCAGGTACATGACATCGACTCCACCTGGTTTCACAAGTCTGAGCGTGTCGATCCAATGGTTAAGTTGAACAGGAGATAGTAGCTAGGTAACTTGTGTCAAGTCTACACCCTAGCCATAGTGTGTCATCAATCGTGTGTGTTGAGTCATTGATTGCCTTGCTTTAATCTTGTTTAATTCTAAAGGGATTATTGTTTTGAAAATAATTAATCATAATTATTGCATTGTTTAATGTGGTTATTTATTTAATTTAAACTTGATATTGTGGACAAAAGTTATATTTAAATTTATTAATAAAATTTAATAAACTTTAATTTAATTTATTTAATTAATTAAATTTAATCCCAAAAGGGTTGAATTTATTTATTAAATAACTAAAATTAATTAATTAAGTTTTATGTTAACAAAATTAAATGATATAAAAGAATTAAATTCATTTTGGAATTTTATTTCAATTAAGTGGGAATTAAATTAGAATTTGGAATTAATTTTGAACTAGGGAAATTAGTTTCAAATTTTGGAGTTAATTTACATTTTTAATTTTTAAATTAAATGCAAATTAGATTTTGGTTGTTGAAGATAATTTCAATTATGCCAACATGTGTAAGTTTAATTAATTAGAAAGAGTTTGTTGAAAATTCATTCATGGGAGAGAAATTTGGAAATTGAAAAGAAAGAGGAAAGTTTATTCACGGAGGTGGGAGGATAGTTTACAAAGAGAAAGATATGTTTGGAAGAGGAGATTTTTTAAAAAGACATGGGGGTTTTGGTTTTTGAAAATTCTTGGCCGTATATTTACATTGGAGTTATTCTGGAAAATTTTGTTGTGTTTGTGGATTGCTTTCTTGGTTGGAATCACTGGATTGATGGATAGAAGCTATGAAAGCTTTGGAGGAGGCTATGCATCAAATTTCCATTTCCTGAATCTTCTTGACCGAAGTTTTCTTCTGTGGTTTTTGTATTATTCTTTGTTGCTTTCAAAATTGTAGTGATTAAAGAATTGGTTGTTAAATCTTTTTTTTTTAAATTGTTATTAGGAGGAAATTAAATAAATAAATTTAAAGCTTCTTTGTTCCTGTGAAATTCCTTCACGGAAATTATGTGTTGAATTTAGTTTATTTGAGTAAATTTTTTGTTTTTTTATTAAATCAAACTTATGGGTAAAACAACACATTTATATTTGTTTTAGAAGATTTAATTCACTGTAGAAAATAAATTTATTTCTATAACCTCTATAGAAATTGCATTGGAGAAAACTAGAGGATTTGAAAACTTTTGTTATAATTTAGATCCCTTTTAGTTTTCTTATTCTTTTATTGTTTATGAATTAGATAAAATGGATTAAAAGAACTAGTTTTTAAATCTCTATGAATTTTGGTTGTTCTCTAGAAAAATTACATAATTTCACCTGTAGGTGAACGTTTTCACAAAATTTCTCCAATTTATTTATTATGGTAAATTCAATTATATATATATATATATATATATACAATTTTATTTATTTATTTTTAAAAATGTTGTTTTTATTTCAACCATCGTCATCATACGGCCGACGGAATTCTGTGAGGAAGATTGAAATTTTGGATAAAAAAATTTAAGCAAAATTTCGTTCGTTGTTTTTATTGTTGCATGAGTTTAGGTGGGGGTGCTATGCACACCCCACCACCCCCAACTCAATGGAGGGTGCGACTATCTCAAGGAAACCACCCTCCACTAAGTGGACGGAGCGCTGCCTTAAGGCAGCGCAACCCCCATTGGGGAGGCTGCCAGTATGGGAAGTGGGGCGGGGGTTCGGCTACAACCGACCCCTCCCCAATCTCATAAAGTTATTTTTTTGTTTAATATTTGTTTTTTTGTTATATATATAAATTTTGAACTTGAAGTATTTCACCAGCCGTACATTTGTTTAAATGGGCTTTGATAATAGTTTTTAACTTTATAAAAAAATTTATATTTATTTATAATGTGAATTTTATAATATTTAATATATATTAAATATATATTAAATAATGAAATTATTAAAATAGATAATGGGTAATTTGTAATATTATTGATAGGGTTATTTTTATTTTTATTTATCAAATGGATATTATGTAAAAGATAGTGGATATTATAAAAAATGTATATATATAGTTAAATATATGGATATATATTTAATGTATATATTGCATGAGTATTTTCTACTAGGAGTATATTAAATATTTATTTATTTTTATTTAAGCACGTGTAATTTAGTTTTGCATGGAGATTTTAAAAGATAAGATTTGAATGCATGGTTAAATTGTTAAGGAAAAAGATATTTTAAATATATTGAACAAATTACATGTTTTAAATAGAAAATTGAAAGAGATATAGGTTTTGGTTAGAAAATGGAAAGGGTTTACTTGCATGGATTTGTGTCATTTTGAAAGTAAATTAAGGAGTTGTTTATATTGATAAGGTAATTAATTATTTTAATTTATTTATTAGAACAATTAAATTATTGTGATTGGAATATGAAAGAGATATGGATTTAGTATATCCAAAAATAGAGATATCCTCATGATTGCCTTTTAGATTTATTTTCTTCGTAATTTGCAAAGGGATATGAGGTTAAAATGTTTAAGATTTATATAATGGAAGAGGAAATAGGGTTATATGACTATTTGAGTTAACCCAGTTATTGTGTTCTTGACTTTGTCAATGTTACCTATTGATTGAGGATGGATTTAAGAAATCCAAATATTAGATTTGATTAATGACTTGAATGCTTTTGTAAATTTCTCATCAAGTTGTGTTTTGGGAAATGGGATTAAGTGATAGTCCAAATTTGTAAGTCTTCAAGAGGATCTTAGAGGATGAGGGTTGTCGATTCATTATGTCAACCAGTTGTTTTTCCCTTGGGTAGTGCATGGTGTCTATTCAGTAAATTACTTGGTTTCCATGAACGAGGATGATTTGTGCCTCCTTTCGAAGGAGTGGACTATGTGTTTTGTTGCCTCCAATTATTGGAGTGAGTTTCATTATTTGATCCTCTTAGAGATAGAGTGGTTATGATGCCTAGGTTGTATGCACTTGTGATTCCCTTGGTGATTAGTTTTGTCTATGTGTTGTCAATAGAAGAGTGGCTTCGAGTAGGGGCCAAAGCCCATAAGAGGTAAGATTGGGTAACCTTTGGAAGTAGTTTAATCAAGTGATAACTAAAATTGTGCTTAAAATATGGGGAATACTTCACACTAAAACAATAAGTTCTAGTCTCACTCATAGTCACAAGTTCTTTTTTAGGCTTGGAGTGAGTGGGAAGGCCTGGAATGGAAAGGTCATCTATCTTGTCCATACGAGAGGTATTTGATTCCGCATTAGTAAGTATGAGGGCCGAGGATGGGTAGAGGTCACCAGGAATACTAGAGCCTATGAAGATCCGCTAAGGGTAACTCATTATGAGTTGTGCGATGACACTCTATCTAGGAAAATAGTTGGCATTTATTTTATGTGTATGGTTCTCTGAACATACTTGATATGTTTTATGTCTGGAAGCAATGTGACCTATGTCAGTAATGTGAGAGTTGTACTTGTGTTGTTCTTGTGTTTGGTTGTGTCAGTATCTGTCAGTATGAGTCAACCTTTGGTTAGTGGTTGTAGTGTTTGTCCATGTTACGTTGTTACTATCTCCTAGCATGGAGGGTGGGCCTTCGGGTACCACTTGGTTGGGTGGAACATGCACCATACATTGTTGGGTTCCCATTTATCTTCGGTGCTTGGTGGTGAGACATCTAGTTGGACAGCTCGTGGTTCTTGTTTTAAATTCAAGCATTGTATTATTTTATTTGTATAAGTTATTTTATCCCTCTTATGTATATGAGGTGAAATTTTGTAATTGTAACACATTTGTACTATTGCCTCATTCTGGGAATGAGAGATGTAACTATTGATTATGTTAATGATTATAAAAATTGTATCTTGAATGGTTATCTCATTATGTTATGCTATACATTTATGTTGATGTAATACTTATTGCTAAGAGTAAATTAATGCTATGGTTATATGTAAGATGTATTTGTGGGTTTAAATAATCCCAACCTTGTAGCTTTAAGGGCTGTTGTTAATTAGTAAGTGAATGTGTATGTTAATTACACTTTCTAAAAAAAAATGGTTTGTTTAAATCATTAATTACAACTTCCTTTAGGGTTACCTGGTGGGGCATTACAAGGTTACTGGTACTCATTGAATTTACAAGTACTATTCAATGTGGGTTTGGTGGAAAACAATCTAGCTAGAATTTTGAATTGAAAATTCAACTCTTACACATAATGCTTGTGTTGTATGAATATTTTTAGTGTGGATATTCGATTATCTATGATCTATGTATCATTCTTAACTATTTTTCTAATACTTGTTTCTACTGCCTTCATCTCTTTTGATGCAAACAATAGCATATACAACAACAAGAATGAAAATTATTAAGTACATATATGCGTTAAATTTTTCCTTTTCCTACGCATTTAAAAAAACACATATAAGCAAATATATCTATCCATATGTGCTTCCACTGGGGCGGTTTCTTGGGGTTGTTTATAACAACATGCAGTTTGCTAATTACGTGGCTTAGTGGTGGTGGAGTTGGCTGCATCAATACATAGAAGCATAATGGTAAGTTTTTTCTCACATGAGAGTTAATGAATCCTAGAGTTATTGCACCATAGGACTAGAGGAATTCAATGCAATATTCAATGTTATAGAATGGGAAAGTATACTCCAAAATATGCTATAAATTCTAGGGATTAAGTTGCATTGTCGAAAGAGGCATTGTGGTCCTTTGGTATTTTCTACTATTTCTAAATGAAAGTCTACATAAATATGAATAAAGATACCATATGCATATGTTTCAATATACATGTGAATATATATTTTATTGTTGAATTGTCAAACAAGCCGCAGTGGTGTTGGTTTATATACATGGATATATATATATATATATATATATATGTGCCTATATGTATATTTTTAAATATAAAAAAAAGGAATTCAATACATATATATATGTGTATATATATGTCTATGTAAAAGTTACAACTAGCCCAAAGGTACAGATCAACACCATGATTGCAATTTATAGCAATCTAAAAAAATTCACAATTTACAAAAGTTGAACTAGGGTAATAAACACTTTATTTTGAACACTTTTTTATCACAAAGTTCAAATAGTTGAGTAAAAAATAACATCCTAAAAAATATTGATACCAGACATATAACATGTTCCATTGAAACAAAACAACCATGTGAAAGATTTCAAAATTTTAAAAATTGAAAACAATCCTTGTTAGAAGAACAATAGAATAATCTGTTATAGATGAGGGGAAAAGAATATCATGAAACAAATTGATAGAAAACAACCAATCTATATAACATTTTACTTCTGAATAATAAGAAAAACCCTAAAAGATTCCCCATCCTGCACACTGGTTAATAAGGTTGACTGTTGAATATATCTATGTGCCTACTCCTGCTATTATGGAAACTATCCCTGAGTCTGAGAGTGATGACACTGAGCCCAGTGGCTCGGAGTATCTACCTAACTCTAGTCTAGCTAGAAAATTCCCTAGCTTGCATGGTATCCCTTCTAGGAATTCTGGCAAAACCCGTGTTGAGCTTGAGCCTAACTGTTGCTCTTCTGAGAAGAAACCCCAAGCCAAAATTCTTGTTTCCTACTCTGAAGAATCCTCTAACTCAGAGGAGCCTGATGCCAACCAAACCGTGCCTTGCTCTGATCCCTTGCCAGATAAACACCTTATTGATCACCCTCCTGTTACTCCTAACTCTGAGAATACTTTCCCTAATACTGGATATTCTGAACCTTGCCAAAACCAATTCTGAGTCCCACTCCAAACTCCTGGAATGGACTTTCATTGAAATTAATGAGTTGAAAATAAAAAATTGGGCTTTGCAAAGCAATATTGATGAGCAGGGTGCAAAGATTGCTGAAATTAAAAAGAAAAATATGGATCACTGTAACAGAAATATGGATTCCAAGGTTGAGAACATTTGGAATACCATCAAAACTATGGCCAAGCAAAACAATCGCATGGAAAGACACAATGCCATTATCATTAATGCGATGACTGAGAAGCTTGACAAAGCCCAGCAAGGTTCTCTGGTGGTGGATCTGGAGGAAACAGAGGATAAAATCCAGGATATGGAAGCTGGTATTTCCAGAAGAACAAGAGCCAATTTGAAGCGCAAGGCCCCCCTTACTTCGAAGATGATTCAAACTTTTAAAAAGGGTTTCAATGATATGCAGAATCTGGAGGGGGAGACAGAGTCTTCCCTCAAGACTCTAAAATAACGGTTGGGGTTTTCTTGGTGCTTATTTTGTTATTCCTTTCGTTTTGACCCTTCTAGTCTTTTTCACTTGGTTGCTGCTGGTCTTTTCTTGGGCATCTAGTTTTTTTGGTGGGACCTTGGTGTCCCCTTTTCTGTTTTGTAAACTTTGTGGTTTTGGGTCCCTGTAAAACCCATTTTACCCTTTTATCAAAAACATTTTACTTCTGAATTCTAAATTCATAATTTATTTGCAATCATTATTGGCCACTGAGCAACATAAAGGAACACCCTTTGATGGAGAGGTAAGCTCCACATTGTCATTACAAACCCCGAGCAAGTCTTCTCTATATTTCTATAATATTTACTGCCAAGCAATGTAGCTCGAATTGCTAATTAATGTTGTGGCCTCAAAGCGATTTTACACAGATTATTGGTACCCATTGCATTTACAAGTTCTATTTAATGTGGGTTTTCTAGGAAAGAATGTGTAGACATGCAAAACTAACATCGTGCATCGAATTCCTACTATTAATCAATTAAAGCAATTTATTGATTAATTTACTAAGGTTCATTAAATAAATCAAAATTATTTAATCAAATCCTTAAAGTTCTTCTCATTTGATTTATCAAATGTCACCTCTTAATATCCTCCAAGTTAATTAATCTACTTTAATTAACTTCTAATCATGATTACTATTCTCTAGCTTTTGACTCAACTAGAGTCAAATCCAAACTCTTAACTAACCCACCCACTTGCACCAATAAATCATTTATTTGATTTATAATTCCTCTAATTACATTCAAAATGGCATCAAAATGGAATATTCTTCCATTTTGAATCTTCCCCCCAAAAGGGACTTGTCCCTTCCAACAAGGTTTTAAATGCTATTTGCACAAGTCAACATAGCATTTATTGCACCTTTCATCCCCCCAAAACATGTCAAGTCATTCATATTCAAATTTCAAATTGGCACATGGGCCAAGACTTGCACATTCCTCACCCTCTCACAACTTGACAAGTGGCACCTTGTCATTGGCCCATGAATGATCACACATTCATCAATTTGGCCTCTCCTCTCTTCAAGCTCAACTATAAGTTGAAGGCTTCTCTCCTTCAAAAGAAAAAAACAACACATCTTTATGCAAGGTCATTCTCTTCACTTGAGAATCAATCTTGCTCTTCATCATTTACAATCTTCAATTTGAGCACTATCATTTTAGGCAACTTGAGATCACTTAGCATCTCATTGTCTATCATCCATCATTTGGCAATTTTTGCTTATCAAGGGATTGGGAAAGGGCTGCCTTCTACACAAAGGATAGCACCAATCCACTATGGGATAGTAAGGATTCATGTTTTTTGCGTTGTTTTCGTTTGTATGGTTTAACATGATTCTACATATTTCATAGGGATGTTTAGGTTTGCTGATTTAAATTGACTTTTGTGCTAACAACATGAAATGGTTTAAGTCTATCTTGCAGATTTTGACATCTTACAGAATGTAGCTCAAATTTTTAATTGACAAGACAACTCTTACATAGACCGCTTGACTTGTATGAACAAGAAGATAACAACTGTTGGAAAAGCCATCTTTAAAATATGTAGAAAAGGGAAAACTACAATAATGATTAGCTTGCTATTAGGAACTAAGTAAAACAATATCATGAACAATACTTTTTTATCACGAACATGAAACAATTGAGTAAAAAAGAACATTAAGAAACATATTGATAGAACACATATAACATGTTCCATGCAAACAAAATGACTGCGACAAAAATTCTAGAATTTTTAAAATTGAAAGCAAACCTTGCTTCAAGAACAATAGAATTATTTGTCACAAGTAGCTTCAAACTCATGAGTTCAAAAGAATATTTTAAGTGTGGATATTCGATTATCTATGATCTATGTATCATTCTTAACTATTTTTCTAATACTTGTTTCTACTGCCTTCATCTCTTTTGATGCAAACAATAGCATATATAACAACAAGAATGAAAATTATTAAGTACATATATGCATTGAATTTTTCCTTTTCCTACGCATTTAAAAAAACACATATAAGCAAATATATCTATCCATATGTACTTCTAGTGGGGTAGTTTCTAGGGGTAATTTATAACAACATGCAGTTTGCTAATTACGTGGCTTGGTGGTGGTGGAGCTGGTTGCATCAATACATAGAAGCAGAATGGTAAGTGTTTTCTCATGTGAGAGTTAATGCATCATGGAGTTGTTGCACCATAGCACTAGAGGAAGTCAATACAATATTCAATGTTATAGAATGGGAAAGTATACTCCAAAATATGCTAGAAATTATAGGGATTAAGTTGCATTGTCGAAAGAGGAATTGTGGTCCTTTGGTATTTTCTACTATTTCTAAATGAAAGTCTACATAAATATGAATAAAGATATGAGATGCATATGTTTCGATATACATGTGAATATATAAATTTATTGTTGAATTTTCAAACAAGTCGCAGTGGTCTTGGTCTGTATACATGGATATATATATGTGCCTATATGTATATTTTTAAATATAAAAAAAGGAATTCAATACATATATATATGTGTATATATATATGTCTATGTAAAAGTTAAAACTAGCCCAAAGGTACATATTAACACCATGATTGTAGTTTATAGCAATCTATAAAATTTCACAATTTACAAAAGTTGAACCAGGGTAATAAACACTTTATTTTGAAGAACACATTTTTATCACAAAATTCAAACAGTTGAGTAAAAAATAACATCCTAAAAAATATTGATAAAAACGTATAACATGTTCCATTGAAACAAAACAACCACGTGAAAGATTTCCAAATTTTAAAAATTGAAAACAATCCTTGTTACAAGAACAATAGAATAATTTGTTATAGATGAGGGGAAAATAATATCATGAAACACATTGATAGAAGACAACCAATCTATATAACATTTTACTTCTGAATTCTAAATTCATAATCTATTTTCAATCATTATTGGCCACTGAGCAACATAAAGGAACACCCTTTGATGGAGAGGTAAGCTCCACATTGTCATTACAAACCACAGGAAAGTCTTCTCCATTTCTCTATAATATTTATAGCCAAGCAATGTAGCTCGAATTGCTAATTAATGTTGTGGCCTCAAAGCGATTTTGTACAGATTATTGGTACCCATTGCATTTACAAGTTCTATTTAATGTGGGTTTTCTAGCAAAGAATGTATCTCAAATTTTCAATTCACAAGCCAACTCTTACATAGACTGCTGGACTTGTATGAATAAGAAGATAGCAACTGTTGGAAAAGCCAACTTTAAAATATGTAGAAAAGGGAAAACTACAATAATGATTAGCTTTCTATTAGGAACTAAGAAAAACAATATCATGAAGAGTACTTTGTTATCATGAAGTTGAAACAATTGAGTAAAAAAGAACATTATGAAACATATTGATAGAACACATATAACATGTTCCATCCAAACAAAATGACCACGACAAAAATTCTAGAATTTTTAAAATTGAAAACAAACCTTGTTTCAAGAACAATAGAATTATTTGTCACAAGCAGCTTCAAACTCATGAGTTCAAACGAATATCATGAAACATATTGATACTGAAATAGATGAAGGAAAAGAAAGCTCATGAAATATATTGATACAAGACAACCAATCTATGTAATAGTTGTGCTTTCAATTCTAAATTCATAATTTTTACAACTTCTTTTTAATGTGGGTTGACTACCGAAGAATGCAACTCAAATCTTCAATTCGCAATCCAACTCCCACATACACTACTTGACTTGTATTAATATGTTTGATGTGGGCTCTCAAATATCTGTCAGTAACCTCTGATTCCTATGCAAAATATGATAATAAATAGTCTGTGCGAGGCACTGATAGAAGAGTACCATGAAGAACAGTTTGTTATTGGGTACTTGGAAGAGAGCTGGAGGCAACAACCTTTACAATAGTTTGCTATCAATACAACACCACAATGGCTCTTTCGAAAATGCAACCTAATCAATATATTTTCTCACACATCTCATAGTATACACATATGTATAAATAGGTATACATATATATATATGCATATACATATATACATATGCATATACATATATACATATACATATACATATACATATAAATATACATATACATATAATATATACCTATATACATATACATATATATACCCATATATATATAAATATATGTACATTCATGCATACATATATTCTGGATTCGAGACCATTAGTTCGCACTAAATATTAAAGTTAGACAAACAATTTCTATAAGAGCTATTAGGAAAGTATTGAAGAACCACAAGAAAATTACTTGAAAGAGAGGCAAAGAAAACATTTTTTATAATACTCTATTATCAAACCAAAACTACAATGAATCTTTTGACAATGCAACCCAATCAATCTATCAAAATGCATTAACACTCCCACAAGCAAACACATACCATTCAACTTTTGCGTATCAAGGAAACCAACCCACGTTATTAAGAAGATCCACAATGCCATAGAAAACCCGGGAAAGTCCTCATTGGCCGGCAATCCCCAAACATTAAAAAATGCAATTCACATCTAGGTTGATGAAAATCGAAGCTGCCACATATACATATATATATATATGTATATATATGTATGTATGTATGTATATATACATATATACATATACATATGTATACATATGTATATGTATATATGTATATATACATACATACATACATATACATACATACATATACATATACATATATATAACTATTACATAGACTGCTTGAAGCTAATTATAATAAAGTGGTAATTGTTGTGGTTATTTTGTTTGTATCATGGAACATGCTATATGTCTTATATTAGTATGTTTCAAGATATTCATACTTGCACATCTATTTGAAATTTTCCATAACAAACTATTCTTCATGTTATTCTTTTTCCCAGTTCTTGATAACAAACTCTAGCTCTCCCTACTCTACTACACAACCCTCAAACACCAGCCCCATAGGTGTGTTGTTTGTGTCTATATATATATATGTATATATATATATCAACCAATACCATAATAGTTTGCTATCAAACCACTGAAATAGATGATTTTTACAATAGTTTGCTATCAAACCAACACTAGAATCAATGTTTCCACAATACAACTTAATCAATGTATACTTTCCCACACTCCAACACTCAATATTGCATTTACTTCGTCCACCCATATTTACTTCTTTCACCCCCACCGTACAACAATGATAGAATGCATTAATACTCCCACGAGAAAATACATACAATTCAGCTTTTGTGTATTGAGGACACCAACTCCACCACTGTCAACCCATGTAATTATGAAGCTCCACGTCACCACAAAAAAATCCATTCAAGTCCTTGTCGGCCGGAAAATACTAGGCACCAAAAAATCCAATTCATTGCTAGGATGACAAAAATGTCGACGTAAAATTCAAACAAACAACACACCTACAGGGCTAGTGCCTAAGGGATATGTAGTAGAGTGGGGAGAGCTAGAGTCTGTTATCAAGAACTGAAAAAAAAAATAACATGAAGAACATATACATATTACATATACATATACATATAGACACAAACAACACACCTATGGGGTTGGTGCTTAATGGTTGTGTAGTAGAGTGGTTAGAGCTAGATTTTGTTATCAAGAACTAGGGAAAAGAATAACATGAAGAATAGTTTGTTATGGCGAACTTCAAATAGATGCGCAAGTATGAATATCGTGAAACATACTGATATCTAGGACATATAACATGTTCCATACAAACAAAATAACCACAACAATTAACACTTTATTATAAGCAGCTTCAACTTTATTATAAGAAGCTTTAATCATTCTATGTAACAGTTGTAAGAGGTATTAGAATAATACTTAAGAATCAGACGTATGTGGTTCTTCAGTGTTTTGGTAATAGCTCTTTTACAATTTCCCTATTTCTCTATGATATTTAGTGTCAAATAATGGAGCTCAAATTTACAATATATGCATATATATATATATCATTTATGCAAAACACCCATGTAAATCGAGGTACAGATTTTAGAGAACAATAGTTTTAAAAACTTTAAATTTTCTACACCAGCAACTAAATACAATATTCAATGTTGCAATGTGGGAAAGTATAGTCCACAATATGTAATAAAAAATATATAGGTCATTCAATTGTACTATCAAGAGATCCATTGTGGAATTGTGAATATTGTACACACATTGAACAATTAAATGTTGTGTTCTAAACATCTCAATGTTATCCATTGGGCTTCTGTGTTTCAAGGACACCAACTCCACCACCACCAATCCATGTAATTACCAAGCTCCACATCACCATCCCAAAACCCATTCAAGGAACCACTGGTCGGGACATCTTCAACACAAGAAAATCTAATTAATAGTTTGGCATGCAGAGATCCCAGTGGAAACTTCAAACAAGTATCCTGTTGGTCAAGACATCTCCTATGCTACCTATGATTCTTAAGTGTTTTTCTAATAATTGTTTTACAATTTCCCTATTTTGTCTATAATATTTCATGGGGAATAATCTAGCTTGAATTTTTAATTGACAAGCCAACAGATACATAAAAATTTTTGTTACACCTTGTTGAGATAGCCATAGAATTATTGGTAAGCAACAATATTCTACAAGATCAAATCTATACATGCATTTCACTGACCTATTAGAAAAACACTTAACAATGAGAGGAAAATGAGGGATGTTTCAGGATCCACATTAAATAGAACATTAAAATAAGGACAATAGAACAAGCAGAGTACAAAAATAAACAGGTTGGTATGGAAAACTAGAAATAAGAATATCACAAACAACACTTTGTTAACGGGGAGTTCAAATAGTTAAGTAAAAAAAATACATTCCTACCAAACGGGACATCTCTGGCGCTACCTATGATTCTTAAGTTTTTTTCTAATATTTGTTTTACAATGTCCCTATTATTCCTATAATATTTACTGGGAAATAATATACCTTGAATTTTGAATTGACAAACCAACTATCACATAGAATTTGTTGTTACACCTTGTCCAGACAATGATAGAATTCTTGGCACATAGGATTTTCTGCTACACCTTGTGAAGACAACAATAGAATTTATGGTAAGCAAGAATATGCTACAAGCTCAAATCTATACACATATTTCACCGACTTATTAGAAAATCAATTAACAATCAAAGGACAATGAGAGATGTTTCAAAACCCACATTAAAAAGAATGCTAAAACATGGACAATAGAACAAGAAAACTACAGTAATGAACAATTTGGTATGTGGAACTCAAAATAAGAATACCATGAGGAACTCTTTGATGACAAGAAGTTCAAATAGTTGACAAAAAAACAATACTATCCTATCCGACGGGACATCTCCGGCGCTACCTATGATTTTGAAATCTATACATGCATTTCAATGACATACTAGAAAAAACACATTAATCAAAGGGCAATGAGAGGTTCTTTTAAACCCACATTAAATGGGACGTTTAAATATAGAAAATAGAATAGGTAGAGTATGATAATGAGTAGTTTGGTATGGAGAACTCGAAATAAGAATATCATGAAGAACACTTTGTTAATGGGAAGTTCAAAAAATTGACATAAAAGCAATACTATGAAACATATATATACAATAGGAAAAGAAAAAATAGAAAACACCTATTACAAAAATACATAAGAATCAAAGAAAAGTCATAGATGTTCCCAAAACTGCATTAAATAGAACTCTTAGATATGGAGAATAGAAGAGGGAAAATACGATAATTAACAATTTGTTACGGGGAACTGAACAAGAAGAATATAATGAAGAACAGTTTTTTGTGAGGAACATGAAAAAAACAAGGGAAAAAGAACATAATGAAACATATTCATATAAGACACTATCATCGCACATAATTAACAAGCTCCACCAGCTACATAAAAATGTCTTACATCGGTATTTTGCATAAATGATTTGTGTATAATATTTAATACCAATCAATGTAGCCTGAATTTACAATTGTTTGTGACGTTATACGCATTTTTTCAGAGATTTTTGCATCATATAATTGTTGTCATAGCCTAAAGAAAATAGGTATTTCCATAAAGAACTAGGTCTACATAATTGATTTTGCAAGTTGAAACAATATCTGTATAAGCATGGAGAAAAGAATACTTTGCTGGATTTTAAGTGTTATTCCAATAGTTGTTTTATCTGTTCAACTTTATATTTATTTTTTGGCACATTTCAAAGTATACTTTCTCACACTGCAACACCTTTGTAAAATGAATTATAGATTTTGAAGAACAATAGTTTTAACATAAACAATAAATAAATCATTTATGCAAACCACCCATGTAAAACAGCTTACAGATTATGGAGAACAATAGTTTTAAAACCCTCCACTCTGTTATGAAACCAACACCTATGTAAAATGACTTACAGATTTTGAAGAACAATATTTTTAACAAACAAAAAAAAACCATTTATGCAAAACACCCATGTAAAACAGCTTACAGATTGTGGAGAATAAGAGTTTTAAAACCCTCCAATCTGCTATGAAACCAACACCACAATGGTTGTTTTGATAATACAACTTAATCAAAGTATACTTTCCCATAGTGCAACACTCAATATTGCATTTACTTCATCTAGCTCCATCGTACAACAACAACATAATGCCCTAACACTCCCATGAAAAAATACAAAGAGCAATGTAATAATGAGTATAACCCCATAGGCTTCATTGAAAATTTGAGCTACATCACTTGACACTACTTTCTAATATCTTTTTTATCTCTTCCATTTAATTTCTTGAAGTTTTTGAGGCCATTTTCGTCAACCCAACCATGAATAGGATTTCTCATGTAATAGCTCTTTTACAATTTCTCTATTTGTCTAGAGTTTTTAGTGTCAGCCAATGCAACTCGAATTTTATCGATTAAGCCTATGGCATTATAGGTATTTTGTATAGGCTATTGCAACTCATTGGCTTTACTAGTTTTATTTAATGTGGGTTTGGTTCCAAAGAATTAATGAAAGATGCACAAAGATAACGACAAACAATAAATGAAAGATGCAAAAGATAACTAAAACAATAAACCAACAACAAAAAAACAATTGCTCCTATATTAATCTGCAATTGCTTCTATGATAATCAGTATAATGTCAAATATGCACTGAGATAACTGAAATGATAAACCAAAGGAAATAAAAATTACTAACCCTAACAATATTTTTTGATGAAAGAAAGAAGATTTAACTGCAATTTCTCCATCCATATAGAGTGATAATCTCTTTCAAATCTCCAAAATGGGTATAATGCCAAAGATAGAAACATATAACAAGAAGACATGAATAATAAATCAATCATCTATGCAAAATACCCATATGAAACAACTTACCATACAGATGCACAAAGACAACTAGAACAATAAACCAAAGGAAAAAAATTAGTAATGCTACCCATGTTTTTTAACGAAAGAAAGAAGATTTAACTGTAATTTCTCCATCCATACAAAGTGATATTATCTTTGAAATCTCCAAAATGGGTATAATGCCAAAGATAGAAACATGTAACAAGAAGACATGAACAATAAATTAATCACCTATGCAAAATACCCATATGAAACTACTTACCATACAGATTCACAAAGATAACTAAAACAATAAACCAACAGTGAGAAAATCCCTAACCCTAACCATGTTATTTGACGAAAGAAAGAAGATTTAACTGCAATTTCTCCATAAATGGTTGTAACGCCAAAGATAGAAACATATAACAAGAAGACATGAACAATAAATTAATAATCTATGCAAAATACTCATATAAAAGAACTTATAGATTCTGAAGAACAACATTTTTCAATCTAGCAGAAAATGGTTCCAACCAATACCACAATAATTTGCTATCAAACCACCGACAAAGATGATTTTTACAATAGTTTGCTATCAAACCAACACCAGAATCACTGTTTACACAATACAACTTAATCAAAGTATACTTTCTCACACTCCAACACTCAATATTGCATTTACTTTGTCCACCCACATTTACTTCTTCTACCCCCATCGTACAACGACGACATAATGCATTAACACTCCAATGAGCAAACACATACCATTTAGCTTCCACATATTGAGGACACCAACTCCACAACCACCAACCCACGAAATTACGAAGCATCATGTCACCACAAAAAAACCCGTTCAAGTCTCCGCTGAGCGGCAAATATCTGGGACTGGAAAATCTAATTCATGACTGGACTGACAAAAATACCAACAGAAACTTCAAACAAAATAACCTATCGAGTAAAAATTAACAGTACACAAATTCGTTCCTTGAAGGACAAAATAAGGCCCGCTGGAAAACTTGTGTTAAATTATTAGACATAAATATTGGTGCATACAACATGAAAACCATAACCTCTAGTGAACTTATCCACGATAATCTCTAACTAACCTCATGGACGAATCGGTCAAATTCACAAATGACACATTGTGGAAAGTAAATATTTTAGTCTAGGACTTACTCCAAATTCAACCCCACATTTTCTGTGTTTGAATGTCTCCCTTGTGTTACAGGATTTGTATATTGAAGAAACCAGTCACATAACACATAGATGTAAACCAGTCACATAACACACAGATGTATGTGGTTCGATCGTAGCCTACATCCATTGGAGAAGGGAGAGAGGGTGTTATTATTCATGGTAGTAAGAATGGAGATTACAACAACTCTATATATAGAGATACATCAGCCTTAATTAGTGATAATAGAAAATAGAGGCATAGATTAAGGAGTCAGCCTTAATTAGCGACAACAAAAATAGAGGCACAGATTAAGAAGAATCCTACAAATTATGCACTTTCCATAAATAGCTCAAGTAACCAGCAATCCACAGATAGAAACAAATCCCCCGTAAATCTCTCTTCTCCAACACTCCCCCTCAAGTTGGTGCGAAAATGTCAATAGAGCCCAACTTGGACAATATTTCTTGAAATTTGAGAGTTGGAAGACCTTTTGTAAATATATCCGCCAATTGCTGAGTTGTACGGACAAAGTTTGTGCGGATGACATTGGCTTGCACATTCTCTCTAACAAAATGGCAGCCGACTTCAATATGTTTAGTTCGCTCATGAAACACTAGATTTGAAGCAATATGCATAGTAACCTGATTATCATAGAATAATTGAGTTGGTAGAAATGAACCATAACCAAGGTCTTGCAACAGAGCTTGAAGCCATATAATTTCACTGGTAGTTGATGCCATTGCTCTATATTCTACTTCAGCACTTGAACGAGCAACAACACTCTATTTTTTACTTTTCCATGTGACCAAGTTACCTCCAACAAAAGTACAATATCCAGTTGTAGACCTTCGATCAATGGGACATCCTGCCCAATCCACATCAGTATAGGCAGTAACAGAATTATGACCATTCTTATGCATCCATATACCTCTGCCTAGTGACCATTTCAGATACTGTAAAATTCTGGTAATGGCATGCATATGTTGAGCCTTGGGAGCATGCATGTAATGACTTACCAAACTAACTGCATAAGAAATGTCAGGTTGAGTAATGGTCAAATAGATTAACCTACCGACCAACCTCTAAAATTGACCAATATCAGACAACAATGCACCAGTATCATCCAGTTTTCCTCCGCTATCCATTGGCGTATCTGATGGTTTGATTCCAAATTTACTTGTTTCTTGTAACAGATCCAACACATACTTCCGTTGATTAAGAAAGATACCACTTTTTGAGCAGGCAATTTATAATCCTAGAAAGTACTTCAAAGTTCCCAAATCTTTAATGGCAAATCTATTGTGTAGCAGAATATTAAGCTTAGAAATTGCATTTTGATCATGACCAGTAATGACTATATCATCAACATAAATCAAAACAACAACAATACTGAAGTTACCTCTTTTAACAAACAGAGAAGGATCTGCATTACTCCATTTAAGCCCATTCATCATAAGGACAGAACTAAGCTTAGCATACCAAGCCCGTGGACATTGTTTAAACTCGTAGATTGCCTTTTTTAACTTGCACACTAAACCAAACTTGGCCTCTTGTGGATGCCCAGGTGGGATGCTCATGTAAACTTCTTCTTTAAGATCACCATGCAAGAATGCATTTTTGACATCCATTTGAAACAATTTCCAGTCTTGATTTACTGCAAGAGAAATGAGGACCCAGAATGTGTTCATCTTTGCAACAGGTGCAAAAGTTTCCTAGTAATCTACTCCATATGTTTGTGTGAATCCTCTAGCAACAAGTTTGGCCTTATGTCATTCTAAGGAACCATCATTGTTGTATTTATTTTTGTACACCCAACGACATCCGACAGTTTTCCTTCCTAGAGGTAGCTTAACAATCTCCCATGTTTTATTTTCATCTAGAGCTTGTAGCTCATCTTGCATGGACTTCCTCCAAACTGCAATGGAGTTAGCTTCTCGAAAAGTCTTAGGTTCTTGATTATGAGCAACTATACTCAAGAAAGTTAGGTGAGACTGAGAAATATTATTATAAGATAGGCGTTCCTGCATAGGATAAGATGTAGCATGATAAGTGAATAAATCTTTCATTCTCTCTGGAGGGTGAGTTTCTCTACTCGATCGTCGAGTAGCTTGAGGTGATGTGGGGATTGGGGTTGCTTCAATAACTTTTGCATCTTTATCAGTAGCAACATCCTCATTGGTAACTGTAGGAAGCGGGACCGGGTCAGACAAAGACTCCCCCTGTGACCGACTCCTAGATTCAACACAAGCTTGAAAAAAAGATTCAGACTCCACAAAATGTACATCACGTGAAACAATAATTTTATGAGTGACTAGATCATAACATATGTACCCTTTCTTAGTGGAAGAATACCCAAAAAATGCACACCGAGTAGAGCGAGCTTCTAACTTATCTCTGTGTATTGCTTGTTGGTGCACATAACAAACACATCCGAATACCCTCAAGTGTGAGATGTCAAGTGTCTTATTTTTTAGTATCTCCAATGGTGACTTGAACTCAATAACTTGGCTGAGAAGTCGGTTGATCAAATATGCAGTGGTCAATACACCATGAGACCAATATTGTTTTGGAACCTTTGTTTGAAACATAAGGGCCCGTGCGGTTTCTAGGATGTGTCGATTCTTTCTTTCGGCTACCCCATTTTGCTATGGAGTTCCGACACAACTTGTTTGATGAATAATGCCTTGGCTTCGAATATATTCTGAGAAAGGTCCTTTAGTATATTCGATACCATTATCAAACCTAAAAATCTTGATTTTAGAACCAAACTGATTAAACACCATAGTATGAAAATCTTTGAAGGCAGAAGTCACTTCAATTTTTGATTTTAACAAGTATAACCAAGTAGCACGAGAAAAATCATCAATGAACAAAACAAAATACTTATATCCATCATAAGAATCAATAGGTGTAGGTCCCCATAAGTTGGAGTGAACTAATTCAAACAACTCTGTAGACATAGAAGATGAATTAACAAAAGGTAAATGCATTTGTGTAGAAAACTAACAAACATCACAAACATCAAAATCAACAGAAGTAAAGGAACAAATTCTTGACAAGATATGGTTGGATGGATGTCCAAGCCGTTTATGTAAAGTGTGACTTTCAATTATGCCACTGGCATGACACGCCTTATTGAGGGAGTTTAGAAAATAAATTCTATGTGATTATGTTCCTTTACCAATCATCTTCTTCGACTTTCGATCTTGAAAGATGATAGATTTTGGAGAAAAAATGACATCACAATTTAAAGAATTAGTAATTTTTCCAACAGCCATAAGCTGAATAGGAAAGAATGGAACAATTAGAGCATCAGATGGAGCACTAGGAGAAAAGAAACTAATTTTACCACTTCCTAATGCAACAACAGTAGTTCCATTTGCAACATAAATGTCATGCTTATCAATTTTCGAAATAAAATTGATTACTAAAGAAGGACTATTGGCCATATGATCAGTAGCTCTAGAATCAATAATCCAGGAATTAATTTTGGAATGGGAAGTAAGATAAGCATGAAGTTTACCTGACACATGAGTGGAAGTGGACTGACTATTGTAAGAAGAGATAGTCTTACTGAGTTGTTGAAGAAGATGACCCAACTGATTGACTGAAAAAGGTGTCTCGGCTACAGCAGCATGATCCTTCCGACCCTTATATTCACATTTGAGATGTGGATGTAATTCCCAGCAATGATCCTTGGTATGCCCAATTTTCTTGCAGTGATCACATTGATAGAGTTCCTTCTTACCCTTGTAGTGAGAAACATTCCTATTTTTGTCAAAAAAATGAGGCTTTCTTTTATCATCCTTTTCAGCCAAAAGGACATTAGATTCAATCTTCTAAGTTGAATTTTTGGATTCTGAGCTCATAGTCTTTCTTCGAGTTTCCTCTTGTTGAATAGTAGCGCAAACACCAGCAACGGTGGGTAATGTGGCATCCATCAGAAGGTTGCTCCTTATGTATTCATACTTAGGCTTCAGGCTACTAAGTAGTGAGAAAATTTTATCCTCCTCGGCTCGTTTCAAAAGAGTTTTGGCATCAATGGTATGTGGACGATACAAGTTCAATTCGTCCCACAATTGTTTTAGATTCCCAAGGTGTTCACTAAAGGTTTTTTCACCTTGTTGGGCTGCAGCAATCTCAAGAGTGAGTTCAAAAATACGAACAACATTATTTTGGTTCCCATATAATTCAGTGATTGAATCCCACAGTTCTTTTGCCGAATTAGAAAAAGTGAAAATTTCGGCAATATGAGTTTCCATCGAATTGAGTAACCATGATCGAACAAGTTGATCATTGGGTATCCAATCGTCCTATCTCGATTTAGTATTTTTAGGACACTTTTTATCACCCTTAATGAAACCCAATTTTTTCTTGCCACCAAGTGACAAAGTAACAGCTCTAGACCATGCTACATAATTAATACCACTTAACGGAACTAATGAAACTCTCCAACTAGGATTCGAATTGAACTCGGCCATGAAGAAAGCAGACAAAAAAGAAATCACGAAAGGCACTTACAATGAAAGTCTCCACAGTAGATTCAGAACACACCAAATTTTTGATGAAGAGGATAAAAGAACTCTGCATGAACCAGTAGAAAGAGTAGGCTCGGTATTGAATAGGGCAGATCACGGGGCAAGGCCGGTAATCTCATAGCAAGGAAGCAAAAAAACCCCCTATCACAGGATTCTCAAAAAAGAACAAATACGCAAGCAGAATAAAAGAACGGATCAGATCCGCTTTGAAACCATGAAGAAACCAGTCACATAACACACAGATGTATGCGGTTTGGCCATAGCCTACATCCACTGGAGAAGGGAGAGAGGGTGTTATTATTCATGGTAGTAAGAATGGAGATTACAACAGCTCTATATATAGAGATACATCAGCCTTAATTAGTGACAGCAGAAAATAGAGGCACAGATTAAGGAGTCAACCTTAATTAGCGACAACAAAATAGAGGCACAGATTAAGGAGAATCCCACAAATTATGCACTCTCCATAAATAGCTCAAGTAACCAGCAATCCATAGATAGAAACAAATCCCCCATAAATCTCTCTTCTCCAACATATATTCAACGAAAATTTGTGCTGCCACCTATAAATACGTCTCGTTGTTTTCTCGATCCACATCACCACCTTATCTCTTGCAACACTTTAGATTTCATCATATCTAATTGCACAAGCAATTTATCTCTTGAATTATTTTTTGTTATCTTTGTTAGGAGGATGATCCCTTGCAGTGAATATGGGAAGATCAATACTTATCAAAATCATTATGTAGACACATAAAAATGTCCTCGTAATCATTTTTAAATCATTTCACATTTCATTCAATTATCCATATATTATAACCATTTATTCATAAGCATTTATAAGCATCTATAAGCATTATTCATAAAATCATTTGATCATTTATCATTTACCATTTAGGCATAAATCACTAAAATATCATTAAATCATTTAATAATCTTTCCATTTATCCATTCATCTCATATTCATATTTTATGCATTTCCATTCAAATATTATACTCATAAAACCCATATCCATAATCACTTCATAAAACCATTTTCATAGTAATTTATCCACCATAAAATATTAATACATTAGTGCATTTACACATTTCATGCATTTGCATATTCATTTAAAATATCACAAATATTCATTAAATCATTCATTTAGCACCTACATGCATTTATCTATTTCAATATTTTATCTTACCCATCTCATGTGTGGGATATTTTCCTCCAAGCCAATCTCTTATCCCACACTCCTTCCACAACTTGCATTCACCCTAAAGATTCCTATTTAAACAGGACTCTCTTCTCATTTTGACCCCTACACGAATCTTGCATATGCACATATCTTTACAGCGTTTCTTAATCCATTCACTAATAGCTTCTTGATATATCTATGCTTGCAAAAATCTGAGAGCAAAAGTGCATAACAAGACTTTGGTGATAGGATGCCAATGGAGACTGGTTTTTGTTTGGAAGCATTTTGATTATCTTTGGTAGTTTAGAATAGTTTCATTTCTAGTTTTTGCTTTTAAATCTAAAACTACTCCATTGTTGAGGTCTAGAAATGATGGTTCTCCTCCATTTGTAAGCTCTCAAAAATGAATGGTTCTATGGAGGAGAACCATCATTTCTGGACCTCAACAATGACACTTTCAGATCACCACATAGCTTTGAACTTCAACAAAATCAAACTGCATCATGAGTAACAATCAAGCAAATATTGCAGCATACCTATGAATCCCTTTTTCCAAATCCAATCAAAAGCATACAACCGTATCAAGAATTAATTCCATATCAAAGCATGATGCATGTTTGTTTGTTTATCTTTGATTGTTTTATGATTTTATCTTTGGCAGCATGTCTTTTAGCTTCTCTAGGATGTGTAGGACTAGAGAGGTGATGATGGGGCATGTTCACTTGTTTGCTGCCTATGGATTGTTTCTTATTTATAGGACGACTCATCTTAAGACATGGTTATCTAAAACCATTGAGGACCTATGAGTCTAGTATGGATGAGTGCATTCCTTGTCTGATAGTGTCTTCCATGCAATAAGTATTAAGGTCATCTAGGATCCTTATACCTAGATGCTTATACTTCATTACTAAATAAAAACGCAAACAGTATTCAGGTCATCTAGATGCTCATGTTATCTAGACGCTTATACTAATTTGTGACATAATAAGCTCGATGATGATAAAAGCACTTAAAATGCACAAGAGGCTTCATCACCTTCATCTTCTCCCATCTTGCATCTTCCATTTCTTGCATTTCATTTTCTTCATCTTTCTTGTTGTAGAAAAATCAATCAACTTGCATCTCCAAATCTCATGTCCCCTTAATCAATCAACCAATCATTCTATCAACTTGTCTTGAGCTTGCATCAATCTTAATCAGCTTCATCAGCTCATCAACCCAGCTATACTGATCATTTCCATCAATTGTTCAGTTACACCTATCAATTGTGCATTTCCATCAAATGTACACCACCACTTTATCACTTGCACAATATCAAGTATCTAATCATTTTCTTAGTCACATCTATCGAGAGATTAATCTTCTTACAATTTGTCTAATCAATCTCTCGAGGGGGCATATCATTCTTATCATAATCCTTACCAGGATATCTATGGGGCATGTATCAATTGATCAATATTTTTTGTTTGAAACAACGCGACAAGCTGGGTTGTCTCAAAGAGGGGAAAAGCGTAAACACATAAAAATGTCCTCGTAATCATTTTAAAATCATTTCACATTTCATTCAATTATCCATATATTATAACCATTTATTCATAAGCATCTATAAGCATTATTCATAAAATCATTTGATCATTTATCATTTACCATTTAGGCATAAATCACTAAAATATCATTAAATCATTTAATAATCTTTCCATTTATCCATTCATCTCATATTCATATTTTATGCATCTCCATTCAAATATTATATTCATAAAACCCATGTCCATAATCACTTCATAAAACCATTTTCATAATAATTTATCTACCATAAAATATTAATACATTAATGCATTTACACATTTCATGCATTTGCATATTCATTTAAAATATCACAAATATTCATTAAATCATTCATTTAGCACCTACATGCATTTATTTATTTCAACATTTTATCTTACCCATCACATGTGTGTGGGATATTTTCCTCCAAGCCAATCTCTTATCCCACACTCCTTCCACAACTTGCATTCACCCTAAAGATTCCTATTTAAACAGGACTCTCTTCTCATTTTGACCCCTACACGAATCTTGCACATGCACATATCTTCACAGCTTTTCTTAATCCATTCACTAATAGCCTCTTGATGCATCTATGCTTGCAAAAATGTGAGAGCAAAAGTGCATAACAAGACTTTGGTGATAGGATGTCAATGGAGACTGGTTTTTGTTTGGAAGCATTTTGATTATCTTTGGTAGTTTAGAATAGTTTCATTTCTAGTTTTTGCTTTTAAATCTGGAACTACTCCATTGTTGAGGTCCAGAAATGATGGTTCTCCTCCATATAACCATTCATTTTTGAGAGCTTACACATTATGTTCGTCTTCAATGTCTCTGCTAGATATAATCTCAGGGAAACTGCAAATACAAGAATGGATTTTAAGAAAAAGGCAATCTATAATCTGGTTCAGAGTGTGGAGCAGTTAGCGTCATGTACTAACTGTGCCGGAAACATTAAAGATCCTAATTGTTGCACAAAAAAACAATAGGTGCAGATTGGCATATGAAGATTCATATTGATATCCTAATCCAACCTTCCTATTCAGATTCGGCCCCATGTAATTCATGGGAGATTTTTGTTCAGTTACAATTTATTTTAGTTGGCTGTTATACATAATCTATTCCAGCATCCTCTACTATTTACAACTACTCAAATTTCATTAACTTGTTTTATTTGGAGTACTCAATAAATTATTTGATATGATAAAAGAAATTTAATAACCAATCGCTAATCTGATTCAAATTGTTGAGCAGTTAGCATCGTGTACTAACTTTCCGGGCAATAATTCAGATCCTATATGCTGTATAAAATAATACAAGTTCAAGATTGGCACATGAACAGTCATGTTGATATTATAATCTAACAATCTTTTCCAGATTATACCTCAAGTAATTCAAGGGAGAGTCTTGTTTAAATACGATTTATATCTTTTGACTGTTATATGGCAGGAACAATACCTAATGTATTCGAGCGTCATATGCTATTGTTGATAACTCATATTTCATTAACCTATTTTATTTATAGTAATACTTGATTCATTATTTTCAATGATAAAATATATAGTTGAATATTTAGATCCAACAACTAATGCCACGGGTGAAACTATCATTTTTTTCCATGGATGGATGTTGGCAATTGCTGTTGATCTGTAATAACAGTAACTGAACAAAATTAAATTTCATGTTATGATCTAAAGTTTTCAATTCAAAGGAATATGTCGGGAAGAAGTGTATTTTGGTAATTGTTGGAATGGTCAAATTTGCATACTCGTAATAAATGTTTAATTTTATATATTTTTAATGTATATTATTAATAAGGTTTTCAATTTAAAGGAATATGTCGGGTAGAAGTTGTGAGACATATTTATTAAATTATTATTTTTAATCTTTGTAATTGTTTAATTTTATATAAATTCTAATGTAAGCTATTAATAAAGTTGTATATAGATAAATGATCAATTTTGTTAGGGGTTAGTTTCATTTTTATGTTTTTTGTTTATTTCTATTTCCACATATCAAACATTTGCTATATCTATTGTTGTGCTTATTGGTCTCCATTTGCTTTTGCCCCTCTCCTAGCAAAAACAAACACATCCATCCATCTAGTAGTGGCAAATCGAGTTGATTCTACATTAACGTCCAGTTGCCTCTCCTTCGGGCTTTCATCTCGCTTATAAGAGACAACTTGATAGCTTATGAAAGCGGAGATGTTTGTTTCTGGGTTGACTGGATGATAATCCATACATAATAGACCATCCAATTGAGGTAGCTGTGGATCTACTTGATCGCTCTTTTGTGAGTTTGAAATAAACATGCCAAAGTCTACTCAATACCATGGGTGTGGGAAAATACAAATAGTAGGAAATTTACGGTGATCACCTGGTGCCACACCAGGTCAAGTAAGCTCTTTCAAGTTCCTTCTCCTCTACTCCCACTCTAAAGTTTTATTTATTAAAAAATTATCACCCGAGTGAAAGGATTTGTTAAGAGGATCAAGTGGATAAAGTCATTCATCAATCAAGAAGGAAGTGAGGCAATCACCCATCCAAAATGCAATTGGGGGAAGTGGAAGAAAGAGAGAATTGATTGGGATGGCTGGGAGGCCATAATAACTGTAGGTTCAAGCTCAAAACATCATTTGTAATGTTCCTCTCCTCAAACTATGGTTGCTACTGATTCCCCTTCGATTCAAGACCTTGAAAAGCACCATCTCTTAATTACAACATATTTGTTGATTTAAAAATAGTTAGAATAACCTCTCCCAATACCAACCACTCAACCTAGTATGGTTGATACACGACTCAGTAGATGCAAGCCAAGAAAATGGTGGTTATAAAAGAAACTTCTGTTTTACCAAACATAGGTAGCGGTTACAAGGAATAGTTACTCTAGTCATTTCTTCTTTGACTTGGATTCACACGTAGCCAACAATCTCCCACTTGAAGACAAGTCATACAAGAAAGAGAGTTGCTAAGAGATATTCCCTATTGCAAGCTTATTGTCACATCGGGACAAGACTGAGAGAAGTTCTACAAAACTCAAACTTCTCCTGTGGTACAATTTTCGTCAATGCATCCACCGAAATCACTTTCGTGTCAATTTGCATGTCAGAGCTCTTTATTACTAAAAGGTAAATAAAAATTGAAAAACAAAAATTTAGAAACAAGAACAAAACAATTAAAGCAATTCGACCAAATTCATTGCCAACTTTGATAGTAGTCTTCATAGATTTAGCTGCTCCATCTTCCATAGTGGTTGGCATATTTCCAAATGCACAATTTTTCTACCAACACCATCACAAACTGATTCCAAAATTTCACATTGATCACCATTACAAGCATTATCATCTTCGATCGCCTTCAAATTTTCACTCTCATTGCCATTAATTTCATATGCCCCAAGTTCTATGGAATCAACTTGCTCACTGTCATCGAAGTAATCCCCAAAACTGTCACTGTCAAACATACTAAGAAAATTATTAATAACAAAATCAATTTCAACATCTAATTGATCCAAAGACCTTTGTTTGGTAGTCCACAATGATGAATCTAAAGTAGGATTAAAAAATCCCACTTCAGCATGACTCTTTATGACATAGAGGGTGCCTAATTTTCTACCCCTTGCAATTACCAAGGCTCCCTTTTTAATCTTACATCTATTTGATTCAAAACTAATTTCACAACCTTGAGAATCTATTTGTTCAGTCAAGATTATAGTTTGTTTGAGTTGGGGAACATATCTAACATCACCTAACAACCAACTATATCCATTTTTTAGTTGTAATAAAATATCCTCTTTTCCAACATCACAAGATTCATTATTACCCAGAAAAACCTTACCAAAGTCACCAATTTGAAGATTTTTGAAATACTCCTTGCACAGAGTGACATGAAACGATGGACCTGATTCAAGCACCCAAGCATTAGTTGGAATTTATTCTTTAGTTAAAATAAGAGCACCTGCATATTCTTGGTATGCTATGTTGGCTCCGTTATTGATCACCTTTTCTTGTGTCATTTTGTAGTTCCAACACTTCGTTTTTATGTGACTTTGTTTTTCAAAAAACTAATAATCATTGTTTCTGCCCCTAGACTTTGATCTTCTTCTGTCACTATTTTTTCCTCTATCTTGACTCCTTCCTCTATTGTCCGTACTTACAACAGTTAATACATCACTAGATGAAGGCTCTTCATTTTTCCTCCTCATGTCTTCGCTAAGAAGAGTGGTTGTAACATCATCAAATCTTAACTTGCTTTTGGCAGCCATTGAAGTGCTCACTGCCATCACCACACCTTCCCATTTATTCGGTAAAGAACACAATAATAAAATAGCATTGATCTCATCATCTAGGTTAATACCCAACAAAATTAATTGAGTTACTAATGAATTGAACTGATTTAAATGATTCGACATAATTCCCCCTTCTAGCATTTTTAAATTATACAAAATTTTCACGATGAATACCTTATTCAAAGCTGATGCCATCTCGTACATTGAAGAGATTTTTTCCCACAGCTGTCATATTGTCTTCTCAACTGAGACATTAAAAATAACATTACTTGACAGTGAAAGAAAATTTGTTACCCTTGCTTTCTTGTCTAATTTCTCTCAATCTTCATCTAATATAGAACCTTTCCCTTTGAATTTCCCTAGTAGTGTGTTTGAAAGATCCTTCTTAATGAGTAATGATTCCATATGCACCTTCCATAGACCAAATTTTTGACCTATGACCTTTTCAATCTTCCATTTGTCTACTTCGTCCATGGCTCCATAAAATATTCACCAATTTCCAAAAACCCAAAATATGGACTGATCTCAACACTAGGCTCTCATACCAATTGTTGATTTAAAAATAGAAAAAAAGAGTTGCAAAAATGAAAATAGAACATAGAGAAGTAAATACAGAGAGGAGACAAGAGATTTATAGTGGTTCACCATTAAAAATGGCTATGTCCACTCTCAAGCAGTAGGGAATTTATCTTTTATTAAACTTTGTTTCAATAATATAGTACAACCAACAACTTGCTTTAGAGAGCCAAAGAAAAATTACAATAACCTCTCCTGATACCAACCATTTAACCCAGTATGGTCAAGACTTGAATCAGCAGATGCAAGCCAAGAAAATGGCAGTTACAAAAGAAATGATTGTTTTACCAAACATAGGCAGTAGTTACAAGGAATAGTAACTCCAGTTGTTACTTCTTTGACTTGGCTTCACACATAGCCAACAATGTTAGCATCCACCTCTCTAAGTATAAAGACATGTGGGGTGAAGCATTGCTTAAAACTGCAACTACTCAACTAGTTCATTTCTATTCCTCAATGCTAACCAACTTTCTTCTCTGAGATGCTTCCAATGCAACTCTTAATACTGCTATAATATAGAACTACTTCTAGAGCTTGATTTAATTCATGGGGTTTGTGGGAGGATGAAAGAAGTAGCCAATATATCTATTTTCAATAATTTGTTCTTTAGTGTTGGTTGATATTCCGCCTAGGTAGAAGTAATCCTTTTCTAAGGTTGGTCAAGAAATCTAAGCTTGCCTGATCTATTCATCAGATACCACTAACTAAGCTTGGTTAAGCTGGCCAAAGAATCCTTAGTCACTCACACCTACCTCTATTTTATAGCCTTTATTTGGTTAGTTGGCTCAAGCCCTTCATTCATCATTGCATATCAATAGTTCCTCATCTCTCCTCTCCATAATTAAAGAAGAGAATTGGATGCAGGAGATCATCTTCCATAAAAGGGCTTTCACCAAGCAACCATTTTCAAATAAAATCCACAATATGCCTAAAGTATTTGCATCCATATAGCAAAAATATGTACATTACCAAGTATACTTATCCATCATAGGAGAACAATAAATGATGTGTATTTAATATTTTTAGCTTCATTGAAATATGCCTAAGACCTCATCGAAAATATTGTGTAGAAATAATAAACTTTAATAAATAATTATTCAATTTCCCATCTCAAAGAGTACACAACTTGATCATTAGAGAACATCTTCAATGGTAGAAAAGGTTGGATTACTCACCACCAATGGAGTCTAACCAATCAAATGATAAATAAGATTATAATATAGTGTTCTAATCCTCCTTTCACAATGGAACTATTTGTGGACACTAAAGTCTACTATCCACAATTCTAAAATAGACTCAAGACCTAGAGAAAGGGATGCATGTCAATGGAGAAATTGAGGCTTCACTAATGGCTACATTTTGGGTAGTTCAATCCAAATTAAAAGGAGTTGGAAACTCAACTATTTTCTTATCTCCAAAATACCATAGAGGTTGATCCTAGTGGTCACTTGAATTGTAATAATAGATCGATAATACATTTAAAAGAAACCATATCATAGGAAAACGAGCACCACAAATATATCTCACAAATAACATTGCTTTCTAGTTCGATATAATACAATACCTGAAGACATCTATTAGAAAATAACAAAAGATCACATATATAATGAATGCCATGAAAATAGTTTATAGTCCCTAAGATGAGTTCCTTCAACTTTACATACAATTGCATATGCACTTAAAATCGCCACAAGCATAACTCTTAAAACCTTTCTAGGATATTATCTCTCAAAATTTATAACATGAGGTATAAAATAAGGAATAGATATTTTCATATAGGTTTGATAATGTATAATCAAAAGTGATAAAAATTGGGAAACAAAGAAAGCCAAATAGAGATACAAATACAAATTTGATCCAAAATGAGCACTAGCACCATAATAATTTTAGTGTGGAATAAAATGAGTGATTGAAAAAAATATGAACACCCAATCTAGATTTCATGCTTCTAGTAGTAGATAACTAGATATAAAAAAAATAGTTATCATGGAAGGATTCAAATATTTTACTATAAATAATGACCATTAATTTTTTGTCTCAATGGGAAGAAACAACACATTATTAAGAATCAACTATAAATGGATTGAACAAGACCCATTCAACACACTTAAATTAATTATTTTTATAAGAGCACCAAAATACTAAAGAGTGCAAACAATAGGACAATCTAGGATTTAGTGTCAACACTATTATGACGGAAAAGGTTTCCACATAGTTACCTAAGAGCTCTATCAATTCTATCTCATGATCTAGGTTGTCTTGACTCTAGTGGAATTTATTGTTGTGTATTAATTATATTTTCTATGTCATAATATCTTGAATGGAATGTTTCTGATAGATGACCAATTTTGATTCCCTTGAATAATTTATAATGGTTAACATAAGGTAATATTAAATTTATGAATTATCTTGATATGATAGAAAAAATTTATACAATCGATACCAAAATATTAAAAATCCACCATTTAGATCTAGCTATTCCAAAACTTTCTTTATGATTTGACTTCAATAATAGTCTAGTTATAAGTTTGTAATATTGAAGAGTTTAATTCCCAACATTATGAAAATGTAGCCCAAATAGGTGAGTTCTTATGTATTGTGGCATTTCATGAATAGGAACATGAAGCATTATCTATAGAGTATGAATGGACCTTGAGAATCCTCAACCCAATGAATGGTGTTCATTACAAAAATAATTAGTGATATTTAATACAAAATATTCACAAATTTATCACAAACTCTTGTAAATATGAATCGTAGTTGTGAGAGAAATCATATAATTCCAATCTTCAATTATATCTATGATAACTTTTCCCCATTCCCAACCAATACACTCCCAACTTTATTGTTGGTCTACCAAATGAATTGAAATAATTGAATGATGAATAACTTATTTGGGATTCTTAATCAAATAAAAATATATTGGCACTATATGAGTTGCCTTAGAGATATAAGAATCAAATTTAAAACTTAATTTCAACAGAGTCTATGAAATTAGTCCTTAGAATGTCATAAGCATGCACAACATAGGGCTCCTTCTTGGGAAGCAATCAAATTTACTGATAAAGAACAAATATTATTAACACAAAATCTTCAAGAATATCAATCTAAAAGTCAAATCTACACAATGGTGATTTCTGAGAATACAGATATATGAAATGTGTCAGTGACTAGTGGAAGGGGATAGATTATATATCTCCCTGTCACCACAGATCAGAAAAAGATGAAAATGATTTAAAACTGTCCTGAGTTTCCGTGGCGGATAATCTTAAATATGTGGGTTGGAACCACAAAAATTCCATGCAGCCTTGTTTTATCTTTTGCAGCAATTAGGATCTTTAATGTTGCCTCTGCAGTCAGTACACAATGCTAGCATCTCCACAGTTTCCAGCAGATTATCAATTGATTTATTGTTAGAATAGAACGAGAAGAGACAGCGAGCGAAAACATAACGTTGAGAATGAGCAGCACTACCATAATTTTCAGAAGCATTGGTCTCGCCATACTAACTGCCAGATAGTCTTTTTATTCTTTAAGTTTTTCAAATTTTCTATAAAAATCTTTCTTATTCTTTTTTCATAAAACTGTATGAATTATAATTTTAAATGAATTACATCAAAATAAAATGAACACAAGTTTTTCTTTGTAAACTATTATCTTAGACATCTTATATTGATATCATCATATTTGAAGTGAAGTATTCACTAGTCTATTTTGAGATATTATCTTAACAAATTTACTCTAATTCACATTAATATTGAGAAAGTTTAATAAAAGTATAAGTATGATATCCAATACTTAGAAGAAACTCATATAGCCATCCTTTCAAATTAAACTATAATACTTTCTTTAATTTTCATTTTGATTTTGTTAATGTTTTATATGAATTAATTGAATCATTTTGATAGAAATAAGAGTGCATTGAAATTGATTCCTATGATCAATTTGGAGGTCATATTTTCTCTTTAAGCTCAAATAACATGAGCAATCAATAACAAAACATATTACAAATTCTATATGAATTCAATCCATTATTGTCATTATTAACTTCCATATCTTTTTTATATAATAATTACATAGAAAATTATAAAATAAGTTGCATTCATCATTAACAACCACAATTATGGAAACAAAATAAAGAACCTCTACGTCTTTTTATAAGATCACAATAGTATTCATTGATGATGAAAATTTTAGTGTGAATAATTAAACCATTCACTATATTTAGGTATACTTAGATTGATGAGGTTAAACATCTTTTCTAACCGAATGTGCAACCTTTAACCATTTAGAGGTTACCAAGTTATTTGGTGAACCTCATATACTACCTATTTTAGGTTTGAAGACTTTCCATCTCACCTCAAATGTCACTTAATGCTTGGCCCATACGGTTGATGACTTGGTCATAGAGGTTGTTAGTTTGCACATTCCAAGTGTTCCTAAGGTTGACACCTATAGGACACTTGTCTACTCATTTGTGCCACCTCATCGGTGGATTACATCATCCTCTCCTATGTATGCAAGACTTTATACTCATTATCATTTTGATCGACTAAATATAATCTTATTCATTGTTCAATTGTGCTCGTACTTTTGAATCATCTCTAGATGCACGTGATTTATCTCTACCCTTCAGTGAGGAAACCATATGTGACTAGAGGTCATGAGACTTTGGTGCCTTCATCGCACAAAAGCATTATTACCATCTTCCCACATAGCAAGAGATTTGTAAAATTTTGTAAAATTTTGATTTGCCTTTTGTATGTTGGAATTATTTCTACCGCCTACAACCACCTATCTCATTAAATGTAGAGTCCAGAGAAATTCGATGGTAAAGAAGAGTCTAGAAAGATGACTGTCGGTGCAAAAAGAGTCTAGGA